>JAFMOD010001465.1:58795-128356 GCA_019802435.1 Corydoras maculifer
TCAGGGGGGCTGAATAATTTTGCACATCGCACTTTTCAGTTTTTTATTTGTAAAAAAATTGTTGATTCATGTATAACTTTCATTCCACTTCACAATTGTATACCACTTTGTGTTGGTCTTTCACATTAAATTCCAGTGAAATATATTTATGTTTGTGGTTGTAATGTGACAAAATATGGAAAAGTTCAAGGAGTATGAATACTTTTGCAACCCACTGTATCGTGCTGTGATACATTTAACACATGTATCCAAGCAGACTGTCTTCTAATTAATGTCTTCTAATTCCATCAATGTGTGTGTGTGTGTGTGCGCGTGCGTGCGCGCCTGTGCCTTTCTGCCTGCCTGCATAGTAAATGTCCTCTCTTGTGTTTCCGGCCTGATGGCTCTGAAGCTCTGCGCTTTGTTGATCTGAGCATCACAGAGCCAGAATCTTTATAACCCAATTATTCAGTGTTTGATATCCTCCCTGCACGCCTCCTTAAAGTGTGCTTTCATCTGTGCACTCCTTCTCACTTTCACAGTCTCAAGCTTGATTTTTTTCCTCTCACATTCAGGTGTCACTTTGTATTCATTTTAATGTCGTTTAATTTCTGAGATTTATGTATACCTTTGGAGCTTTAAGACATTCAGTATGGTTCAATGTGGCTCCCACCCAAGAAGACATCATGTCCCATTTAAGATGCTTTTATGTTTGAGTGTTTGCTTTATAAGCAACTGTAATTGTTATATTTATAGATTTTTAGCAACTTTGTGAATTAATTAAGCCTTTGATTTATTTGTATTAGTTGCTTTTTTGTTTTATTGTTTTATCATGAAGTGCAAAATGCAATTATAAAAAATTATGGCATTACTGAGTGATCACTTACTAAATACCCACAAGGGAGTTGTTTTATTTTATTTTATTTTTTTACTTCAGGGCTCTTTTTCGATTTACCTTCCCATGAGAGTAGAAATGTCAGGCAGCTGATGAAGCAGGTGCCTTTCAGCTGTTGTGATGTTCTTTACCTGCAAGTTGAATGACAATTGCAGAAACAATTTGCATAATTTTCTTAATTGCTCCATAATCATATTTTCCTATCGTACATTCACTAAAGCTTGGAGTTTACTGTCAGTTGATTTGTTCATGCCCAGCGATGGATTGGCGCCCTGTCCTGGGTCTATCTGCCCAGCGCCCGAGACGTTCTCCCCTGGATGGGCATGGGGAACCCCACCGCGACCCTAATAGAGGATAAGCGGGAGATAATGAATGAATGAATGATTTGTTCATGGTTTCCAGTTCAGTGTAATGTTTATCTGTTATTTACATACTTTAGTTAAAGATTAATTTGGATGTTTAGACAAGAAACGTATGAACACTGAATGCTTCCACTAGGACTAATTTACTGACTAGTTACATTACATTACATTACATTACACATGGTTCTGAATTTGATTTGTGAAAAAGTGGCTTACAACTATCCCACCTTGATTTGGGGTAAAAGCGTGATTACATCCTTAGAAATAAGGGTTAGGGGCCTTGCTTACATTGGCATCTTTGGTGCACTAAAGAGTTTATGTCCCCAGCTGCATTTTTATAGTTTAGTTGAAAGTCTTTCCCGTATCTTTGTCGGTTTTCTTTCACATTTCACAGATGTGTTTGGTGATGTATCAGTGCAGTCATGTTGCTTCCTTTTGTTAAATAATGTAAATTCAGAGAGGGAAACCTGCACACTGCTAAAATTAGCACTGATCTATTTTGAATCTGCTGTACTGAAGTTCAAAGTCAATGCAGATTCAGTATCTGAGTAAATCTGAAGTTAAACTTCCACAGACTGAGACTGACGGCAAAACAAAAACTCTAATAAATATAAAAATAACTGCATGTGATTTGCTTTATTCTGATGCTCTTTTTTCTCTCTCTCCGGTTTCACTTGTTTTTTTCTCTGGAGAGGAGACAGTTGTGTGCAGGCCAGCAGGATAAATTTAGATAAATATTACTTTTTTTTCAATCAGCAGTGGCATGAAGCATCCATAAAGCATAAACCTAATGTACGTAATTTATGAGGGGATAAAAAAAAAAAGCTCATCTTATATTCGTCAGTCACACAATTATTTATTCCTCTGGACAAGCAGTAATATTTTAATTAATAATTAATAAATATATTAATAATATATTAATTAATAATTATATTAAATTGTATTTTATTTACAGGTCCAAATGAGAACAAAATCTTATTCCAGACAGCCAGTCCACCTCGAATATCAACCTCTCAATAAAGCTTTGATTTTATATGCAGTGCAATAATAACAGCCCACTGTGGGATTAAATGATGCAGGTTTAAGGAGTTTGATTGATTGGCTGCACCACATGTACAGGAAACTATGATTATTATAAAGATTATAGTAACCTTTCAAGACCTTTAGCCTGCCAGGCCCACTGACGGAGCTGCACCTGCTCTTAGACCATCAGCCGGCTAAATGATTAAAGCTTAATGGCTGCAGTATGAATCTAAAAAGAACAATGTCAAATATAAGTGGGATATCCTCTTAATAACTCATTTTTAAAAGATCCACAAATAGTGAACTGCTGACGGCATTCAGGATACCATTATTATTATTCTTAATGTTGTCACCATATTCCTTGAGTTCTCTTACAGGGTTGGATTGTATTGGATGTTTAGGGGACATTTTAAATAATTCCTTTTCTCTTCTCTTTTTAAATTTGACCATGCATGGTTCATGTGAACCTTTCTGATTTGCTACCATTGAAGCCCTGATTAGCCCTTTTAACCTTTAAATAAATTATGGAACTCTACATTGCCTTAAATAAGCATGTTAGTTAAATGCTTTAAATGTAAATACTTTGTAGTTTGCACACTGACCTGTGTAACTAAGAGCAGTAACATTAAAACAATTGTTGTAATTGCTATTCCACAAGGATGATGTTGCTCCCATGTGGTGTGGGGAGGAGGCCCTCTGTGGCCTAAGGAGCAATAAGCATGAAGGTATGTTTCGCCAACAAACAGCTAATTGGGATTAAATGAACCAAAGACACATTGGTAATAATGGATAATTAACAGAGCAGAGAATAAAGGAAGGTCGAAAAAAGACATCGATGGAAAGGAGAGCAGGATAATCAGGGTGCCAGTGTGATTCAGAAGTTATTGTTGGATACAATTCTCTTTCACTAAAATCACCATTAATGCAAGAGAATTTGGAACCTTTTGGAATGTCTATTAATAAAAACCGAAGTGCATTTGGATGCAGCTAATACTTTTTGATTGTAGTTTTTTCATGTAACTCTACTGTGTACTTGTCCATTCTGTTGATTTTATTCCACTGATATTTGCTGTTTTACAGTTGTGTTTTGGAGGCAGGACAGATTTGGAACTTGAACTGTAACCATTGGGTTGGTCTAATTCTAAACATGTACAACTTGTAGTTTTGGAAAACCTTCATTAATAATTCATTGGACTCCTGTAGAGTTGACATCCAAACTGTGCATTGTGTATAACAGTGGATAAAATATAGTCAAAAAAACAAACAAAAACAAATAAATATATGTATATGCCTCTTTGTTTATTTAAGCAAGTAATAATAACCAAATGTAAACCAAAAAGATCACTGATGAGAAACAACACTGTATAATACTGTATCTAAACATTTTCTTCCATTTCCCGTAATTTTAATAACAGAGAGCGAATGCGAGAGTGCGTGAGAGAGTGAGAGAGCGAGTGAGAGGGTGAGTGAGAGAGCGAGTGAGAGAACAAGTGAGCGAGCGAGGAAAGGGTGAGTGAGAGAGAGACAGAGCAAGTGACTGAGTGTCAGAGAGAAACATTTGGCCCATTTTCACTGTCTGCTCTGGCACTGACAGAGCTATGAAAAGCAACATTTCCTCCAATTCTCACCCCATTCATCTTCCTCCCTTACTTTCTTTTACTGTGCCAATTTAATTGATGGGTCATTATCACGTCCATGAGGAAGGAGTCAGGCATTCATGTAGACATTTTGGCAGAAGTCCTCTGGGTCAAATTTCAACAGCAGAAGCTGCACTTGTTTCAGTTTGGTATTAAATAAGCATCGTAGCTCTCGCACCTGAAATCAATATTGTGTGAAATGAAGCATGCACATACATCCATCCCCTATGATCTATTATTTGTTCTGTCTGGGCTTGTTCTTTATTATTTATTTATTTTGCTTCCATTGTTTCATTGGATTGCATGTTTATAGTCATTACTGTTTGGCTGCTTGAACCTACATTCCTCTGTATAAATTCATTAGAAGCTCAATTCTCTTTAACATGTTCTTGCCTCTCTCTGGGTATGTCTGCTAAGGAAAAAACAACACAAAGCATAAGCTCAACTCACTATGCTTAAAGCTGTCAGTGTCTTTATATGTGTGTTTTGTAGAGTGTGAACAGATCTGGATGTACAGTATATAAGAGGACTTATTTTGTGAAGCTGGCTACATGATTGTGGGGGTTTAGAAAAAATATATATATTTTGTAAATCTCTAGACTGCTCGCTCTCTTTGTATGTTTAATCCCCTCTGGCTATAGACTTGAAGCTGGATTCAGGCAGAGAGTATCCGATTATATGTTTCATAATGGAGGGGGTGTATATATGTGTATATATGTGTGTGTGTGTGTGTGTGTGTGTGTGTGTGTGTTAGTGTGTTTTTTCTCTTTTAAACATCCTAAAAGTGCCTGAGGCTCGATTTCAGTGTCACAGTGCGCTGATGGACCAGGAAGACATCTATTGTTGTTGACTAACTATCTTCTCTCACCTTAGTAACAGATTTTAAATCATTAGTGCTACATGATGACATGGGAGAAAGCCTTTGTATATGATATATGTTGATATTTTTTTCCTTCTAAAAATGTGTTCATTCCCCTTGTTTTCTTCGGTCTTTGTTATAAATTCAAGCAAAACCAGAAAAAGAAAAAGAAAGAGTCAGGTGTGTTTCTGAAGCAGAGCCACCAAAAGATTTCGAAGAAATCCTCTCTCTTACTAGTGCTTTAGGTCTTTGCCTTCTTCGATCTGTTGGCACTGAGAGCCAGAGCTTATTTGCTTTGAATCCAGTAGAACTTTAAGAGCTTGTGAAGCTAAATGTGAGTTTATTTCCTGTAGAGTCTTGATCACACACTGTTAGGACTCAGAATTGCAGTTGCAGGCACATCCTACAGGATTGCATCATTGAAGTTTCCCTCTCAAATCTGCCCTCTTCTTGACTCTTTTCTGGAACCTGGTGGGGTTTTGTTAGTGTTGTGTTGATCACAGAAGCCGATGTACATTGTAATTAGCTTCATTCAGCTCAAAGTGCGCAGTGATGAAATGAAGCTAATTTCTGGTTTTGATCTGGATCACTGCAAATCGCTTTGATCATTCAGACTAAAACAGTCGCTACTGAAATAATGATTCAAAATGATCTCCACTTTGGTTAAACAGTTTTTTTTATGATTTTATCTCACTTGGCACCTGCCATTGGCTGACTGAAGTGGATGTATGTGTTTTTGTAGTTGAGCGGTGCATGAGTGTGATGCAGTCAGGCACTCAGATGGTAAAAATGAAGAACGGCTCTAAAGGCCTGGTGCGCCTCTTCTACTTGGATGAGCATCGCTCCTGCATCCGCTGGAGGCCCTCTCGTAAGAGTGAGAAAGCCAAAAGTAAGACATCACAAATACACACTCACCCATCCATACACATTAACACAGGAGTGGAATTAATTTACACATATTTTCTAAAAAGTACTTACAGAATTTTTTGAGTTTTTAGAGTTCACTTGCATCTCTTATATTTACTGTTAATGCAGAAAATGTAAAAGCAGGGTGTCACAATCTTAAGTGTTTTGTAGTTTCATTTAGATTGAGTTTGAGAAACAAGTTGATCAGCTCATCTGACCTAAGTGCTTTGTTTTCAACATGCAGAGAGAGTGAGAGATGTTATCATGGACTTAATCATTACTTCTCTCCACCTTAAAGAGCTTTTGGAGTGCTTGCTGCCTCCTAGTCCACATTAGCTGGATTAAAGCCCAAATACAATGTCAAGCCCTGAAATCCCTCCCTATGCTCCGTTCCTTGCTGCTGTTGTACTGTCACGTTCAGGAGCTGCCTCTATGAGATAAGCTTCTTTGTTAGACTCCATTTGCATAATTAAAAATTAAAAAGGGAGCAGATTGTGTGATGCTTTGACAGTTGAGATGCTGCAGAATTCTCTTCTGCACAGATGATGTGCATTAGATCAGATTATCAGTTATGGGGTTTTTATCAGCTCTTGCTTGTTACTGCAGACCTCTGTAGAAATTGTGTGTTTGTCAAATGATGAAACATAATCATAGCATTCTTATTTAGTGAGTGATTTCAGATGAAGTCTTTCTGTCAGTGATCTTAAGGGGGTGAAAAAGGTGTAGAAGCAGATCAATAAAATTAAATCCATTGCATAGCATTATTTTTGTAGCAACAAGGTCAGCTTATGTCTGCTCAAATAAATGTTTCATTACACTGGACAACAATTCTTGTCAGCCGGTCAACTTTTCTTCTTCTTTGTTTGTTGCTTTTATAATATTTCAAATCTGGGGTGCAACATATTACACAGCACACTGCTTTTAAATATCTGCTTTTTTAGATCTGTCCACTCGCTTTGCGATTAATACATTTAAAAGTATCATTTCATTTCCTTTTAATATTTTCCTTTACTGCAGTACCTTTTGTTTGTTAATAACTCCTGGAGTTTGTTTGATTTCAGTTTTAATTTGCCCATGACATGTTTGTCTATGTTACTACTTTCAGTCACCATCGATTCGCTCTATAAAGTCACTGAAGGTCGTCAATCCGATATCTTCCATCGGCATACTGACGGAAGCATCGACCCCAGCTGCTGTTTCACAGTTTATCATGGCAATCACATGGACTCACTGGACCTGGTGACTTCCAATGCAGAGGAGGCGAGGACATGGGTGACAGGACTCAGATACTTGATGGCCGGCATCAGTGATGAAGACTCTCTGGCAAAAAGGCAACGGACTCATGATCAATATCCTTTATATTATTATTATTATTATTATTATTATTATTGTACAAGTAGTAGTAGTAACAATAAAATTTGTAAGTAAAATTATTAGTAGCCGTAGGAGTAGTAGTACTTTGCCAAATGTATTGACATGATCTCTCTCACTTATATGGTGCAGACAAATGATACATTTTCCACTTCAATCATATATATATTTACATTTAGTCATTTAGCAGACGCTTTTATCCAAACTACTTACTACTAATCGACTACTAATACTTTGGTATTAGTAGAATTAATAATAATAGTGTTATTATAAGCAAAATATATTTAAAATGGTCTCTCAAACAAACAAAGGCAGCATGACCGTTTACAGCATTTTATTGGTAATTGACTTATTGTGAGGTAACACAACATGTCAGACAATTAGCAAAACATTTCACTGCAGCCAACCCCATTGTCTGGAAAGTACCTCCTTGAACAGTCATGCTAGTGGACTTACATAAGCAAATGTAGTCTGCACACTGTGTTTCAGGGAGGAAGAGTACGAGTCCTGCTTTGACTCTTGTTTTGATGTTTGATAGAACATGACATCAACCTGGAAGCTTTTTTGGTTGAAGGCGAAAAATGACCAACATGTAAAGAACAACAGGAAAACAAACATGTGCTCATACACAAATGCACATCTCAAAAGAATTTAAAACATTAGCCTTTTTTTAAAGATGAAATAATTTCTTACAACTTCAGATTGTGGTACAAAAATGGTATTGTTTTAATTGTCGAATGTATACACACACACACACACACACACATACACACACACATGTTTTTTAACATGACTGCTCACTCTCTCTTGCTCAGTGACACAAACATAATATTCCAAAGTAAAAGACTGAATGGAACCTATTAATAGCTTCCTCTCCCTGTAGTCTAACAAATCCAGCGAGACAGACAGAACACAACTCAGTTAACGACAGCATTAAGTTTTTTAGTGCCAGATTCTTCTAACCTTCGCCCCTCTTCACTTTGAGACCTTTCCAGCAGCTCATGGAAACACACAGCCACCATCGTCGTAATTCAGCTCGGAATTCAGTTGAATAAGGTTGCTCTGTTCCTGACAGCAAGGCAGTTTAAAAGCAGCTTTGTATTGGGATTAACTGAAAGAAGCATTGTAGATAAAATGTTTTTAATTAGCATTATCTATAATTATAATATGAAATATGCAACGTATAAACTTAAAAAAAAAGTTTTTTTAGCATCATGTAAGCACTGATGAAGGATTAGAGGATAATTACCTCATTAAAACTTTATTAACTTGTGAAATGGCAAATGTGTTACAGGCTCTTATTTTATATCCACAAGGAAAATGTGGACACAGTGTAAAAAGAACTCCCAGCAGCACATACACTGGTATTACTGCAGTGCAAAGTATGATCCACAATACAAATAGTACCTAATTGTGTAGTTCAGGACTAACAGATGAACTACAGTCCAGTAGAACTACAATTTAGAACTGCATTTATATTGTGAGTAGAACTGATTGTATGAGTGATGTATCTAATAAAGTGGACAGAGAGTGTATATATATATTGAGCTATAAGCCATTCATTCAGTCCCTGGTTGCTTGACTGATGCATTTGAATGAATGTTTTGAGATGTTAAGTTATGTGTGGATAATAGCCTTATGTCCACACACATTTGGTTCTTCATAATTGATTTAAACTGCACTCTGGGTCCGACAGTAGGGAGACCTTTCTCACAGTCATTATGTTCCTGCTCTGGAGAAATTAAGAGAGCCAGGAAGATGAGCGCATCACTTTGAGCTTACTGAGTGTACAGCTTCTGAAAATCACACAAAGTTACGACACTCACGCTACATAATTGAACACGTCAGTACTTATCGGAGGTGGCAAACAATCAGAAGTCTGTGTTCACAAAGCATTAAAACATCACAACAAATGGCTTAAACTTGTTATATAAGTGACTCCTATCTTTTTTTAACCACATTTTACAAGGACGATACTAAATGTCCTGCTGTCATGTCCCTTCTGCACAGTTCGAATGTGTGGAAAATGGAATCGTTGGCTCGGTGCTGATTGTAAAACCCCTTTCTTCTTCTGCCTTTGATCCTGAAATCTTGCTTTCTTCTCCAACATCTCTGATCCCTCGACAGGTTAACTACAGTTGATTAAACTGCTTAAAGGCTGTGCAAACCAGCATTAGAGCCGACTCTGTGTAATTTCCTTAACTATGAGTGAAAGTGGATGAAACAGACGTTTGAGGAGGCAGATAAGAATGGAGATGGGCTGTTAAACATAGATGAGATCTACCAGCTGCTGCACAAAATGAACGTTAACTTACCTCGCCGTAAAGTGAAGCAGATGTTCCAGGTAAAACAGAGTAAACAAACTAAAACAAAGATAACTTTTTGAAAAAATTGCTGCTGTTATTTGTGGATAACAAAACTTTTTGTTGATTTTATTTCTAAACAAAAGTGTGAAGCATGAAATTTATTGGATATTTGTGTTTTAATTTAATTGACCTTTGTGTTGAATAGATTATTCTGTAAAACATTTGATTATTGAAATAGTTGCCCTCAAGTTCTTAAACAGATGGCAATGTGGCCTCCGGAGGTAAAGGTCTGAATACTTCTGGTCTCTATGGTTACAATTCAGAATCTTTCTGAGCCTCATCCGTTTAAATAAGCTTCAAAGCATATTCTCTTGCTGACCTGCATGCTGTGCTTTTTCATTAGCAAGACAAACATCCTTTGAAACTTAGGTGCACTTAGTTCCTTTTTTACAATCTGCATTTTAATGTATCACACTTTCTACCACTGGAGTGTTTTATAGACTTCAGATATGAAATCTCATGTCTTTATTAGCTCACATTTCTTTCTTGCTGTTTCATGTGTGATGCCACAGGAAGCAGATACAGACGAGCAGCAGGGAACTCTAACATTCGATGAGTTCAGCGTCTTCTACAAGATGATGTCTTTAAGACGAGACCTCTTCCTGCTGCTCATGTGCTTTAGTGAAAAGAAAGATCACCTTACCGCTGAGGAACTGGGCAACTTCCTGCGAGTGGAACAAAAGGTGAGAAAGAAAGCAGATAATTAGTTTTGTTAAGAGAATTGTTTTGAGTCGGTAGATGCTCTGTATAATAATTTGGTTATTAGCACCTGTGGCAAGGTTGGATAAAATAAGGCTAGAGGAGTAGCACTGAGGATCATGCTTAATCAGTTGCTACTTTGCTTGATGAACGTAACACTGTGAGAATTTAGAGCTGGTGCTGAAGAGCACTCTAGAACTAGTGTACTGCCCCATCTTAGATAACAAGTGGCGCTTAACAAGGTTCTTTACTGATAAAGGCCATACTTGATAGGTGGACAGCCGTCTTACAGATTTCTTATTTCTGCTGCAGTAGTGACCTTTACTGACTGTTCAGAGCAGCAGCTCTAGAGAGACTAAAAATCTCCAGAGGCTGAAATGTAAAATCATCAAATGACTCAAAGATAGTAGTTCAGCTAAAATGCCACAAAAAGTTCTGAAATCTTGCCTTGGCTTTCTGTAAGATTGACTTAGCCTGAAAAACTTATTTTTAACTAAGAGCTGGTTGCACTGGCTTTGATATAAAGCTGACATGAGCAGCAATAGCGGCAGGCAACAGCAGGGATGCTGTCTCACGCAAAAAAAAAAAAAAAAGAAAATAGGAGGAGAAAAGATAAAGGAATTCACTTCTGTCTAAACATGAAGGTCTAATCCATATATCATCCATTCCAAAAATATTTAACAATATTTTTGTGGGTTATTTTTATCTGCAAGGATGGAGTTGTGTGATTTAAAGATAGAAATGTTTTGAAGTGAGTAGAAAAAAGTTGATCAGTTTGACAGAAGAGAATCAATAAAGATGATGTAGAGTTTTGATATGTGAGAGATTAAATTCTGTGTTTGTGTAACTGTGAACTCTCCCCACATCCCAGATGTCTAATGTAACAACTGAGTACTGCCTGGACATCATTGAGAAGTTCGAAGTGTCTGATGAAAACAAGCAGAAAGGTATCATGGGAATTGATGGTGAGTTCTGTTTATTATTTTGTAGTTGTCTTTGGGTATTATATATATTTATATAGTTTCCAATGTGGCCCTGGAGCACGGTTCCTTACCCATTATTGTTCCAGGGGGGCTGTATTATAACTGATTCTCTGTTTGGACTCCAATCATTTCATTATCTTCTGCTTAATCCTATACTAGGGACTAGAGTTGTAATGGTGCAGATACACCCAGGACAGAGCCCAGTGATTGATTGTTCAAGACTGGGCACACACTCACTCACACACACTCTATAAAGGGGCAATTTGGAGCAGTTAATTTATCTTAAATCCATGTTTTTTGACTGTGGGAGGAATTCAGAGAGGAAACCCACGCAGACATGGGGAGAACTGAGAGGTGAACATGCTAACCACTATGCCTGCCTGCAACATGGCACAATATAATATTATATATTATATTTTATATATATATATATATATATATATATATATATATATATATATATATAGTGTAAATATATCCATGTAATCAGTTTAGGATCAGTTGAACAACTGGCCCCTAAAAAGCTTAAATTAGGTACTGCTATTTGGGCATTTTGAGATGTGTTATTTCTCCGACAGTTATTATGACCTGTGTATTTATTCTTGAATAAGTCTATTATAAGTTGCACATAATTCTAAATAGTGGCAATGAAACAAAATGCAGTGACATTTTGAAAAGCCAGTAGCTGAATCCTAAAATAGAATCGTTTTTAATTAAATAATTATTATGTATATGTTTGTAAGTGAGGGGTGAATGCAGTTTCAGTTAGTTCTAGTGTCTAAATGCCTTTGGGACGAGAGAAGAAAGATGAAATGAGAAAACAGTAGCAAAGAAAATACAGATTGTTCTGTGTGCAGGTCTCTTGTTGCAGTGTGTCAGTTCTGTATCTACTACAGAAGAAAGGAACGCAGACATTTTTATCTTTAAGTTTTTCTTTTTTTCTTTTCGCAGTTCTTTCTGCCATTGCTTGTGTTGCAGTTGGAGAGGTTCTCCTGATTTAACAGAATGATTTAACAGAACAAAATATATATTTTTTATTTTACATTTTTAGGTGCATTTAAAAAATATTGCAAATTATAAATATAATTATTATTAGACAGAATTTTTTTATTCAGTTACTCAGTTTTATCAGTTATTCTGTTAGCTGATCTAAGAGCTTTTCTTCTGAATGAGTTAAGTGTAAATAATTAAAAATAGACTTACTGTGTGAAAGTGATGAGAACAAGGGCCCCAGAATTTTAGAAATCATGTAAAGTCTCTTTCTCTTCTCTGTTTTTTTTTTGTCCTCTTTCAGGTTTCACAAATTTCATGCGCAGTCCAGCGTGTGACGTCTTTAACCCCCAGCATAATGAAGTTAATCAGGACATGGACCAGCCTCTGTGTAATTACTTCATTGCTTCCTCTCACAACACATACCTGACCGGTGACCAGCTCCTCTCACACTCCAAAACTGATATGTATGCCTGGGTCCTGCAGGCCGGCTGCCGATGTGTAGAAGGTACATGGAAATAATTCAGGGCATTTTTCATTATGGTATGTGTGTGTCCGTGCCGTGCATGTGTGTGTGCAGCCACATACATGCAGCAGTCATGTATTTATGTAAGGTAGTAAATGGTCTTTCCTGTGTGTGTGTGTGTGTGTGTGTGTGTGTGTGTGTGTGTGTGTGTGTGTCTGCAGTGGACTGTTGGGATGGTCCAGATGGTGAACCTATGGTCCAACATGGATACACACTGACCTCAAAAATCACCTTTAAGTCCGTCATTGAGACCATCAACAAATATGCCTTCATCAATAACGAGTATGTACACCATTCATACACCTTTCTGAAGTCAGGTTCATATTTTATAGACATCATAGTCATTGTTAGACATGACAATATTTGATCTAAGTAGGACTTTGCACCTAAATGATTTCTGTACTAGCATTTTGAAGAAAACTGTATTAGCAACATTTTTTTTGTGACCGCTTGGTTGTGTTGCTTTACAAATATTAAATTATGCAAAGAGTTTGTAGTGTATAATTTTTGTAAAAGCAAAGACACATTGCTTAATGGAAAGCACTTTGATCCAAGTTCCTTGACAGCTGCCGGAATAAATACACATCTGCTTAAAACCTATATATTTTTTAAATGAATTGACTTAAAAGAAGCCACATGCATTCTTTTTAGACCTCACACAGTTGATGAAAATACTATTACTTCTTATTTTATACTTAATTTTATAACTTTTACTTTTTTTGTATTTTCTAAATATGTATGTCAATACATTTGATTCATTGAATTAAATTACTTGTTTTCATGTACATATTTAATTATTTGATTATTTTCATTTCATTTAATCATAAATGCTTTTCAAACAGCTTTCTTTGTTGGAATAAATTGTTGTCTGTTTTCTTTCCTCCTCTCATTCTTACATTCTGTTAGATACCCAGTCGTCCTTTCAATTGAGAATCATTGTAACATTCAGCAGCAAAAGAAAATTGCTCAGCACCTAAAGGAGATCTTTAAGGAGAAGCTGGAGGTCTCTGAGGTCCTCAACAAAGACTCCAAACAGCTGCCCAGTCCCAACAGTCTAAAGGGAAAGATCCTCATTAAGGTAAAATAAGTATATTCATGTATTATGTATGCATAAATATACATTTAAATCATATTGGAATAATGCAATCATCAGTTCTTAATTATGACATTTAATACTATGAATAATATTTATACAGGTTATATACAGGTTGTCATATACAGCCTATCACTTACAAGCACGGCAACAGAATACTGGCCTCTCGCCAGTTTAGAACAGGACAGATGGCTGTGCCAGTTGGATTCTCTACAGGACATGCTTAAATGAGGATACAGGAATGTCTATTGCATCAAATTAGTCTTCCTCCAACACTCCAAAAACAGTTTTGCCAGACTGTGTTTTTGCAGGCAACCTTTTTTTGTACATATAACTGACAGAGACAGTACGGCATCAGCACCCTGCACCCCAACCCTAAAAGCAACATGTTTTAGGACGTTCTCTGAAAGTTATCTTGATTTTACTGTGACTGAATGAAATTGGCATGTCAGGGCAGAGTATTAAAATTAACAGGTTTAAAATTGGGCACCATTTTCCAGCAGGAGTATGAATTGAAAATGTTAAAGCAATTTTGAAAAGCAATTTTTTTACAAGCTTGTTTTTCCCCTTTAATTAGTTAAACTACAATAAATAAGATGAATAATCAGAAATGACTGTTTCCTGGTTTCTTTGCTATTAACTAACAGTCTTTATACTAACACCTTCAGATATATGACTACTCTTTAAAATAATTTTTTGTTTTCTTGTCCATGGTTCTGAAAAAGAGATTATGGAAGTTGTTGTCCTCCCTCTGCAGGGAAAGCGACTGCCTCCATACCTTGCAGCAGATGTTGAGGAAGGGGAGGTGTCAGATGATGACAGTGCAGATGAGATTGAGGATGACTTCAAACTCAAGAACAGCACAGTGAGTCATCTTTTAAACTCTATTCTAAAGAAGAAATACTTAATTAAAATGATTTCTACAAGAAGTTTATCTGTCTGTATTTATTCTTCAATTCTCATGAGCGTTCACTGATTCACATTCAAAACATTTATATAAGCTGAAACAGTATGACAGTGTACAATATTCCACAGCAGATCCTGTTCCTAAAATACCTAAAACACTTGGTTTATCATTACCTTTTGTTCTTATTTTAGTCAAATGGACCCACACAGCACCTTGTTGAGTCACACATCAGAAAGAAACTGGACTCTATGATAAAGGAGTCTCAGATTGGTGATAAAGAGGACACAGACAGCTTCTCAATCAGAGCACTACTCCGCGCTACACATGAGGGACTTCACAAAAATTTTCGCAAGGTATAATCTAAACTCACCACATGAACAGCACTTTATAACCAACCATTATCAACAGAAAATTGTAACAATCAGTTTCACTGCTGCGGCATGGTGGCTTAGTGGTTAGCACGTTCGCCTCTCAGCGCTAGGGATTCCCGGTTCGAATCCCCATCTGGGTGGAGTTTCCATGTTCTCCCTGTGTCTGCGTGGGTTTCCTCCGGGTTCTCCGGTTTCCTCCCACAGTCCAAAAACATGGATCAAGTTAATTGAATTTTCAAAATTGCCCCCTATAGAGTGTGTCTGTGTGAGTGAGTGTGTGCCCAGCGATGGATTGGCGCCCTGTCCTGGGTCTATCTGCCCAGCGCCCGAGACGTTCTCCCCTGGATGGGCATGGGGAACCCCACCGCGACCCTAATAGAGGATAAGCGGGAGATAATGAATGAATGAATGAATGAATGAGTTTCACTGCTACTTGGTTGATTTAAAATTGTAAGCAAACAGGTTTAAAATGTACCAGAAAGCACTAATTTAATCTATTCTATCATATTCATCCATCTATCCATTCATCCCAGAGACTAAGCCAAATGAGAACAAAAGACTGTTTTTAGTACAGACTTTGTACAATGTTGTGGTTGATAATATTTTCTGTGTCTTTGTTTGTCTGCCAGAATTCCAAAGAGGGCTTGAAAAAATCTCACAGTCGATCCTTTATCAGTAATCTCAAGCAGAAGGTGAGAACAAAACTATTCTTATTATACTGTTTATTTATTAATATAACTCCCCCAATAATCCAGTAATGAACGGGTTAAACAGGTGGAACAGTCATAACTGGGTGTAAAGAATGGTTATAGAGAAATGTGATGGCACAACCCTTCCATACTTAAAAAGATTTATAATTTAATCTCCAAGAAGCATAATCATTTAGATGTAAGAGAATAACAGACTCCCCAGAATGCAGTGTAATTTGCTAACATGTCATATATGGTTTTTTTTGTTTATTAAATTCCTGTTTTCGTGAGTAACTTTATAAAAGTTCAAACTGTTTTTAAATACTGAAAATATAATGAATGTAATTATGTTAACATGAGAACATGCAGCTCTGAGTCTGAGCTTTCTCATCCTCTTGCAGAATTTGAGTAGTTTAGCATGCATGCATGTGTGAATGAGTTCTTTGGTCAGGCATTGAGATTAAACTTCACACATTCTCATCAGAAAAGAGCTGCTCCAGGCTGAGAGGGCAGCTGAGGGACAATAAGCATAATTGCTATTGATGGGTGTGGAATAGCCTCTAATGAAGTGCCTGTCATGCTGATCATGGCACTCAGGCATCCCCATGAATGCATATTCATTCCCAATTAAGACGGAATAACACAGAAAATGGAATCAACTCAGTTGTCACAATAGACTTGATTTCTCAACAGTCACATTAAATGTACAGGTTTGTTTTTAACTTCTGTCTTTAAAAATCCTAACTTACCTTGCTGTGCACTTTGAGATATGGTCAGATTTTTCAGGTTCATCTTAATATAAACACATTGCTGTTGCAGCAGAGCTGTTAGCCATCTTTAGCTTCATGTTGCATCATTCACCACTTAAACCAACAACAGACAGATTATCACTTGATTAATATGGTAATAATATTATCTTTCTATATTTGACTCCAAATAACTGCTAAGTTTATGCAAGCATTTGGCTGAGTGTATAAAATATTAGCTTCAATAATAAACTGTGCACTTATTTGCCAAGTGTATAACATCCAGCATAAAGCCTGTTGAAGCCTTTTGTGCTTAAAAGCACAAAGCTGAATGTTTAATCTTCCCAGTTTTATTTTTTGTATTTGTATTCATACTTTTTTGCATCACAGCAGGAAAGATTTGAAGTTAAAACCTCACCCGTGATTGTGAAAATGTGCATGAATGTGTATATCTGTTTGCTTGTCTTGTGGTAGACCTGACAGCCTGTTGAGGATCAGTTCAGATTTTTCACTATAAGTGCTGGTATAGCCCCACCCCCCATCAGAAAATTAATAATGGACAGCAATAAGCATTGCATGTATGTCTGTGCACTTTCACAGAGACACTCCAAATCAAGATTAAAATGTCAAAGTGTGGAAGAGGATACGCAGCATGAGACAGGAGGACAGTCCAACAGGTTTGCACTCAGCATCTTTTATTTAATAAAAGTAACTAACTTCATCCATCCATCAGTTTCCACTATGTCAGATGAAACTCAGCACATTAATCGTTTCTGCAATGAATGTTTAGGGTTGCAGTGTGTAGATTTCAATGGTTCATTTCCAAACATGTATGTTTAGAGAGGGGAGCATAGAGGAATAGTGTTTTTTCTCTCTATTTAGGTTTTTATATTTCTACCTAATGAAGCACACTAATGGAACACAGTCAGGTCATGCCATGATTATCAATTATCTATGTCCTCTGATGTTAAGCAAGGACATTCATGAACTGCTGTCTACTGCCAAGTGTATAAGCAGCATACAGATCTTATTGGCAGCCTTGACTGCAGCTACAGAAATAACCAGAGAGAGAGAGAGGAAGCGTGTGTGTGTGTGTGTGTGTGTGTGTGTGTCTGAGTGTGTGTGTCTGCCTGCCTGCCTGCAGTGGACTGTTGGGATGGTCTAGATGGTAAACCCATGTGTGTTAATTTACATTTATATGTGCTGGTGCTTACAGGGCTGGGAGAAGGAGGAAGACAATAAAGCTGAGCCGTGACCTTTCTGATCTGGTCATTTTTACCAATTCTGTGGTTTCTCAAGAGTGTCTAGATGAGGGTAAGAGTACATGACTCTCTCTTTCTCTCTCACACTTACTCTGACACCAAATTCATTTTAAAACTACTTAAATGAGGTTAAACAGGTTAAAAATTAAGATATTGCTTTTTGACCGCATTACTAAAATGGAGGTCACTGTACAAGTTCTATTACTTCAGTGTAACTGTGTGTGTGTGTTTTAAGAGAGGGTCATTTGGGATAACTCTTGTATTGGTTTCATGCTTCTTGTTTTATGTTTCTGTTCACTTTTTTTTATTTTTGACATAATTTTTTCGTATTTTTGCAGGTTCTATTGTTAATGTGCTGTCGTTTAGTGAGACGAGGGCTCACCAGCTGGTACACCACCGCTCCGAGCGCTTCCTCGGCTTTAACCAGCGTCAGCTCTCACGAATTTACCCTTCCGCCTACCGAATCGACTCTAGCAACTTCAACCCCCAGACCTACTGGAACGTGGGCTGCCAATTGGGTGAGGGCCAGCACTAAAACTTGTACATGAGAAGTCCTAGTTTCTAAAATAATCAATTTGCAGACAGCGCTGACTTTTAGAAAACATGGAGCATAACACATGGTTCCGAAAATAACACTTTAAACAGAGTTGCAGTCAAAATGCAGTAAACAATCTGTTTGACCTTTGAGACAGAAGTTTGTCAGTATAAAATTAGGATTCAGATCTTTATGGACGGTATAGTTTGCTTTATTTAGACATATGGAGTTCTGTATTGAATTGTTTTATTGTTATTGCTGTTTAGTTTTGGTTCATTGAGGTGAGGGATTCAGGGTGCAGCGGGTCAGGAATTCACAAAATATCAATGTAGGTCATAAATCGGTCATATTACTTAATTCCCTGTACAATCATTACTCCAGAGGTGCAGTTTCATGGCTGAGATCATATACTGACCTCACCCATTGAGACGAGATACTTGTAGGTTCGTTTTGTATGAAACCATTAATCACTGCACCACCGTACCACCTAGGTTCAGTGGGTTAACTTTTAGGCTGAGCAAACATGCAGATAAATAAATAATGACTGTTTTTGTACAATAATATTATGTAAGTGAATTTTCTTGTTTGTAGCTTGTTTCCTCAAATAGTTCATGGCAGGACGTAGTGACACATATCCCAATATATTTTAGTTCTAAATTTAGTTAATTTTGATAATTATTTTTACTTAGGAGCATATAATAGTTGCAGTAGTAAAAACTTCAGACATGACCCTTCATTTTTGCTAATTTTGGTGTGATCATCATATTCTGGAACTGTCTGTCTCATTGAAATCATTTCTGAAACCTCATGATTGTTTTCCATATTATGTGCTCAGATCCCTCTAATGGCACATCACAGTAAAAGGACCTGGTTATCTGCCCTATCATGAGGCTCTTGTATAAATGAGTTTAGTGCTACAATCGCATGTTCAAACCTCAAAACATTTAAACATCATGGACATATTCCTAGATGAACAGACACACTGCACCACAGGACTATGTAAAGCCATGCTTTCAGCTTTTGAGTCAGACTTAACAAGCATCTTAATTCACTTGTTTTACTGACTGTCTGATTACTAAGCAGCAGGGGAAGAGAGAAAAGTGGGCAGTGGTGCTGGAGGAATGAATACACTGTGTGCATTTTAAGGAGACAATGAGAACACACTGAGTGATAAACGAAAAAGTTGTCTGAGGAACAGCTGATAAGCACAGAGTGACAGGGTTAATGTGGGCGAGCAGGTGTGTCTGTTCTGTTCTGATAGACTAATAAATAGACTGAAGGAAAGTACAGCTGAGTGCTCTGTAAATCTGTCATGATTTTTTACTGGTTTAAACTATTATAAACTCAAAAATGCAATTGCTGTTAAAGATGCAGTGCACATGTGCATATTCACATCATGTGTTCTGTGCATGTTCCCAGCCACTAAGGAAGCTCAGGTGCATGAGCAGGTTAAGGTATATACCAAGACACACATGTCAGGAAAACATGTGAGGTGAAAACAAGAGTTCGTTACCACCTATTAACATCTGGTTTAAACAGACACTCAACAGCAACGATTAATTAAACATTAATATTAAAGAAAAACAGGAAACTCGAGCAATAAAAAGGTGCTTAAATGGAAACAGGTTACAGGATGCAGGGTATGTGGAAGGTTAACGACATGGATGAGCGTGTGCAATAGTACAATAGTAGCCTGAGTAAATGATTGAAAGCATTCTAATGTTTTTTTTTTTTTTTTTTTTTTTACCCAGTGGCTTTGAACTATCAGACAGAGGGACGTATGATGCAGTTAAACCGGTCCAAATTTATGGTTAATGGAGGAATTGGTTATGTACTGAAGCCACCACCCATGTGTAAAGGTATGTGTGCATATATGTAAATAAGTACATTACTGAACATTTTCTATTAATGGCCATATTGGCCCTGTTTCAAAACACAATGGCGTTGCCATCTACTGAAGTGATCTGAAACTTTATACACACTCAAAAAAAAAAACAAAAAAAACCTAATTTCAAGCATTTCCTTCAAATTTTGCCTAAAACTGCTGAGTACATCTGTACTATCTATTCCAGGTTCCTTTAACCCATACAGTGATGACCCCCTTCCAGCCAATCCCAAGAAACAGCTAGTATTAAAAATCATCAGTGGGCAACAACTTCCCAAACCACCTGACTCAATGCTGGGAGATCGAGGCGAGGTCAGATTAAAATTAATTAGGAAGATAAGAATTTATAAATTTATGAATGTATTACTGTAAGCTGAGTTAAATAGCTGGATTTGATCTGTTTACTTACAGATTATTGACCCTTTCGTGGAGGTGGAGATCATTGGTCTTCCAGCTGACTGCTGTAAAGAACAGACTAGAGTTGTTGATGATAATGGTAATAGGATTATCATTTTTCAAAAATATATGTTTACACTGAATTAGTCACTTTTTTTAAGTTTAATAGAAAAAAAAACATGGCTGTCACCAATATTTTTAGTTCCTTTATTGAAGCTTTAATTGATTGTGCTCATGTTAGTTAAGTAAGTGTTTAAACTGTCAGGTTAATTAAAGTATTAAATAGTTTTTTTGTGTTTGTCTTATTGCAGGCTTCAACCCTGTTTGGGAGGAAACACTATCGTTCACTCTCCACATGCCTGATGTTGCATTAGTACGCTTTCTGGTATGGGACCACGATCCTATTGGCAGAGATTTCGTGGGGCAGAGAACAGTAGCCTTCAGCAGCCTCATGCCAGGTAAAAACAAGCCCTAATACAGACTTTCCTCCACCAGACAAGAAAGCACAGATTTGCCATCCTGCTGCTAAAAGAAAAAAAGTTGCTGCATTAATCTGAGCTTCCATAAACTTGAAATATTTGAGAGGATTTAGATAAAAGTGTTGGCAAAATGACCCAGTGTGTTATAAGTATCTTCAGTCTTAAACCTGCCCCTTTTTTTGTCACATTCAAGGATATAGACATGTATATCTGGAGGGTATGACCGAGGCATCCATCTTTGTCCATATATCAGTGCATGATATCTATGGGAAGGTGAGTGGATGACATTTTCATGTACTAAAATAAAAATCAGTCAAAAGAAAGGAGTTGCCTTACATCAAAAATGTCTAAAAATGTGTTTTTAGTTATGCTCTAATTTACCATATTATGTCAATATTATTGAAAAATCTAGAGAGCAAATTAAAACTAAATCCATTTGATGTGTAGCTAATTCATTTCAAAACACAATATTTACAAACAAACTCACATATTAACTCAATCTAATTTATATTTCTTTTTGAAAATAATGAAATTTTAGCATAATAATATGATAAGATCAGCTTCATTTATGCCCTCTGTTATTCTGTAATATTTTACCTTTCAGTGGAGCCCTCTAGTCCTCAATCCCAGCTATACCATATTGCACTTACTAGGAGCTAACAAGGTACCCTGGGTAAAAGTGTGCTGCATGGCACTGCATGATACTGTCTTAATGTACTTCACTGTGATATTTAATGTGATGACATACTATACTTGTCCTTTATACAGTCTTATATTTCTCTGTTTCTTTGTTCTGTGTCAGTTCTTGTACATATTAAAATCGTATTGTTACCAAAGTGTTCTAATCATTTTCATAATTATTAATTTAATATCTACCTTAAAAAAAATCAAGTTAAGATTTGTAAGCTTTTTAATTGGAAAGGCTTGTTTCAATGGATTACACTGCCATCTGTAGGTCACAGAGAAGATTCACATACCAAATATCACATGTGTAATGATGATTTACACTACTTATTAATTTTTTTTTAAAATCATTTATTTAATTCCGGTTTATTAAAATATTATGTAATATTAATGGCAGTAACACAGAACAAGTATAGACCACTGGAGGCTTGTTGAGGCTACTCCAGTTTTAAACAGGATTATTAATGGCATTAAAAGATTTTTCAAAAAATAAATGACTCCATCGTGTTCTGTGGTAAGTAAATATCCTCAGAGCCTGTTATGTTTTCTTTTGTTTACATTTTTCTCTATATTATCGGTTCCTCTGAATTCTGACATCATTCAAGAGTCATTACAAATGCCAAATGCTCATTGTCACTTATTTTGCTCACTGTGTGTCTGTGTGCTTGCACCTCTGTGTTGCTGTGTGTATATAATTAGTTCAGAACGCTGAGAAAAATAGATGTACATTTTATTATTCTGTTTTTTTTTATTTTTTATGTAGGGTCGTCAGTTACGGGGTTTCCGTGGCCTATTTAGCAGGGGCTCCAAGTGCTCTGTGGACACCCAGTTTGGTGGCCTACCACGCAAACGTTCCGGAAGTAGCCACCTGCTCCGCCGGACAGCCAGTGCCCCGGCAAAAGGCAGAAAGAAAACCAAAATGGCATTGTCCGAGACATCGTTGGATCGAGAAGAGAGCAACTCGGATCTTAAGCTACAAACAGTGGAGAAGAGTGTGGCTCCTAGAATGGCCCTCCAGCATCGGCCCGTCTCCATGCCACTGGAAAGACTTCTGCAGGGCAGGCTTACTGTACATGACACACCAGACCCTGGTGCTGACACAATAACTGGTAAGTTAAGACACATACATTTTAAAGTACAACATATTTAAAAACTGTTAATTAAAATGAATCATTGATCATCATTGTGGCAGTGAGGGTGTGATTAATGCATCTGTTTGTAAATGGGAGGCAGTTAAACCCTGATTGAGTTCAAAGAGAAACTGATCACAGACTTTGCTGACCCTTTACAAACTGATCAAACACACACTTTACATATTACTGGATTGATAATGTTGATCATGTGATTTAAAAAAATTTTCAGAGATGCTCCTAAAAAAGATTCTTGATATGAGAATAGATAGCAATAGGCAGTCTTATTACAGATGATTTCTAAACTTTTAGAACTATTTTGTTTATCTAACCTTGTCCTCTGATCATGATTACCTTACAGCATATTAAAATGTATTATAACAGACTTTGTATTATTAATACATTAACCTTTCCCCCCTTATCTTAATACTTTAACTTGCCTTTGTCTTGTTCTGTCTTTACTGTTGTTCCTTTTTATAGTAGAAAACTGACTAGGAACCCCATCAGGTAATCTCAAAGCCTTGCTGAGGTTGTGTCATTCGAAACATCCATAATTTCACTTATATGATTTCTATTTTTAGCCTTTAGGTATTCTTATTTTTTTTATACTATACTATACTATACTATATTTTATTTTATTTTATATTATATTATATTATATTATATTATATTATATTATATTATATTATATTATATTATATTATATTATATTATATTATATTATTAAATTAAATTAAATTAAATTAAATTAAATTAAATTAAATTAAATTAAATTAAATTAAATTAAATTAAATTAAATTAAGAGTCTGACCACTAAGGACCGATATTGAGCTTTATTATAATTTGTAGTAATAAAGAAAATAGACTGTTTTTGTGGGCTTGCCATATGAGAATTTGCAACTTGACTCTTGATAGATAATCTGTGTCAGTGTTTCACTTTTGTCATTTTTCATATTTATACATATAATCTGCAATTTTATTTTAATTATTAATCTTATATACCTTATATATATGATATACCTTATAGAAGGCAGCCTGTATAAGCAAAAATATACTCGAGTCTGTGCAAGCAGAGGAGCAAACCTCTGCAACTAGCTCATATTGAACATTGCTTTAGGTCAGGCTCTAATTTTTAGTGATATGATTAATACTTTTTTGACAAGGTTTATTTGAAATCAATTGTCTTTATTGGTTCTTTTAGAAATTTCTAATCAAACTACAAATTTAAAATGAATAAGTGGTTGTTCCTATAGGGTTTCATTCTCAACCCCTGCTTTCATAGTCCTACTTGGTGACACATCCCATTTGTCCTTGTGAACAGAGTGGCTTGTGTTAAGTATAGTGGTGTTTAAGGTTTGCAGAATTTATTATGTTTATGCTGATAACAAGCCTTAAATATTCCCCACAGATTCGCTATTAAAGATGTCTGGCTCTGGTTCTTTGGATCGGGTTATGGAAAACACTGCCCACAAAAGCCCTGAGGTCAACATCGTAAACACAGAAAGCATTAAAAAGAAAAAAAATGAAATTGTAACGGATGAAAAATCTTACCTTGACATTGGAATAAATGAAGAATTAAATTCTGATGATGTCTGCATGGAAGTCACAGCAAATGGTTTCAGTTATCAAACCAAAGTTCCTTCTCAAAGGCCTGCAGAAGATCATTTGAGTTCCTTTGGTATACAGGACTGTCAAGTTGATTTTCAAACTGAGAGTCAGCAAAGGGAAACTCCTAGAGCCAACATCCAACAAACATCCAGGGGAGCTTTAAATTCCCCTTTTTCCTTTAACTGTTTACAATCTTCCCATCCACCCACACTGCGTCTGTCTGCTCATGAAGATCAGGTGTCTCTACAAGATAGTGCGCTTTCTCGCCTTATTGATGCTGTGTCTTTGGGCAATGAGTATGACACTTGTGGATCCATATCAGCTCTGATTGGTCAGTTTGAAGCCACTGCTGAACAGAATAATTTAGATTTGTCCTCACTGTCACAACCCACTAAATTACCTATCACAATGAACAGCCAACATTCAAGTACACCATTAAAATTGATCCATGATTCTCCACAGAAATTCCCACGACCAATTGATGGACAGCACCCTACCAGCCCGAAGACTACAGAATCAACCAACTTTACAATAATAGACGAGCAAGTGCTCTCTTCTGTGTCTGTGGATGAACTTTCTGATAAAACTGTGTGCAGTAACTTACAAAACAACTTTAATTCTATTGTCAAAGGTGAGAATGCATTGTCTCCCTTCATTAATATGTCCTTTCGAAGGGCTAACGTGGAGAAAGAGGAATGTATATTATATGGCGAGACTGGCTGCACAGCGACAGGGTCTCTTAGAGACTGGCAATGTGAGGGTTATAGAGAAACCTCAATCAACAGCACAGCCTCTGAGCGTTTCCTGCTCTGTCATGACTCTGCTAGTAGCAGTTTGATGGAAGTGGAGATCAATGTTGATGGGGATCCTCTAGATGCTACCTTGATCTCAGATCAGGATCCTAAGAGGAGACTGGCCAATTCAAACCAGCCTCACAGACCACAGTATGCACTACCATTACTTTCTAATTGGGCAGAACTTGATTCACCCTCACACTCAAGCAGAACATTTACCATGCCCAATGCATATTCCAACCCTTTAGAGTCTCAATTGTTACATAACCCATCTACATGTCAGCCTCTTGACTCTAGCTCTCTGCATACCAAAGGCTTTTCTTATTATCAGCCCAAATTGGAGCACTTAAATAAATCAAATACAGAAAAAACAGGAAGAGTTCAACCTGTCTGGTACAATGGGTTTGCTTGCAGCAATGGGCACTTAGAGGCTAGAGACCTAGCTTTTCAGAAGCAGTCCTTTCAGAATGGATATTCATCCTCAGAGTGTCTTTTAAGGACTCAAGACTTTAATGTGTCTCGTTGTGACAGCATTGTTCCACAAAAGCAGTACTCCAAACCACTGGATCAAAACCAGGCCTTGAGGTCAAGCACTTCCTCAGGCTATCGTGGCATATATCTCGTACGTTCACCCGTCTCCAAAACTCCCAGTCCATGTAAGTCCAAAAGCCTGGGGGACCTGACATCTGAGGACATATCATGCAATTTTCAGAGCAAATACAAAGTTATTAGCCGCAGCTTTTACACCTCTGGCATGCAAAACCATAAAAAGATGTGCAGCCTGCACAGTCAGTCACTGTCAACAGACCCTTTGACCGAACAGCTTCGCAAACTTGTAAATTTAGAAGATAATGACACCCATTCCAATACATCTTCATGTCAATTAGACACCAAGCTCCACAATGTAGTCCCTCAAGCTCCGTTCAATACAGTAGCATCTACAGGGGACATAAACAATCCACCTCCCTTCCTCTCGAGGAGACTATCCTCTCGTAGTCAAAGTCGTGTGAGGCACATTGCCCATCGTGCCCGAGAAAAACAGCAGGAGGCACTAAAATCACGATCTGACCCGGGATACAATGATGTAGCTCTCCGCAATAATCTAGTCACCTCTAAAAACCATCACATAAATAGACATTCCACTGGATCCTATATTGCTGGTTACCTTGAGCAGGGAGACATGGAGGACCGTGGTTTGCCTGAGGGCTCCTGCTCTTCAGGTCGTCATGGCTACAAAAATCAGTGTTACATGGATGACTCAGATGTTCTGCCAAATTCATACAACCCTTCTGAGCCAGAGGTCTACTTTCTTCTTAGACTTTGAGATTTTTAAGATGCTTTGTTCCTACAAACATTCGCACATTGTGTACATTTTCATTTTGGATAATCATTTTTTTTTTTATGTAAGTTCAGAGGATATGAAGGGCACTTTGAAAAACAAGTGTAGATCATAAAATAATAACCGTAAATTACAAATTCTTTATATTTTTTACACTTTAATAATCAGGCACACCACCTTTAATTAATGTGATATTTAGCAATGCAGCTAATTACTTTACATTACTGTACATTAACAGAACTTATACATTCCTTGAACCTTAATATTTATGTATGCGATCACTTATTTTGCTATTTCGTTATCCTCTGATTATTCTTTTCTGACACCTTACTATTACGATACACTGATATTTCTGGTAATTTACACTCTAATTAATTCACTGTAACTTGAAGTGTTCCTGTAATACCTAAAGTCAAACTTCCAGCATCCCAGTGTAAATAGTACATTATGTCTTGGTCAAGAAATCCTTGGTCTTAGATGCGCAAGAACAAATTTGCTCGTTAATGTAACTGTTTCAAAACGTATTGTATCATGAAGTTTGCTGCTGTGTTTGTTTTCTTGACGTCCTGTTCATCCCTTTTTAGTGTTAACTGGTAAATCTTTGAGGGGCTTCCATTATACAATCCTTCTTTTTTTTTATTCTTCTGTATATCTGTCCCGCGTGTACATACATTAACTAATGTGCATAACTTGACAATGTGCCACTATCCAAGACCCTATGGGTCTTAAGTTTGAATCTGCTCTGTGATGTTACAGCATGTAACTGTGGAAACTTCAGCATGACTATGCACAGATGACATGTGGGTATCTTTGTCCTGATTTTGCATCAAACATTTGCTTTGCTACATGAATACAGTAATACACTCAAAAAAATGGTCACCTCTGATATGCTTGCTCTTCTTCTTCAGCATGAAATAAATGATTCTCAGCACCACTTCATATTAAAAACTGTGAAGGTAAAGTTTTAAAGTTTATTTTTGTAATTGTTTTGATACAAATAGAAATGATTAAGATTATCTTTTTGTTTTAAAAAAAAAAGCATTTTGATTATTATTTAGCCTGATATATGAGTTGGATAAATTTACTCACAATCTAAGTAGCTTTTTTTTAGTTTCAGTGTTAAAGGGCATCGAGATTCCTGTTCTATGTGCTCATGAGTTGTCTATGGGCATTTTGTTACCAATGCAATAAAACACTGTTTGACATTGAAACAAAGCAGTTGGTTCACTGTTCTTTGTTTTTTTGCAAAAGTTTTTAAAAAAAAATAATTTACAGCATTTTTTTAATGAGATCTGAGAAGCCATATAACTAAAATCAGACTACACAGATAACAAACATTATCAGTTATATAATTTAATATACAATTACCATTGTTTTTTTTTGCAGAATTAGCACATTTTGTGTAAGGTAAATATAACATAGAACGTACAAAAATAATTGCATAATAATCTCAATATTAAACTTAAAGTTACAATGTTAGTAATAAATGTAATAAGTGTTCAGTATAGAAGATTTTAAGGAAGAAGTATTTAAGAATGCTGTATCCAATTTTCCATTGTAAGTACAATAGCACTACCTACAAGTCTCTCAGGTAGTGTACCTTACTTGAGCAGTAATAGTAAATTAATATATTTTTATATATACAACAACAACAGTAATAATAATAATAATAATAATAATAATAATAATAATAATAATAATAATAAATGAAAGAAAAAGAAGAAAGAAAATAATCTTTTTTTTAAGGCAAAGCACTGAGGTTGGATGGAGTCTGGTTTACATTCTGAACCGTTTAATTGGAGGTAAGATTTCACTGCAGTCTGCAGAGTATTATTATAAACTTGTTTCATGCTCCATACAAACTGTTTCTGCTAAAACATAAAAGTGCCTTCAAAAATGGTGGTGCTGTTAAGTTCCTCCTCACAGATCCAACACAAATATAAAAGAATCATCAATATTGGTGAGTCACAGTGCACTCACAGTGCAGTCATTATATATATACATATATATATATATATATATATATATATATATATATATATATATATATATATATATATAATACACTTCCTTCTATAACCCTGTCAAAGTTTTATTAAATTTTCAAGATTATTTAGTCATCATGTTTTTTTTGGTGTTTTTTTCTGGTCTTAGTAAAATAATGTAGCATTTTGGGGCAAAAATACAAACCAAAAGGCCGTAACTGGATGCCAAGATGGCAAAAACCTCCACAGCAACAGTGTACTTCCCCGGAGAACTGACATAAGCTGGAACAAACGCGATCCACACAGCACAAAATATCAACATGCTAAAAGTGATGAATTTAGCCTCATTGAAGTTGTCTGGAAGCTTACGGGCGAAGAAGGCCAGCAAAAAACAGATGGCAGCCAGCAGGCCGATGTAGCCCAGCACCAGGGCAAAACCCACCACTGAGCCCACTGCACAGAGCAGCACCACACGTGCTCCAAGTTCTCCCTCTGCACTTTCTGTGGGAACTGGTGGTGCCAGCACTATCCACAGCACACAGATTGCCACCTGGACCAGCGTACAGAAAAATATACCTGTTCTCTGTTGAACTGGCCCAAAGTACCGCATCACACTAGATCCAGGCAGAGTTGCTCTGAATGCCATCAGAACGACCACTGTCTTACTGAGGACACAGGCCAGACACACCACAAAACTGATTCCAAACAGAGTATGACGCAGCATGCAGGACCAAGGTGCCGGCCGACCGATAAAGGCCAACGCGCACAGGAAGCAGAGTTTTAATGATAGCAGTAGAAGAAAGCTTAGCTCTGAATTGTTGGCACGGACCAGGGGTGTGTCTCGATGTCGGAAGAAAGCAACCAGAACGCTCACCGTGATGGCAGCCCCAGCAACCGACAGCACTGACAGAATGATTCCCATGTTATCTTGAAAGGACAGGAACTCCACAATCATCGGTATGCACTCTGTATGATCCATGTTAGACCAGAATCGATCAGGACACTTGATGCATTCTGTAGAGTCTAAAATATAAAAATGCGTAAACATTTTTTTTTCTTATAACTTAAATGAATAATTAAAATATTGCCTTAAAACTAAAACCAATTATTGTTTTTATAACAATAAATACATTTTTGTCATATTAAGAACCTTCTGTCTATAAGCTAAACCAAATTCATCCCTTTGGCATCCAGCTCACAGGTCAATTTAGAATGTGCATGAAGCAGAGATTTGATTTTGATGCAAGAATACATGTAAATATAAATAAAAAAAGTCACCTTAAAAATAGTCGTGCATATATGTTTTGTATTGTTCAGCTTCAGTAGTTTCTCATGAGACCCCATAGGAAATTTCTTTTTTCAGCCCTGTTCTAAACTGAATGCAGCATTTTTGTGTTTATTGTAAAACATTTTAACAAGTTAAAGTTTTGCATAATAACAAACAAATAAGCTTAAATTATTTTTTTAGGTTTAGAATGACGGTGTTGTACCATATGCACTGCTGATTTCTCCGGAAGCACATGCTATACAGTCATAGCAGCAGATTGGTCTTCCTTTCTGCACAGCTTTCCTGCTGCCTGGAGGGCAGCTCTCACTGCACACAGACACAGGTATCTATAGCAGGGGAAGCATGTAAGGATGACTTGTGAACTTTAACAGTTATTTTGCATCATTTTGAATACAATCTATGTTTATTTATTTACATTATTTAGATATATGATGTAGATTTAATTCTGTAAAATGTATCCAAATACAAGAAAGCATAGATAATGCTAATAAAAGTTATCACAGCTTTTACCACCTTTTTACCCCAGTCTTCTCCCCAGAACACTTTTTCAAGATCCAATTGAAAGTCCTGTGTTGGACTCTTTGCGGTGTCGAACTGACCCACTTTGACAAACTTCACTTTCCTGTCATCACCCACATGCCAGTTAATGATGTCATATGAGGCTGATGGATCCCCATTTTCATCAAAACTGATCAGCTCACCCACTGGTGTTGTGAACTGCATGGCTTTTAGGTAGTGCAGGAGCTGAGAAGCATGTGATATCATTATTTAATTAATTAGTGTAATTAAATCTAAATACAGGTTTAAACCATTTGCTGAATGGCTGTTTATATACAGCCTTAAACAATTTTCAGAATAGACTTATAACATCTTAATACTGTAAAAATAGAAATTGTTGCTAAAGGATTATAATATAGAAAATAGAATACTGTAAAAATAGAACTTCATCATTTAAAATAGAACATCATCATTTAAAGATTTCCAACTGTTAGCATGAGTTTGTATTTTAATTACCTCTTTGGGCTTTATTGATTGAATATCTGGACACTCTCCATCTCCAAATGGTCCCTTGCCTGGTTCACAAGCCATCATGTCCTGAATAGCATTTGCAATAGCATACACAGCTTTATACACATTATACATGACATCAAAGTAAACTTCCTCCTGTTCTTCCACTTTCTCCTGTCCTGTACAGTGTGGTCTTGGAGGTTCTGAGTTCTTGGAGGTTTGTGTTCCAAATCTGCACCCAAAAATGTCCTCCCAAACACTTTGCACCAGTGGCTCCATTTTATTTAGCTCAGGGTTAAGCTTAGTCAGAAAGGGACCTAGTCCAGGTATATTAACCCGCCTCAGGGCAAATCCAAGAGTGCCGGCCAATGAGATACCACTCCAAGTAGAATAGCTGCCTGAGGTGCTCCAGGCTTCAGTGGCAATCCACTGCCTGTCAGTGACATTCATCCTCACCACTTCCTTTAGCAAGACCTCCATGTCAGGATCAATTGCAAAAGACACCACTACACCAGCTTTTGAGTTCTGGATTCTCTCCACAATGTGCTGAATTCTGTTTGCTGAGTGGGATTTGGGGATTACCTCAAGGTAGTCCACACACACCCCACAGCGTTTTAATTCTTTCAGGAGCAATTGCACACCACTTTTACCATACACATCATCTCCAGATACAACCCCAACCCAGGTCCAGCCCATGAGGCACAACAAACGGGCCATAGCTTTTGCTTGGAAAGCATCACTGGGAACTGTGCGCAAAAAGGTGGGGTACTTGGTGCGGTCACTGAGACAAGCACAGGATGCAAAGTAACTTATCTGAAAACACATGGCAAAGAGCTGAATCAGCCTCATTGTAACAGACATTATATTCTTTAAAGTATAAATCACTTTTTAAATTATATGAAATATGTTCAATAACCATTAATTGTCATTAGGTCTCTCTTTTTTGTCATTTACCATAGGGATGTCGAAAACGCCAAGTGTATCAGCCACAACCATGGATGCAGAGGAGCGAGCATCTCCGATAATGACTGGTACCAATGGAGCTCTGGTACACTGTTCTCCAGACACTGTCTCTTCCTGTCCTGTCACCATTGCCAGTGCAGCACTTAGAGTGGTGCTCTCAGCCAGGCATGTATCGGCAGCCAGGTAGCCGAGAGTGAGGTTTGGCAGCAGGACTGGATTCTGGTTAATTTCCTCCACTGTGAAGATCATGGTTTGAAGCCAGCGGTAAGATCTCAGCTGTACACTGAACAAAAGAGAGAGGTTATGAGTTTCAGCTGTGTCTTAATGTTAAATCATTATGGAAATATCAGACTAACCTTAGAAAAATGGTTAAAAAAAAGATCTCACATTTGGTTAGGGGTTAAATTGTTCTGTACGAGCAAAAAATTTAAAACTATTTTTTAAAATCTACTTATTTAAATTACTTCCACAGTAAAGAAACATACTGACCTCTGACAGCGGCTTTCCTGTGGACTGTGTGTGAACATGTGAGCAGGCTCAGGGGCTTTGACATAAACAGGAAAAAGACCTCCAATAATTATGTCACCTTCCTTATACAGGGTGCCAGCGGTAGTTTTCACCTGCAAAGAACATCTCTCAGAGTGCACCCAGGTCTGCCCAGTCAAGAGCCCCATTATCCACAGCACAATGTATATGGCCATTACTACACAGTATGCACAAGAATGAAGAGAGTTGGGCCTCTTTCTCCAGCAGAGAGAAGGTGATGGCTGGAAAGCCTCTTTAATATAGGCAAATTTGCCCAGAGGAAGAACATTTAGTGTAATTAGTAAAGATCCTGGTGGACTGGAATCATTTTCAGGCTTAGAAAAACAGCTGATGAGTAAACTGCTGTTATTTTGTGACAGCTTTTATGCTGGAGCTGAACTAATTAGTTATTTTTACCGCACTTACTGTCACATGCATGAGCAAATTGTAGAAAACATATAAATAAGTCAATCCTGAAAGAATTGCTTTACTTTTTGAAACAGCATTTGTGTTATTTTGAGTACTTCTGGGTTTCTAACCCACTGCGACAATTGGGACAATTAAACCAAACAAAACAATTAATTTGACTCTAATTGCTTTGTTTTTCAGAAATGTTGGTGCAGGACCTTTCAGCAGCTGCAATTCCAAAGCTCATAGGGCCTATTCTACAACTGTTTGTAGATGTTTTTCATGTAAAATAACACACACCTAAGATATCAGCATTGATCATCTCTGAGCATTACATTGAATCACATCACTTTAGACTATCCCACATATTCAATGTGTTTTGCTTGGCACACAACTCTGTTTTATTAAGTTCTAGGTGAATAACGTTAGCATGCAGCCATGTATTTTTTTTTATCACTGTATGTTTCCACCTTTGTGTAAAATAGTTTGGGGAAGGCCCTTTCTGTTTTAGTATGACTGACCCGTACCCAGTCCTGAGGCAAATATCATTAAAAACCTTTAACATGAACTAGAATAGAGATTGTGTGCCATGCCCACTAGTCCAGCATTAGTGCATTAGGTTATGAATGCTATTTTGGGTGGAAAAAATATCTACAGATGTGCACTATGATAAAAAGTTAAGTTTCAAAGAGAGACCAATTTAAACAGTTGATAATGAGATGTTGTGAAGTTTTTTTTTATTTAAGATGTAATGTGTAGGTGTTTAAATCATTTTGTTATATTATGTATTTAAAGTGCAACTACAGCATGGTTTTTGACTGGATATTGTCTTATATTTGAACTACAATATATAAATAATTTTTATGAGTATTTCTTTATAAGAAGTCATAAATGAACGACTGACATCTTGTCAGTTTTATTACAGCATCATCTGGTGTTCAAAGTAGGAACTTCAGGTTTAATCTCTCTTGTCTCCAGTCTTCACCCGTTTTTCTTAATCATATATCTATAACTAAGTAACATAATAATAAAAATTAAAACCATTTACTAGATGCATCTTAACTTTTAACTGGGGGTTAGATAATTCATAGCGCATAGGTTTTCTATATAAAGGTTGGAAATTTAATTATAAATTACTTTTATAAAATCTTAAGCTACTTGTATTGTGTTTTATGGATGATAGATTAGTGGTACTTGATATTGCATACTGCAGCAGAAAGAACATATTGATTTTACAAGGAGAAAGAAATGCAAGATTCCAGGTATTTACAGAAAGAGTCCAAAACAAAAACTTCTGAACCAACGAGCTGGGGGTAGATTAGATCTTATGTAAACGTAATAAAAATAAAAATGTGCAATAAATTTCAATATCAAACATCCATGTTTGGTATATACATTCTAAACTTTATTTTATATTAATAGTTAACAAACAATAAGGTTTCATATGCATTTCAAAAGTTTCAGGGAAACAAATTTGTATTCTATAAGACATTCTATAAAACATCTTTATTCGTGTATTATATATTCAATTTATTATTTTTAATTACCTTATACAAATAAAAAATGCATCATAATGAGTATGTTAAAAGTTCATTATATGTTTTAGACACTACACATTAAAAACATTTATAAATAATGTTTATCACCTAACAGGTGCTTTACCCATCATCTGTTTTTTAGTGTTTCTCTCAGGTTTCAGGATGATGATGTAACATTTTGGGAGAAAAATACAAAACAACAAAGCAAAACTAGAAGCCAAAATAGCAAATATCTCTAGTGCTACAGTGAATTTTCCCGGTGAGCTTAAATAAGCAGGAATAAAGGTGATCCAGACTGCACAGAATATGAGCATACTGAATGTAATGAATTGTGCTTCATTAAAATTATCAGGCAGCTTTCGGGCCAGGAATGCCAGAACAAAACATAACAGAGCCAAAAGTCCTATATAAGCCAGTACAGCCCAGAATCCAACAGCTGAACCCAGATTACATTCTAATATAATCTTTTCTTTGTAGTAACTCATGTTCTTGTAGGGAAAAGGAGGAGAAAATGCTAACCATAGTACACAGATGATAACCTGTATAAGAGTCAATGTAAGAACACTGAGTCTCTGTTGTAGAGGCCCAAACCACTTCATCATGTTACTACCTGGTAGTGTAGCCCTGAACGCCATTAACACCACTATTGTTTTCCCAAGAACGCAGGAGATGCAGAGCACAAAGGTGATCCCAAATGAAGAGTGGCGCAGCATACAGGACCATTCAGTGGGTCGACCAATGAAGGTGAGTGAACAGAGGAAACACAGAGTCAGAGAGAAGAGCAGCAGGAAGCTTAACTCAGAGTTGTTGGCCCTTACAATTGGTGTGTCTTTGTGTGTAAAGAAAATTACAGCAATGCCTATGGTGAAGGACACCCCTAACAAAGAAAACAACACAAGAATGATTCCCATTATTTCATCAAATGACAGGAATTCCACTGGCTTTAAAATACAGTTATCTTTTCTGTCATTAGACCAGAGTTCAGGAGGGCACTTGATGCAAGAAACAGAATCTAAAGAGAGACAAAATCAACATTAAAATAATAAACCTATTGTGTTTACTATTATCTACCCCTGAACCACCGCTGCTTAAATCCATGTGGTTCTTATATAAATCAGGAAAAGAAACATCTTGTGTACCTGTCATATTTGTGATCTCTCCTTCTGCACATGGTATGCAGTCATAACAGCAGACAGGCCTTCCTTTCTGCGCGGCTTTCCTTGTACCTGGAGGGCAGCTCTCACTGCACACTGATATTGGCACCTAAAAACCATAATAGAATGTTATTGTTTATTATATTATTAATTTAATATACTTTTCACTGTCAATGCTGTAAATGACCTGTGATTTGTTCTGAGCCCATGTTATACTGATGTTGTCAAATGAAAGTTGAAGCTGTTTTTGCAAAGAAGCATCATAGGAGCCCACTTTAACAAACACTGTGTTACCACTTTTATCCCGCTGCCAGTTCAGCAGTTCATATCGTGCTGCTGGGTCTCCATTTTCATCGAAAAATACCTCCTCTCCAGCTGAAGTAAGGAAATGAACTTCCTTCAATTTTCCAAGTACCTAAGGAAAAATTTGATGCTATTCACTGATAAATAAAACATATTATTATTATTTTCATCGCACCTACCTGCCAGGGCTGAATATTATCCTCTGTTCGGTTTGCACACACCCTAATGTTCCTGTTCGCACATCCGTAACTTTCATGCAGGGCATAAGCCGCAGTATACACAGCTTTATAAATGTTACTTGAGACCCTTAACTCTGAGACATCTGTGTATTGGTTTTGTACCTTACTGAAGCTTTCATTGCCTTTGCACATTTGTTCATTTATCTGTGTGGAAAATTTGCATTGGAATACCGTCTCCCACAACTTTCTGTAAAGAGCTATTCCTGAAAATGGATCAAGCTTAATGAGAAAATCGTAAAGCCCATTTATTTTAGCTTTCGGCAGAGCAAATCCCATAGAACCTTTTAGCATATAGCTCCAAACAGCAGTAGCACTGTTCTTATCAGCGATCCAGGATTCACTTCCAATCCACTGTAACCCAGTTATGTTTTGCAAAGCAATTTCCTTTAGAAGAACCCCAATATCAGAGAGAGTGACAATAGCTACGATGATTCTGGAAGTTGAGGCTTTGATGATTTCAACAACTCTTAGAATTTTTTCTCTGGGGTCTGTTCTATAGAATGCAACCGAATACTCCACACAAACCCCCTCCTCTTTAACGGCACTTATGAATGTGCTCATACCAAGATTCCCATAGTCATTATCACTGCATACAGCGCCTACCCAGGTCCAGCCAAAGTGCTTGACTAGTCTGGCCAGAGCCCTGCTTTGGTAGATATCACTGGGGACTGTCCTAAAGAATGTTGGATATTTCCTTTTGTCACTAAGGCATGCACATGTTGAAAAGTGACTGATCTGCAAAAACAAATTCAAGATTACAAATCTATTTGACATTTAAAATTACATTTCAGTTGTTGTGTTAATTGATTTACCACAGGTATGTGCAAAGGTCCCACTGTAGCTGAAAGAGCAATTGAAGGGGTGGATGAACTGTAACCTATGATGGCTTTAACTGCTTCTGATTTGGAGCAGTTCATTTCGTTACTGTTTAGTCCGTTTAGTAAGAACATGGCATCTCTAATGGTCAAATCTACTGATCCACAGGAGTCATATATCTTATAACCCAGATTAATCCCAGGTAATATATCAGTCCTATTGTTTATTTCCTCAATAGTGAATATCATTGTTTGAGCACTTTGTACTTCAGTGGGGTTCAGACTAAAAGACAAATGAGGCACACGATTTAGTGAAGATAACAAAATATTACACAAGCAATCAAGGTAAAATGTATTTTCTTGTTTCATGTGTATAGAATTTATACACTTTCATTACGTTCCAGTTATTAAACCCGGGTTCTACATGCACCCCTATATCACAGCTTACCTGTAGCATTCTGGCTGCCGTGGCACCGAGGTAAATACATGTCTTATTTGCTCCCAACTCTTGTGTAAGGAAAAGATCCCACCAATTATTACATCCCCATCTCTGCTGAGATCAGGAGGAAAAGACTGCCCTTGTAAGCTGCAGGGAGGTTCAGTTGCTCTTACCTGAGAAAACAGAAGCAATGTATAAAGGAAACGCATTCTCATTCCTCAAAACACAGCATGAACTCTGGATTTTTATATAAGATTTTGGAGCTCCTATAGGGTGCGGGCTACCTGTGTATTTGTATGACATCATTGGAATGCATTAGTGACAGCAGTCAGTAGTGATCCAGTGATCTTGTGATCTAAAAGCAATACAATTAATAGTTATAGATCCAGCTCTGTGAAACTTCATTGTTAGGCTCCTGAGTTTATTTAAACTTTCAATGTCAGTGCTAAAGCTTTTTCTTGCTCTGCTTAATTTCTTCAAATTTTTTATTTGTAATTTATATCCTATGAGACTATAGTTGGTGAGAAATAATATCTAGAAGAAAGTTGGTAAAATTTACTATTATGTACCGTTTTTAACAACAACTATATGATTTCTTGACCAGTCCTCTACAAATTCTGTACAATTCAGTTTTTTTTTCCATTAAAGTTGAAAAGTCAACTACACAACAGTCAGTAATGTGAGTCAGTCATGAAAGTACACAATACGACAATACGATCAAAATCACTGTTATTCACTGAATCCCAGTGTTTCATTTAGTCCAATTATCCATGTATTTTGAAAAACCATTTTCCTCAAACTCTGTGGGAACCTGGGGAAGGTCCTCTGTGACATGTTTATGTGTACTAAGGTCCATACAGGAAAGGTTTTGTGAGCTTGGTGAGCATTGACCTCAACACCATCAAATCCTTCAACATGAACTAGAATAGAGATTGTAAGTTAGGCCCTGTAGTCCATCAGCAGTTTCTAAAATGATTGGGAGGGGGGGGGGTAGATTGCGTTATAAAATATTAAATAGTTATATTCAGATTATGTGAAGATGAATGTGTTTGCTTATTGGCATGTTTGGTGTAGGCTCAGGCTTTTTTAATCTTCAATTCTAATGTTTAGTTTAGTGTTGCTGTCATTAATTCAGTATTCACTGTTTTACCATCCAATAATGTGTGAACAATGCATCTCCTTCCCTGCTCTGTTTTTATGGCTATACATCTTGCTGGCCCTTAAGTATCTGTTATTGTTCCAGCAGATTGATGCATGACCTTATGATCCCTTACATTTGCCACCATGGCTTTCCACTGTTCCATTTTTCCATTTCCATATTTTATTAATGTATGACCTTTCTCCTTAATACCAATGTCATGATCAAAAAAAATACTTGTGTGTTGAAATGAACAGTGGAAAGGGTCTTATACCTTAAAAACAACAGTTGCAAATAATGTTTTATACACTTTTTTGTGAAATTGTGTGTAAAATCATTTAAATTAAATGGCATCACAATACAAGGCCCATTTAATATATGATTTTATTCATTACCACAATCTTCATGTGCTCTGATCTTTGGAACCAATGGCCCTTTACTTTGGTACCTTTTAAAACAAAGTTCATCTTTAGAAACCACAATTTAAACAATATTTATAGAATAAAAATGTAAATGGGATTTAATAGAAAGACTTATTATTTTAAATAATATTGAACTCTTGTAGTTGCACTCGTGTTGTTGTTTTAGACAAACTGTCCTGGTACCCAAGAGACATCTTTTACAGCACACAAACAGTAGCACCTGCCACACGTCAGGGACATTATGTCCTTCAATAACAATAACAATCCGTACTGTGACATGTTTTCACATGTCTGTAATTTAAGTCACCTGTGTTTAACACCCACCTGTGAATTCAAGCCTGAACTGAGGAGAGAATTTCAAAACATCTTGCATCAGATTGGCTTTTCAAAACTTTGAGGGCCTTAAACTTAATTAAAACAAGAGGCAGCTATGAGGTCTTACTGTAATGAATATGTTTTACATATTAAAACATATTCATTTGTTATGTGTGTAAGTGAATCTGCTTGCATCTCTTAAAACCCTTTGTTTCCTTATGAAACCATCAATACCCCTAAGAATTTTACACTATATATGTAATAATGATTGAACTATAAATTGGTTATAAACAGGTATGTATTTATGTATGTATAATCATGTCCAAAAATATTTATTTGCACTTTTTTAGAGGTCTTCTGTATTCAATGTCTTGTTCTAAAATCCCTGTCACTTCTGATTAGCTTTAACTTATTAAACTGGAACTGAACTTGTACGGAAAATATTTTGTCAGTATTGTGTATAAGTCAACAGTCTAATTAAACAGCAATTAAAGCAGACTTATTAAAGCGTATTAAAACTGTCAGTGATGGCAAAACAAAAATATCTGGTTTGTGTTTAATGATCTTTATTCACAGTGTACACTGTTGGAATTACATAAAAGAACATAACCATCCTCTATTTATTTCAAAGCATTATCACAATATACTGCTACTTTTCCAATAATAAAGTGTTAATATTAAAGTACACTCGTTGGCCACTTTATTAGGTTAACTTATTTATTTTTACACTTATGTAATGTATAGAAAAAATAGACTACAGGCTGGTTAATTTAAGAACTTGTGCTTCTATATGACACAACTGAGTGTATAGTCATAATAATTTAATTACTTTTAGTAAGGTCAGTCATTGATGAAAAGGCTATAAATGCTACAAGAGGCTGATATGCACATTTTGAATTTGTCATTGATTCATTTAGCAAATGATTATCAAACCTGGTTTATGATAAAATTTGTTTTGAGGTTGGGAATTTACTTGATGGGGTCTTTACTCATCATCTGTTTTTTAGTGTTTTTGTCAGGTTTCAGGATGATGATGTAACACTTTGGAAGAAAGATGCTAAATAATAAACCAAAACTTGAGGCCAAAATGGCAAAGATCTCCACAGCTACAGTGAATTTACCAGGAGAACTGACATAAGCTGGAATAAAGGTGATCCAGACTGCACAGAATATGATCATGCTGAATGTGATAAATTTGGCTTCATTAAAATTATCAGGTAGTCTTCGAGCCAGAAAAGCTAAAACAAAACATAACAAAGCCAAAAGTCCTATATAAGCCAGAACAGCACAGAATCCAACAGCTGAACCCAGATTACACTCTAATATAATTTTATCTTTGTAGTAGTTCATATTTTTGTAGGGGAAAGGAGGAGAAAATGATAACCATAGCACACAGATAATAACCTGTATAAGTGTCGATGTAAGAACACTGAGTCTCTGCTGTAGAGGCCCAAACCACTTCATCATGTTACTACCTGGTAGTGTAGCCCTGAACGCCATTAACACCACTATTGTTTTCCCAAGAACGCAGGAGATGCAGAGCACAAAGGTGATCCCAAATACAGTGTGGCGTACCATACAGGACCATTCAGTGGGTCGACCAATGAAGGTGAGTGAACAGAGAAAACACAGGGTCAGAGAGAAGAGCAGCAGGAAGCTTAACTCAGAGTTGTTGGCTCTAACAATCGGTGTGTTTTTGTTAATACTGAAAATTACAGCAATGGTGATAGTGAATGACACCCCTAACAAAGAAAACAACACAAGAATAATTCCCATTATTTCATCAAATGATAGAAATTCCACTAGTTTTAAGACACATTGGTCTTTCTTCATATTGGACCAGAGCTCAGGGGGGCACTTGATGCAAGTAACAGAATCTATAGAAAAATATAATAAATAGAAGTATTAATATTATTAAATAAAACAATTTCTTGCATCATTGTACATAATTTAAACTAACTAAAATTATACCTGTTATATTACTGATCTCTCCTTCTGCACATGGTATACAGTCATAGCAGCACACAGGCCTTCCTTTCTTCACAGCTTTCCTGGAACCTGGAGAACAGCTCTCACTGCATACAGATACAGGGACCTGACAACAATCATTACACATATATGATTAATTAATTCTTATAATTTATACTAAGTAAAATAAGATAATAAAATATGTAGGTCTTGTCTATTTCTTCAATTACCTGTAATTGGTTGTGGGCCCATGATAAACTGATGTTATTAAATGAAAGCTGAAGATCTTTTTGTAAAGAGGCGTCATAGAAACCTACTTTAACAAACACTGTATTACCATTCTTATCTTTTTGCCAGTTCAGCAGGTCATATCGTGCAGCTGGGTCTCCGTTTTCATCAAAGTATATCTCCTCTCCAGTGGAGGTAAAGAAATGCACTTTCTTCAACTCATTGATTACCTACAGTAAAACAATTCAAGACTGAATCGACTAATGAAAGGTATTTTCTTTATGGGTTTACATGTAAACTTACCTGCCAGTGCTGAACGTTTTCTATAATGTTTGTGCACACAACAGGGCTTTTTACTTTATTGTCAATTTTTGAACAGCCATAAATACTGTGCAGGGCATAAGCCACAGCATATATAGCTTTATAAACATTACTTGCAATTCGTAACTCGGACACATCTGTATATTGGTTCTGGATTTGACTCAGACTTTCATTACCATTGCACATTAACTTAGTTCCACTGTTTTCCTGATTTGGAAGTTTACATTCAAACACAGTCTCCCACAATTCTTTGTAGAGATCAAAGCTAGAATATGGGTCAAGGTTTGTCAAAAAGTCTTTTAAGCCAGAAATTTTAGCTTTTGGCAGTGCAAAACCCATGGACCCTCTCAGGATATGTTTCCATTCACCCATTGCAATGTTCATGTCAGAGATCCAGGATTCACTGCCAATCCATTGAAATCCAGTAATGTTTTGCAAACCCATTTCTCTTAGAAGAACTACAATGTCAGAATAAGTGACAAAAGCAACAAGCACTTTAGATGTTGAAGTTCTGATGATCTCCACTATTCGGAGAATTTTCTCTCTAGGATCAGTTTTAAAGAAAGCTTGAGAATATTCCACACAAACTCCCTCCTCTTTAGCTGCACTGATAAATGTGTTCATGCCAGTATTTCCATAGTCATTATCACTACAGATAGCTCCTACCCAAGTCCAGCCAAAGTGCTGGACTAGTCTGGCCAAAGCTCTGCTTTGATAGTAATCACTGGGAATCGTTCTGAAGAAAGACGGGTGTTTTTTTTTGTCACTTAGGCATGCACATGTTGCAAAGTGGCTAATCTGTGAAAACAGTAATAAAATGACACATGACATTCTATTTACATATGGCAAAACTGTAAATATATAAATACAGATATGTTTTACCACAGGTATGTTCAATGGTCCCACTGTAGTAGAAATAGCAATTGTAGGGGTTGATGATGTATGTCCAATAATTGCCTTTATTGTTTCAGCTTTAGAGCAGGACATGATTGAAGTGTTTTCTCTGTGCCCATTAAGCAATGACAATGAAGCCCTTATGGTCATCTCTACCGATCCACAGGAATCATAAATTTTATAACCCAGTCGAACACCAGGAAGAACATCGGATCTGTTATTAATTTCATTAATGGCAAATATCATGGTCTGAGCACTTTGCATTTCTCTCAGGCTTAAACTAAAAGAAAACAGTTTTTACTAAAAATGTATCAAATATGTTTTTTTATTACAGATGTAATGACAATAGCTATTTTTGACTTTTTGTTGTTAATATTTTTCCTTAATGTTAATAATAAAAAAAAATCCCTAATGATATTAATCCCCCTCACCTGTTGCATTGTGGTTGCCATGGCCCTGTTGTAAATACATGTGTAGCTTGTTCCCATCTGTTATGTAAAGAAAATATCCCACCAACTATTACATCCCCATCTCTGCTCAGTTGAGGAGTAACAGGAAGCCCTCGTAAGCTGCAGGGTGGTTCAGCTGCTCGCACCTGAGTGAACAGAAACCATGTGCCCAAATAATTCATTCTCATTCTTTTCCTCACACCTCAAACTCTCTTCAGGCTTTTATAGCATGTGCAATTCCCACTATATCACACAGCTTGGGGTGTGGATGTTATGTTTTGAAATGATTTGCCTTTTAGTTTTTAATAAGCATATAAACTATGTTACCAAATCCCTAAATTAAAATGTATTTGCAGTTAAAACTCTGATGCATTTAAATCCAGTAAAGTTTATGTGACTAAATTATATCAGTTTTATCTGAATTTAGTTAAGTCGAGAATATAAGACCATATCATTTATTACATTATCTAAACCTTATTGATGGTATAAAGATTATTGAATTCAGCTGACATTTAGTTACATTTACATTAGGTCATTTTACAGATGCTTTTTATGTCACAAGTGTCTCAACTTGATGGTTGGCGTAATAGCACAGGGTTTGAGCGATGAAGGTTAAGAGCGGTGTTCAAGGACCCACAACTTTGGTAGACCTGGAATTTGAACACAACCTTCAGATTAATAGCCCAACACCCTAACCAGTAATTATCTAATAAACCATAAACTCTTAATTGTTTTGCAACCTGTTTAAAATGAACAAAACTTTTCGCACTGAATGAGGATGTTACATTAAAAATGAAAAAGATCACACAATTCTTTGGTATATACCTTTAACTTTATTAACAATATTTATTATTGCTAAAGATAATGCAAACTTGACTGATTGTGTATATGGAAATGAGTCTTAACATAATTTTAAAATAAATTCAAAATTTTAGAGAGATGATTTACCCATCATCTGTTTTTTAGTGTTCCTCTCAGGTTTCAGGATGATAATGTAACACTTTGGAAGAAAGATGCAGAATAATAAACCAAAACTTGAGGCCAAAATTGCAAAGATCTCCACAGCTACAGTGAATTTTCCAGGAGAACTGACATAAGCTGGAATAAAGGTGATCCAGACTGCACAGAATATGATCATGCTGAAGGTTATGAATTTGGCCTCATTAAAATTATCAGGTAGTCTTCGAGCCAGAAAAGCTAAAACAAAACATAACAAAGCCAAAAGTCCTATATAACCCAGAACAGCACAGAATCCAACAGCTGAACCCAGATTACATTCTAATATAATTTTATCTTTGTAGTAGTTCATATTTTTGTAGGGGAAAGGAGGAGAAAATGATAACCATAGCACACAGATGATAACCTGTATCAGAGTCAATGTAAGAACACTGAGTCTCTGCTGTAGAGGTCCAAACCACTTCATCATGTTACTACCTGGTAGTGTAGCCCTGAACGCCATTAACACCACTATTGTTTTCCCAAGAACGCAGGAAATGCAGAGCACAAAGGTGATCCCAAATGCGGTGTGGCGCAGCATACAGGACCATTCAGTGGGTCGACCAATGAAGGTGAGTGAACAAAGGAAACACAGGGTCAGAGAGAAGAGCAGCAGGAAGCTTAACTCAGAGTTGTTGGCTCTAACAATCGGTGTGTTTTTGTTAATACTGAAAATTACAGCAATGGTGATAGTGAATGACACCCCTAACAAAGAAAACAACACAAGAATAATTCCCATTATTTCATCAAATGATAGAAATTCCACTAGTTTTAAGACACATTGGTCTTTCTTCATATTGGACCAGAGCTCAGGAGGGCACTTGATGCAAGTAACAGAATCTACAGAAAGAAATAGCAAGTATTAGAATTTCTTAAATAATATTAGTACCCTGTTATTCAAAGTATTAAACATTGTGCATTTTGTAAAGTTTTATTTCTGGAATTTATACCTGTTATATTACTGATCTCTCCTTCTGCACATGGTATACAGTCATAGCAGCACACAGGCCTTCCTTTCTTTACAGCTTTCCTGAAACCCGGGGAACAGCTCTCACTGCATACAGATACAGGGACCTGACAACAATCATTACACATATGATTAATTATTCTTATAATATAAGCTGTAGGTAGGTTTTGTATATTTAATAAATTACCTGTGATTGGTTGTGAGCCCATGATAAACTGAAGTTATTAAATGAAAGCTGCAGATCTTTTTGTAAAGAGGTGTCATAGAAACCCACTTTAACAAACACTGTATTACCATTCTTATCTTGTTGCCAGTTCAGCAGGTCATATCGTGCAGCAGTGTCTCCATTAACATCGAAGTTTATATCCTCTCCCATTTTGGTGACAAAATTTACTTTCTTCAATGCATTAATTACCTGAATATAAAAATACAAATGTGATTCAATCATACTATATGTATATTTCATTACCCCACCATTGCACATACCTGCCATGGCTGAAGGTCACCAGCTGTATTCGTGCACAAATCAGCACCTCTGTTTGAACAGCCATAATGATTATGCAGAGCATAAGCCACAGCATATACTGCTTTATAAATATTACTTGCGATTCGTAATTCTGAAACGTCTGTATATTGACTCTGAACTTCAGTGAGACTCTCGTTGCCTTTACACATGGTTTTAAACTCTGAGATTTCTCTTGTGGGAAGTTTACATTGAAATATTGTTTCCCATAATTCTCTGTAAAGATCAACCTCTGATGATGGGTTAAGGTTTATTAGAAAGTCCCTTAAGCCAGAGATTTTGGCCTTTGGTAGAGCAAAACCCATGGAACCTCTGAGGATGTCCTTCCATTTAGTTGCAGCAATGTCAGAAATCCACGATTCACTTCCAATCCACTGTAACCCTGTGATGTTCTGTAAGGCCATCTCTCTCAGTAGAATCACCATGTCAGTGTATGCAACAAAAGCTACAATCACTTTAGAGGTTGATGTTTTGATGAGCTCTATGATTTTAAATATTTTTTCTTGTGTGAAGGTTCTGAAGAATGCCACCGAAAACTCAACACAAATCCCCTCTCCTTTTGTTGCACTGATAAATGTGCTGATCCCATTTATACCATAGTCATTATCACTGTATATAGCTCCTATCCAGGTCCAGCCAAAGTGCTTGACCAGCTGTGCCAAAGCTCTACTCTGATAATAATCGCTGGGAACTGTTCTGAAGAAAGTGGGATATTTCTTTTTGTCACTTAAACATGCACAGGTTGCAAAGTGGCTGATCTGTAAATCATGAAAAGAACACAACTGACAAAAGTGTAGCATTAATACAAACAGAATGGATTTAAAAACAGAGGAAGGGTTTACCACAGGTATGTGCAACGGTCCCACTGTATCAGAGACAGCAATCGAGTGTGTAGATGATGTTTGTCCTATGACCGCTTTCACACTTTCAGATTTAGAACAGGACTTAGAGGTAATGCTGTCTATATGACTGTTAATTAATCCCAATGACCCTCGTAAAATCATTTCAACTGAGCCACAGCAATCATAGATTTTGTAACCCAACTGTACACCAGGAAGAATATCACTTCTGTTGTTGATTTCTTCAATAGCAAATATCATTGTTTGTGCACTTTGTACCTCTCTATGGTTTAAGCTAAAGTGAAGAAAGTAAAATTAATATTACTGCATATTTTCACGTGACACTTTACTATGTATAATTATATATAAAACTTGTGTTTTTTAAACTTACAAGCTTACATATCATTCTTTGTCAATTTTTGACTAATCCTCACCTTGCACATTTAGGTTGCCATGGTTCTGATGCGAAACCGTAAGCTGTCTGCTCTGATCTGCTGTGTATGGAAAAGACCCCACCAATTATTACATCTCCATCTTTGCTGAGCTGAGGAGAAACAGGCAGTGCTCTAAAGCTACAGGGAAGTTCAGCAGCTCTCACTTGAATGAACAGCAGCCAAGCACACAGGAGATTCATTCTCCTGCCCCAAAATTACTACAGGCAGCTTTTATTTATAACGCTGTGTAGAGCTACTTTACGATCTGAGGGTGTGGACTTGCACGTGGTGGCATTAGGTCATTGTTTATTATTTATTATTATAGAGGGACATGATTCTATGTTACAACTTGAGTATTTTAAAAGTATATAGACATAGTTGAAGGTTTATCTGCTTTTTGTCCAAACATAATGTAATGTCAATAGTTTATGTATATTAATAAAATAAAGTGCAGCATTACACATGTCTTTTTTTTTTATCATAAATTGTTTATTTTCACATATTAAAGGTTGAAACCACTTAACAACCTTCTAGATATTTAGGGGTCAGACATGTTTGGACTGTACTTTAAGAACCACAGAGTTTGTTTATGCCCTATATTTTTAAATGTTACATTAAATATGGAGCAACAGGTACATTATTGCATCTTTATCCAGGTTTGATTGTTGCATACAAGTCATTAGTTTTGCACTAATTTAATACAACGGATTTAGATCATATTGCAACCTATAAATGGTAATCTTAGGAATCTGATTGTTTTAGGTGGATCATATGTTAAACTGTTGGCTTAATGTTCCAAAATGTGTAATTAACCATACACCTTTGTGAAATATTTGTTTTCCTAACTCAAAAACAACATATAGCACAGACATTTTACTGTGACAACTACAAAAGTTTATTGATGTAAACTAAATGACAATTCTACATAATTTTTAAAATGACGTTGTGTTGTTTGTATATTTGCACTGTATATGTAACCTAGGTTTAATGGCTACATTTTTGAAAATGATTATTAAATCAGTGATTTACCCATCATCTGTTTTTTTGTGTTCCTCTCAGGTTTCAGGATGATGATGTAACACTTTGGAAAAAAGATGCAGAATAATAAACCAAAACTTGAAGCTAAAATGGCAAAGATCTCCACAGCTACAGTGAATTTTCCAGGAGAACTGACATAAGCTGGAATAAAGGTGATCCAGACTGCACAGAATATGATCATGCTGAAGGTGATAAATTTGGCTTCATTAAAATTATCAGGTAGTCTTCGAGCCAGAAAAGCTAAAACAAAACATAACAAAGCCAAAAGTCCTATATAAGCCAGAACAGCACAAAATCCAACAGCTGAACCCAGATTACACTCTAATATAATTTTATCTTTGTAGTAGTTCATATTTTTGTGGGGGAAAGGAGGAGAAAATGATAACCATAGCACACAGATAATAACCTGTATAAGTGTCGATGTAAGAACACTGAGTCTCTGTTGTAGAGGCCCAAACCACTTCATCATGTTACTACCTGGTAGTGTAGCCCTGAACGCCATTAACACCACTATTGTTTTCCCAAGAACACAGGAGATGCAGAGCACAAAGGTGATCCCAAATACAGTGTGGCGTACCATACAGGACCATGCACTAGGTCGACCAATGAAGGTGAGTGAACAGAGGAAACACAGAGTCAGAGAGAAGAGCAGCAGGAAGCTTAACTCAGAGTTGTTGGCTCTAACAATCGGTGTGTTTTTGTTAATACTGAAAATTACAGCAATGGTGATAGTAAATGACACCCCTAACAAAGAAAACAACACAAGAATAATTCCCATTATTTCATCAAATGATAGAAATTCCACTAGTTTTAAGACACATTGGTCTTTCTTCATATTGGACCAGAGCTCAGGGGGGCACTTGATGCAAGTAACAGAATCTACAGAAAAATATTATAAATAGAAATATTAATATTAGCAACTTATTATATAAAACATCTAAATGTTGCAATTTCTTGTTTCTATGTACATAATTTAAACTAACTGAATTTTTACCTGTCATATTACTGATCTCTCCTTCTGCACATGGTATACAGTCATAGCAGCAGAGAGGCCTTCCTTTCTTCACAGCTTTCCTGGAACCCGGTGAACAGCTCTCACTGCATACAGATACAGGGACCTGACAACAATCATTACACATATGATTAATTATTCTTATAATATAAGCTGTAGGTAGGTTTTGTATATTTAATAAATTACCTGTGATTGGTTGTGGGCCCATGATAAACTGATGTTATTAAATGAAAGCTGCAGATCTTTTTGTAAAGAGGTGTCATAGAAACCCACTTTAACAAACACTGTATTACCATTCTTATCTTGTTGCCAGTTCAGCAGGTCATATCGTGCAGCTGGGTCTCCGTTTTCATCAAAATATATCTCCTCTCCAGTGGAGGTGAAGTAATGAATTTTCTTCAACTCGTTAAGTACCTACATTTAATACATACACAAATTATTTGTTGACAATTGTTTTTTATTTGAAACCCCACCATTGCACATACCTGCCATGGCTGAAGGTCACCAGCTGTATTCGTGCACAAATCAGCACCTCTGTTTGAACAGCCATAATGATTATGCAGAGCATAAGCCACAGCATATACTGCTTTATAAATATTACTTGCGATTCGTAATTCTGAAACGTCTGTATATTGACTCTGAACTTCAGTGAGACTCTCGTTGCCTTTACACATGGTTTTAAACTCTGAGATTTCTCTTGTGGGAAGTTTACATTGAAATATTGTTTCCCATAATTCTCTGTAAAGATCAACCTCTGATGATGGGTTAAGGTTTATTAGAAAGTCCCTTAAGCCAGAGATTTTGGCCTTTGGTAGAGCAAAACCCATGGAACCTCTGAGGATGTCCTTCCATTTAGTTGCAGCAATGTCAGAAATCCACGATTCACTTCCAATCCACTGTAACCCTGTGATGTTCTGTAAGGCCATCTCTCTCAGTAGAATCACCATGTCAGTGTATGCAACAAAAGCTACAATCACTTTAGAGGTTGATGTTTTGAGAGCCTCAACAATTTTTAGAATTTTTTCTCTGGGATCTGTTCTGAAGAATGCCACCGAAAACTCAACACAAATCCCCTCTCCTTTTGTTGCACTGATAAATGTGCTGATCCCATTTATACCATAGTCATTATCACTGTATATAGCTCCTATCCAGGTCCAGCCAAAGTGCTTGACCAGCTGTGCCAAAGCTCTACTCTGATAGTAATCGCTGGGAACTGTTCTGAAGAAAGTGGGATATTTCTTTTTGTCACTTAAACATGCACAGGTTGCAAAGTGGCTGATCTGTAAATCATGAAAAGAACACAACTGACAAAAGTGTAGCATTAATACAAACAGAATGGATTTAAAAACAGAGGAAGGGTTTACCACAGGTATGTGCAACGGTCCCACTGTATCAGAGACAGCAATCGAGTGTGTAGATGATGTTTGTCCTATGACCGCTTTCACACTTTCAGATTTGGAACAGGACCTAATAGTACTGTTTTTTATTTGGCTATTAATTAATCCCAGTGATCCCCTTAAAATCATTTCAATTGATCCACAGCAATCATAGATTTTGTAACCCAACTTCACACCAGGAAGAATATCACTTCTTTTGTTTATCTCTTCAATTGCAAATATCATTGTTTGTGCACATTGTATTTCTCTGAGGTTTAAACTAAATACATAAAAAATACATTATAATTTGTATTTATTTGTAACATTGCCAAGTTTTATAATTTCCTGCAATTTAACATTATACATTTGACAACTTTAATGTTCTGTTCTGTTCTGTAAATTTGTGATTAATCCTCACCTTGCGCATTTAGGTTGCCATGGTTCTGATGTGAAAACATGTGCAGTCTGGTCCCATTTGCTGTGTATGGAAAAGACCCCACCAATTATTACATCTCCATCTTTGCTGAGCTGAGGAGAAATAGGCAGTGCTCTAAAGCTACAGGGAAGTTCAGCAGCTCTCACCTGAGTGAACAGCAGCCATGCACACAGGAGATTCATTCTCCTGCCCCAAAATTTCTACAGGCAGCTTTTATTTATAACGCTGTGTAGAGCTAGACTAAAGTCTGAGGGTGTAAACTTCCTGTACACAGTAGAATCGACTCATTGTGCATTAATCATTATTCACCTGTATAGTGCATGTAATATTTTTTTTAAGTATATGAACCATCATTGGATATTTGAATTTGAATTGTTAACACGGACGTCATAATTAATGTTCCTTAACTTGATTTGTTGGTTTGTTATACAACCATATAGGACCAATAACATCCATACATCCTTTACTGAATTTGCCAATGTATTTTAAATCAGGTTGACAAAACAGTAATACATTATTAAATATATTAACAATAAATAATTGTTTGCAATGAAGAGTTTTACAGTCAGGCAGATATTTGTGAAAACACTATCTTTAAAAACATCATGAGCCAGAAACATTTCCGATAAGACATTTTATTCAAAATGTTCATCTTGTAATCTCCTTATTAACAAACATGTTGGTGATTTCTTAATTCATTAATTGGTGGCACCTTTACCCATAATTTGTTTCTTTGTGTTCCTCTCAGGTTTCAAGATGATAATGTAACACTTTGGAAGAAATATACAGAATAACAAACCAAAACTTGAAGCTAAAATAGCAAAGATCTCCACAGCTACAGTGAACTTTCCAGGAGAACTGACATAAGCTGGAATAAAGGTGATCCAGACTGCACAGAATATGATCATGCTGAATGTGATGAATTTGGCCTCATTAAAATTATCAGGTAACTTTCGAGCCAGAAAAGCTAAAACAAAACATAACAGAGCTAAGAGTCCTATATAACCCAGTACAGCCCAGAACCCTATCACTGAACCCAGATTACACTCTAAAATGATTTTCTCTTTATATATTTTTAAATTCTTAAAGGGGAAAGGAGGAGAAACTGTTAACCAAATAACACAAATAAGAACCTGAATAAGGGTGAAGACAAGGACACTGAGTCTCTGCTGTGGAGGTCCAAACCATTTCATTACATTGCTGCCTGGAAGTGTTGCCCTAAAGACCATTAACACTACTATTGTTTTTCCCAGAACACAGGAGATGCAGAGGACGAAGGTAATCCCAAATGCTGTGTGGCGAAGCATACAGGACCACTCAGAGGGCTGACCAATGAAAGTAAGTGAACAGAGGAAACACAGAGTCAGAGAGAAGAGCAGGAGGAAGCTCAGCTCAGAGTTGTTGGCTTTGACTACTGGGGTATTTTTATATTTAAAGAAGATGATTGATATTACCATTGTCATTAGAGCCCCTATAACAGAGACAGTCAACAGCAAGATTCCCATAGTTTCCTGATAAGACAGATATTCTACTTCCTTCTTCACACATTCGTCCTTCTGTGGATTTGACCAGAATTCATCATAACACTGCTCACATTTAATAGAATCTGTCAGAGTGAAAAAACACACATTCAAAAAAAATCCCCAAGCATTTTACTTAATTTAAAAACGAGCTTTTTGTGGATTTATAATTTTTTTCACCTGTCATGTTACTAATCTCTCCTTCAGCACAGGGGATGCAGTCAAAACAGCAAATTGGTTTTCCTTTCTGTACAGCCTTCCTCGTGCCTGGAGGACAGTTCTCACTGCACACTGATGTTGGTACCTATAATATAAACATATATTTACAGGAACAAATAAATAAAAGAAATGAATGTTTTTGTTAATTGTGAAACACAGTGGTGCATGAAAAGAACTATGCACTATATATACGGAAATACTATGACTCGCAATTTCTTTTCTTATCCATCCCAAAGTTATTTGATGATGTTAAGGTCAGGATGGGAAAATTACAGTTGCACACGCCTTTCTGGATTTTGCTTTTTGCACCAGTGCATTATCATACTGGAATAGTAAAGAGCCTTCCCCAAACAATTTCCACAAATTTGAAAACATACAATTGTCCAAAACACATGCCTTAGTTCTTAATTTTATTCATTTTTGGCAATAGGCTGATTTGCTAATGTTAAAAACGATGAGGTGGATCACACTACATTTGTCCATATTGTGTTTTTGAAACATTTGCATTCATAGCTTTTCTTTTTATTTACCTGACTTGTATGTTGAACCCACACAATTGAGGTCATATTCACTAATAGCTGATCTTTACCAGGAGCAGAGGAGTCATACAACCCCACAGTGACAAACACATAGTTTTCTTCTTTACTTCTTTGCCAGTTTATTATTTCATATTTTGCTGGTGGATCACCATTTTTATCAAAATAAACCTCCTCATCTTCATTGGTTTTGAAACGCACCTGTCTGAGGTGTTCCAAAAACTGACAAAACAAATTAACAATTATAATAATTAAATAATTAAACACAACCTTAACTACTTAATGTGGACGTTATTGACTTACTTTCAGAGGATCAGGTTGTTTGGTTGTAAGACATTTTTCCATGCAACCAAGCAGGTTGTGTAACGTATGCGCGATGGCATACACCCCTTTATACACGTTACTAAATATGGGCATTAAGGACATGTCTGTGAATGTGCTTTTGACATCATATACATTTTCATTTCCTGTACACACTGGTATGTTTTCTAGGTCAGTTATATTATAATATTTACATTTAAACATTGTCTCCCAGAACTCAGTAAAAATAGCATTTCCTCTGGTTTTTAATGGCTTTATATCTAAAATAAATTCTTGTAGACCAGCCAGCTTTGCTTTGGGAATGGCCAACCCTATGGCTCCTTGCAGTATATTGTGCTTGTCAAGCGCAGCCAGTTCGGGATCAAAGATCCAGGCTTCTGTTCCCACCCACTGATAGCCTGTGATGTTGTGCTTCAAAAAAATATCAAGCAAAATCTCCAAGTCCCAGGTGTCGAGAAATCCAACTATCACACGGGAAGATGAATGTTTGATCTGCTTAATCATTCTCAGGATTCTTTCTTGTGAATAAGTTCTAAAAAATGACAGTGAATATTCTAAGCAAATTCCTAACTGCACGGCAGCTTCAGTGAATGCAGCCATCCCATTATTACCATAGTCATCATCTCTTCTAATTGCTCCTACCCAGGTCCAGCCAAAGTACCTAACCATTTCTGCCAGTGCTCTGCTCTGGTAATAATCACTGGGAACTGTGCGCAGAAATGAGGGATACTTCCTCTTGTCACTGAGACACTCACATGTGGCATAGTGACTGATCTAAAAAACAAAACAAAATTGTATATATATATATATATATTACATTGTGTGTGTATATATATATATATATATATATATATATATATATATATATATATATATAGCGCAGTACAGAAGTGCTTACCAGAGGGACATTAAAAGGCCCAATGCTTTTTGCAATAGCCATTGACACCGATGAATAAGTTTCACCTACTATGGCTTGAACCTGGGATGGTTTTGTACACGGCTCATTTGAGACAGAGTTTTCATTCCCATTAATAAGTGCCATAGCCATCCTAATTCCCTGTGTTGCAGAACCGCAGGTGTCATAGATTTTGTAGCCCAGTGAAACACCAGGCAGTAAAGATGAACTGTTGTTTATCTCTTCTATTGCAAAAATTAAGGACTGAGAAAGTTGGAGACCTCTCATATCAAGACTGGTTAAATTAGTCAGAAATACAAGAAAATATATTTCACAAATAAATAAAAATGTTATGCATTGATATATTGCATAACCTTTTTTTAATTTAGGTTGCTTACCTCGTGCACTTTATGGGTTGTGGCATGACCATGTACGACCAATCTGTTGCTTCCCAGCTGCTATGGAAGGGGAATAGTCCTCCAATTATTATATCCCCATCCTTCCATAGCATTGGGTTTGCAGGTTCCCCCTGTAAGCTGCAAGCAGTCACATTACAGCTGTAAAATTTTATAATAGCCATTAAGACATGCAAGAGTGTGAAGACAGTCTCCATTACATCTGTTCTGATACAGAGGAATGTAAAATATGATATGTCAATCAGGTTATCAAACAGTTTACATTCCTGGTATTTATGCAGACAGATTCTCAATGGTGAATTGCGTTTGTTAGAGGAGGCGTGACCTGCACATGCAAGTCATGCTGTTTAGAAAAAAAGTAATCTCTTGTTTAACCTGTTTGGCCCGTGGGCATTGATGGTTGTGTGGTCTTTTCAGTGGATGAGTGGTACTGAGTGGTACTGTTATACACAATAATGTGGTTTCTTTACCTGAATATTGTAAAATTAAAACATACTTTACAAACTGTACTGTTTTCCTGGTATTTTAATAAATCTCCAGAATCGTATGCATTTGATTATGTGGGTGGTATATTTATTGAAACATGCAAAAAGCAGCATACTTTAAAAACAGTTATTTTTAAATATAATTTATTTAGGTTTTTAAATAGAATACATTGATTTTTTAAAATAATTTTATTAGTTCTATTCTATAAACCTCCATTCTAAAATAAACGATTGGACATTCCTTCACAAATTGTACATGTGTTTGATCTAAGTGTCAGTAAGACAGCATATGTATTGGTGTGAATCTATACTACTATCATATGCAAAAGTTACAACAATTATTCATTAATTATGTAAATAAAATTTACAATTCAACATCAAATGTGGCCTGTACAAAATAATTACAATTACCAACAATTTACACTCTAGCAAAAATAACTTGAACATTTAATATAGATGCTGATAAATCATGTGTCTCCCACTACTGAATTTATTCAGAACCTTTCTAACTGCACTGTTAAATATAACATGTTTTAAAATTACATCTGAATTAAACTGCTTTATATTATTCATCCATCAATCCATCCATTATCTTTCGCTTCTTCTTAATCCAATCAATTAGGGTCGGGGGGGGGGGGTGTATCCATCGACAGGGTGCAAATCTATCGCTGGGCACACACTCACTCACACAAACACACTCTATATGGGGCAATTTAGAAAATTCAAATCACCTCGATCCATGTTTTTGGACTGTGGGAAGATATGGGTGATCCCGGAGGAATTCCCCATGGACATGAAAATTCTAACCAGGAATCCCCAACGCTGAGAAGCAAACATGTTAACTACTAAGCCAACATGCTGCCCTGTTTTATATAAATATAAGGGAAATAATTTATTGGTTATTTTCCCATGACTTGTTTCTTTGTGTTCCTCTCAGGTTTCAGGATGATGATGTAACACTTTGGAAGAAAGATGCAGAATAATAAACCAAAACTTGAAGCTAAAATAGCAAAGATCTCCACAGCTACAGTGAATTTACCAGGAGAACTGACATAAGCTGGAATAAAGGTGATCCAGACTGCACAGAATATGATCATGCTGAAGGTTATGAATTTGGCCTCATTAAAATTATCAGGTAACTTTCGAGCCAGAAAAGCTAAAGCAAAACATAACAGAGCTAAGAGTCCTATATAACCCAGTACAGCCCAGAACCCTATCACTGAACCCAGATTACACTCTAAAATGATTTTATCTTTGTAGTAGTTCATATTTTTGTAGGGGAAAGGAGGAGAAAATGATAACCATAGCACACAGATGATAACCTGTATCAGAGTCGATGTAAAAACACTGAGTCTCTGTTGTAGAGGCCCAAACCACTTCATCATGTTACTACCTGGTAGTGTAGCCCTGAACGCCATTAACACCACTATTGTTTTCCCAAGAACACAGGAGATGCAGAGCACAAAGGTGATCCCAAACGCGGTATGGCGCAGCATACAGGACCATTCAGTGGGTCGACCAATGAAGGTGAGTGAACAGAGGAAACACAGAGTCAGAGAGAAGAGCAGCAGGAAGCTTAACTCAGAGTTGTTGGCTCGAACAATTGGTGTGTTTTTGTTAATACTGAAAATTACAGCAATGGTGATAGTGAATGACACCCCTAACAAAGAAAACAACACAAGAATGATTCCCATTATTTCATCAAATGATAGAAATTCCACTAGTTTTAAGACACATTGGTCTTTCTTCTCATTGGACCAAAGCTCAGGGGGGCACTTGATGCAAGTAACAGAATCTACAGAAAAATATAATAAATAGAAATATTAATATTAGCAACTTCATATATAGAACATCTAACACATCTTGTTTCTATGTACATAATTTAAACTAACTGAATTTATACCTGTCATATTACTGATCTCTCCTTCTGCACATGGTATACAGTCATAGCAGCACACAGGTCTTCCTTTCTTCACAGCTTTCCTGAAACCCAGGGAACAGCTCTCACTGCATACAGATACAGGGACCTGACAACAATCAATACACATATATGATTAATTATGCCCTCCTACATTTGACACACACACACACACACACACACACATATATACACACATACATTTGACACTCACACATATATTCTTACTATACTATAACCACTTACCTGTGGTTTATTGTGGGCATATAATATACTGATGCTATTAAATGAAAGCTGAAGTTCTTTTTGTAAAGATGCATCATAGAAACCCACTTTAACAAACACTGTTCTACCATCCACAGTTTGTTGCCAGTTCAGCAAGTCATACCGTGCAGCCGGGTCTCCATTTTCATCAAAGTATATCTCCTCTCCAGTAGAGGTAAAGAAATGAACTTTCTTTAACTCATAAAGTACCTAAAGATAACAGCACACATCTAATCAAGAGAGACACAATACATCTTTTATATGCTTATATCAGTACATTTACCTGTGAGTGTTGAATGTTATTGTAGTTTGTACATAAACCAACACTTTTTTCCTTGGAACAGCCATAAATATTATGTAGAGCATAGGCCACAGCATATACTGCTTTATAAACATTACTCGCGACACGTAATTCGGAGACGTCTGTATATTGGCTTTGAACTTCAGTGAGACTCTCGTTGCCTTTACACATCTGTTCAAATTCTGAGTTTTCTCTTGTGGGAAGTTTACATTCAAATATAGTCTCCCACAATTCTCTGTCAAGATCAATATCAGACAGTGGGTTAAGGCTTGTCAGAAAGTCCCTCAATCCAGTGATTTTAGCCTTTGGAAGAGCAAAACCAATGGACCCTCTAAGAACATGTTTCCATTCAGCATTAGCAATGTTGATGTCAGAAATCCAGGATTCACTTCCAATCCATTGTAATCCAGTAACATTCTGCAAAGCTATTTCTCTCAGAAGGATTCCGATGTCAGAGTATGAGACAAAAGCAACAACCACCTTTGAGGTTGAAGCCCTTAAAATATCTACTATTCTTAAAATCTGTTCTCTGGTGTTGGTTCTAAAAAATGGTTCAGAATACTCCACACAAACTCCCTCCTCTTTAGCTGCACTGATAAATGTGCTCATGCCAGTATTTCCATAGTCATTATCACTGCATAAAGCTCCAACCCAGGTCCAGCCAAAGTGCTTGACTAGTCTGGCCAAAGCTCTGCTTTGATAGTAATCACTTGGAACCGTTCTAAAGAAAGATGGGTGTTTTTTTTTGTCACTTAGACATGCGCATGTTGAAAAGTGACTAATCTGAAACACATGATTTACATGATGAATATGATTTACATGTGGATTGACTTTGGCTTAATTGCTTAACATTTAAAAAAGAAAACTTTATTACTGCTGTCAGTGAACAAAAACATGGCAAATTGAAAATATAGATCCATTACAAAAAGCTCTATATATTTACCACTGGTATTTGCAAAGGTCCAACTGTAGCAGATATGGCAATTGATGGGGAGGATGAAGTTTGTCCTATAATTGCTTTTACAGTGTCCGATTTGGAGCAGGACAGTGTATTGTTCTCTATGGGGCCATTCATTAATGTTAAAGAGTCTCTTACAGTCATTTCAATTGATCCACATGAATCAAATATTTTATAACCCAAACTAACACCAGGAAGGACATCAGTTCTGTTGTTTATTTCCTCAATAGCAAATACCATTGTTTGTGCGCTTTGTACTTCTCTCTGACTCAGTCTGTGTTAAAAAAGAATAAAGTTAAATAAAAATAAACCAGTAAATAGGAAATAAAATAGAAACATGATTGCAATAATGTTACAATTTTAAAACACAATCCTCTGTTCACAGCAGTAATTCATTTTGACTTCAGTTATTTCTCACCTTGTGCATCTTGGTTGCCACGGCCCTGACATAAACACATGTGTCGTCTGGTCCCATCTGCTGTGCATGGAAAAGATCCCACCAATCATTACATCCCCATCTTTGTAGAGTTGAGGGGAAATAGGAAGCCCCCCTAAGCTGCAGGGAGGTTCAGCTGCTCTCACCTGAGTGAACAACAGCCATGTGTACACGAAACTCATTCTCATTTGACCTGAAACATATAACTGCTTGTATTTATAACTGTGCTCACATCTATATTAACCATATCATTCCTGGGGTGTGGGCTGTTTCTGCATAATTAAGGGACAATGGAAGTACTAAATTATTTTTTTTACTACCAATATGCACAACCTATAAACTAGTCCTTTAGAGGAGTTAAAGTCTTCAGTACTTGTTTAATGCCCTTTCTCTCTAGGCCACTATTGATTGTAACTATGTATTTGGTTTTGGATCTGAATGCCAATGTGGTTTTATGTTCTATTTAATGCATTGGACAAAATCAGAGACAATTATATAATATTTAATGCCTTAAAAAAATTACTTTTATATTTAGCTTTTTAAAAAAATATAACTAATAGTATCTTCAATAATAGCATGGCTTTCATTCTGCTTCCTAAATCTTTAGGTAGTTTACTTACAGCTTAGAACTATGTTTTCACTTTTTGTATTATAATTATTCTTGGTTTTATTTGTATTCAGTATCATACTGGTTAATTGTCATGCCGCAATGTCAATCTAATTTCTCTACAATATATTTAAAAATAATTACTTTTACTTATGTCAGGATGAAATACCAAGGATTTTTACCAGCTGTTGCTGTTGTTACTGTGCAATGTATATATTCAAACTTCCTCTTCTTATGAAGTATATTTTTTGTTGTCAATCGCAATCCAGAATACAGTCACTGATAGTTAACTGCCACTACACTAGTTAGCTACACTGATTGATTACACTCATATTTAGAATACATACTAATCTAAACACATATTAGTTCATGCAATGGTTAATTCAGTTTATTTAGTTTAAGTGTATCTGGAAATGTGTTGGGGATTTTTGAGCAGGTGCAGGTGAGCAGCTGTTTTGCGGACAGAAATGCCTTTTTAAAGCTGTCAGGTGAGGAAGGCCAGTGTGCTTTAAAATTACAGAAAGAATACAGGAACTCGAAAAAGCTCAGTGTGTAAATCTAGTAAGCAGCATCTCAGCATGCACAACACATCAAGTCTTGAAAAATGCAATTTATTTGGTTTATAGCTGGATCCTGCTAAAGTTCATTGTAAGTGTAAATGCTGGAGACCTTCAAACACCTGTGATCATTTGTTTGACACAGGGCAACTGATAGAGTGATGCAAGTGTAATGTGTACATAATTTAATCATAGCATATTATGAATACTATAGGATTTTGGTTTTGTAGTTAATGTTTATTGTATTATTCATGCAATGGATAATAAATGCAACAAAAGAACAAGTTTTATACAAATTCAATATACAATTTAAATAACAAATATATGAAAGTAATTCTGTTAAGCAGAACGGCCCATAATAGCCTTTTTGGTATTCCTTTCTGGGCGCAATAGTATAATATAACATTTTGGTGCAAATATGGCCACTAACAGACCAAAACTAGAGGCCAAGATGGCAAAGACCTCTACTGCCACTGAATACTTGCCTGGAGAGCTGACATAGGCTGGTACAAAGGTTATCCATACAGCACAGAAAATCAGCATGCTAAAGGTGATAAATTTGGCCTCATTAAAATTATCTGGAAGGTTTCTTGCCAAGAAAGCTAATAGGAAGCTCATGGCTGCCAGGAGGCCTATATAACCTAACAGAGTGGCAAAACCTATTATGGATCCCATCGCACATTCATAGACAATCTTAGAGCTGACATAGCGGCTGTTTCTGTGTGGTGCAGGTGATGCTGTAGTCAGCCAGACTGTACATATAACCACCTGAAGGGCAGTGAGGACCACAACTGTACCTCTCTGTTGCGCAACCCCAAACCACTTCATTGCATTTTGGCCTTCTGGCTGAGCAGACTTGAACACAGCTACGACCACCATGGTTTTTACCAGGATGCTGGAAACACTTAATACAAAGCTGATGCCAAATACTACGTGTCTCAACTGGCATGTCCACATCTGCGGCTTCCCGATAAATAACAGGGCACATAGGAAGCATAGTTTAAGGGACAAAAGCAAAAGAAAACTCAACTCTGAATTATTGGCACGGACCACGGGGGTATGACGGTGATGTACAAACACACCCAGAATCCCAGTGCAGATGCAGATGCCAAAAAGGGAAGCTGTTGTGAGGGAAATGCCCAGTGGTTCTTCATAAGACAGAAATTCCACCTCTTTAGGCACACAGCTGTCTCGTTCAGGATTTGACCAAAATTCCTCAGGGCAAATGGTGCACTCAATAGAATCTGGAACAGAAAGGGAATTAAAAACAGTGAACCCTGTGCTTTGAAAGCACAAAACATGATTCAACAAAATAAAATGCATAAAGGATCAATCCTCTAGAGCATCAAGGATATGTTCACCGGTGCTGTTGCTGATCTCGCCATCTGCACATGGCAGGCAATCGAAGCAGCAGATGGGCATCCCTTTCTTCCAGGCTCTTCTGGTGCCCCTGGGGCAGCTTTCACTGCAAACTGACCTGGGTGGCTGATTGTTAGAGAGTCAGCGTTCAGTTTATTTGGATAATTACTCTGGGTGAACTTTAAGTATATTTTAATTGGCTGTATTATCTTACACAGACAAAAACCATATGCTGTTGAACAAAAACTGACAGATGCTGTGAAAAACCCTCCACCTCTACCACTGATAAATTATTATTTACATCTTTTGCACCAGAGTTCCAGAACAGTGCATCTTCATTGATTGTTAGGACATGACTTGATTCTGCGGCCTCATCCACTACACCCACTGTGTGAACCCTAATTGATCCATCCACCTTTGGCTGCCAATTCATGACATCATAGCTAGCCAGTGGATCGCCATTCTTGTCAAAGGAGACATGGTCTCCGAAGCTAGTGGTGAAGTTTACATTTTGCAAGTAATAAACAACCTGCATCCAGAGGAGTAAGAACAGATGAGAGTTAATACAGAGCTAGTATTAATTTTGATGTGAATAGAGTTAAAAAAAATTATGAATTCTAAAAAAAAAAATTGAATTTTGCTAATTATCTGTGATTTATTAGTTTTCACCTGCCAGGGCTGTAGGGTGGAGATTGTGGCACAGCTGTGGCCACTGAATGGTCCTTTTCCCTGTTCACACTGTGTAAGATCATGCAGGGCATGAGCAAGCGCATAAACAGCTTTATACACGTTATATGATGCTCTAAGTTCTGATACGTCACTGTACGCAGTGAGAGTGCTGCTCAAATCTTCATCTCCTTTGCACAAGTTTCTTTCATCTTTTCCTACAACATTTAAAGCTTTAGAATCAAACCTGCATCTAAACATCTCTTGCCAAAAGGTCTGCACCATGTTGTTTGTCGGTTCTGTGTCAGGACGTAAATGCAATAGAAATTCTTTAAGCCCTTTGATTTCACCACGGCGGATGGCAATGCCAAGTGTTCCTCCAAGGAAGGGTAACATGCGTGATGTGAGGAAGACAGGAGATGTGGCCCATGCCTCACTAGCAATCCATTGCCTTCCAGTTACATTACTCAGATAAACTTCATCCATTAATGGCAACAAATAGGCCTCTGTGGAGATCACCACCACTACATTTGCTGTGGAGTCGTTTATCACGTCCACAATGCGTTTGACATCCCTCGGATTGTTGTCCCGTGGCAGGATCTCAGAATATGCCACACAGCCACCTACCTCAACCTGTACTTCTTCATGAAAAGATTGTGCAGCGTAGATCCCATAATCATCGTTGCTATATACAAGGCCGACCCAAGTCCATCCGAATCGTTTCAGGATCTGTACGATGGCACGCACCTGGAAAGCATCACTGGGTATAGTCCTAAAGAAGGATGGATACTGATTTCGATCACTGAGGCAGGAACAACTGGCAAAGTAACTCACCTAACAAATTAAAAGATAAAAATCAAAGATAAAGAACAAAAATATATCAGATATTAACATATCATACTCACAGTATTATACTAGTGGTATCAGTACAAACCTGACGTTTTACAGCACACAGTCATCAAGGTATAGTGGTATATGTGATTGTTTATAAAAATCACTTGCATTTAAATACCAATTAATACTTTAATTTGTGCAGAGGATTCACAGAATAATTACACTTTATGATATCAACTATTGTCTTAGTGTTTCATAATTTCACATAATTACAAGCTAAATCTATATCTATTGTTATAACTTTTAATACAAAATGCGGTTTGGTGTACCATGGGCACTCGAAACAGCCCCAGCACACTAGATATTGCAATCGAATGTGTGGACCCAGGATCACCAACTATCCCTATGACTGGGGGAGAGCTGGTGCAGTGTAAGTTGTCTATGGTTTCATCAGTTCCACTAATTAGGGCTGTTGCTGCCCGAAATGCTACAGCAAGCTTCACACAGTTGTCATATAGATGATAGCCAAGTGTGACATTTGGGAGCAGGTTTGGATTTTTGTTGATCTCCTCAATAGCAAATACCATAGTCAGTGCCTGCTGGAAGCTTGCCATGTCAAACCTACAATACAAGAGACAAAATGTGTTTATACTGTAATATGGATTAACAGATAATGATTAACTAACTAGTCTTCAGCATAAACATGTCCATTTAGCTGTTCATTTATTAAATATTGTAAATAGATTTCATCAAACTCTTCATCATTTTTCATAAATTGCTGTCCAATAAACCTTTGTAAAAAATGTAGGATTTTGTTCAAGAACGGAAACTCTCCTGCTGTTCATTTCCTCTGTGTCCCAACATTGAGACTCACTGTTCACAGTAGGGTTGTTCAGGTTCACTTGTGAAGCTCAGCTCTGGAAACACAGTCAGAAAATGAACCTCAAACAGACCTCCAAGGATAAGGTCTCCATTCTGATGCATGCTGGCTAGATTGAAACGCCCCTGGAGTCTGCATGATCCCGAATCCAGAGTTAAACCAGGGGTATCTGGCTCAGTCAGAGGTGTCGAGGAGTTGTTCACTGCAACGCTCCATGCTGTGCATAAATATATGTATAAAGCAATCTTCATGTTTCTTCCTTTGATTTACCTGTCCTTTTACCTTGTCCCTTCCTACAGAGTTTTATACATTTGCAAGGTCACATGGGTCTTAGGGGAAATACCTCATGTATTTATTCATTGATATATTTGTTTATCAAGAATCCATAGACTATGGATAATGAATTGAAATGCCTACTTATAACACATATGATGGTATGATGTTTGGAAGAAGTTTTGCCCCATTGAAAAAAAATAAACAAAAAATAAAACACTTGTGAGGTCAGATGTGGATTTTGGATGCAAGGGCTTTTTAGTTTACCAAAATGTATCTAAATGGGTTCAAGTCAGAGCTCTGGGTCGGCCAGTTATTTTACACCAAACACATTTAAACAAGCCTTTGGGGACCATGCTTTGTGCACATTCATGGTCTACAAAATATGGGCTTTCCCAGACATTTTGAAGTGGGAAGCATTTAAATTGATATATCACTTTATTCATTTACAAAGCAAAGTTTACTATAGTTATTTACAATACTATAAAAAGTCAGCAGCTTTAGAGTGTCTTTTTCATGTTTATTTCCCTGTCATTTTTATTTCATCCTAAAGGTGGCAACATTGGACTTTTATCGTGTCATTGTTATGACATCCAAACATTATTTTTTTCTGAGTTGTGTTTTTTAATTTTGAGGGCCTTTAATTAAAAAAAAAATGTTTTCAGTTATTTATAATAAAGAACAAAAGTAGAATGTAAATATTTGACATTAATATATACCATTACATATTACTTATATATTACTGATTAAGATGTCAACTATTAAGTCACAATAAAATAACCGTTCATTTTTATTTATTGCAATTTTATTCAAAAACATTGCAGAACACATTTCCCATTATATTTTCCACAGTTATGACCCAAAAAAACTGCTAACATTAACACACTAAGGCAAGCATCACATTGTAAGGGTGATTCATGTTTATTTAATCATTAAACTCGTCAAGTTTTACCCATAATTTGTTTCTTGGTGTTCATCTCAGGTTTCAAGATGATAATGTAACACTTTGGAAGAAATATACAGAATAACAAACCAAAACTTGAAGCTAAAATAGCAAAGATCTCCACGGCCACAGTGAACTTTCCAGGAGAACTGACATAAGCTGGAATAAAGGTGATCCAGACTGCACAGAATATGATCATGCTGAAGGTGATAAATTTGGCCTCATTAAAATTATCAGGTAACTTTCGAGCCAGAAAAGCTAAAACAAAGCATAACAGAGCTAAGAGTCCTATATAACCCAGTACAGCCCAGAACCCTATCACTGAACCCAGATTACACTCTAAAATGATTTTCTCTTTATATATTTTTAAATTCTTAAAGGGGAAAGGAGGAGAAACTGATAACCATATAACACAAATAAGAACCTGAATAAGGGTGAAGACAAGGACACTGAGTCTCTGCTGTGGAGGCCCAAACCATTTCATCACATTGCTGCCTGGAAGTGTTGCCCTAAAGGCCATTAACACTACTATTGTTTTTCCCAGAACACAGGAGATGCAGAGGACGAAGGTGATCCCAAATGCTGTGTGGCGAAGCATACAGGACCACTCAGAGGGCTGACCAATGAAAGTAAGTGAACAGAGGAAACACAGAGTCAGAGAGAAGAGCAGGAGGAAGCTCAGCTCAGAGTTGTTGGCTTTGACTACTGGGGTATTTTTATATTTAAAGAAGATGATTGATATTACCATTGTCATTAGAGCCCCTATAACAGAGACAGTCAACAGCAAGATTCCCATAGTTTCCTGATAAGACAGATATTCTACTTCTTTCTTCACACATTCGTCCTTCTGTGGATTTGACCAGAATTCATCATAACACTGCTCACATTTAATAGAATCTGTTAAAACAAAAGATGAAAGTAAGAACACTCATGGAGAANGAGGGTCACCATTTTTATCAAAATAAACCTCTTCACCTTCTTTGGTTTTGAAATGCACCTGTTTAAGATGTTCTAAAAACTGATACATTAAAACCATACAAAATAAAATGAAAATAAAATACAACATTACAAAGAACAGCATCATTAATGTAATTCTTATTTAAAGGCATCATTGTGAAAGTGCTTAAACAGTTAACATAATGTGTTCACTCACTGTTAGAGGATCAGGCTGCTTGTCTGTGAGACATGATTCCTTGCAGCCGAGCAGGTTGTGTAAAGTTTGAGCGATGGCATACACTGCTTTATACACGTTACAAAAAATTGGCATCATAGACATATCAGTAAAGGAGTTTTCCACTGTTGATACATTTTCATGTCCTGTGCACTTTGTGACATTTTCCAGATCATTGTATATTGTAAATTTACAATTAAACATCGTCTCCCAGAATTCTGTAAAAATACTCCCAGATCGTAAAGGCCTTACATCTAATATGAAATCCTTTAGACCATTCACTTTTGCTTTAGGAACCGCCATTCCAATGGCTCCTTGTAATATGTTGTGTTTGTCCAGAGCAGCCACTTCTTGATAAAAGATCCAAGCTTCAGTTCCAACCCACTGCAGGCCCGTGATGTTGTGCTCGAAAAATATATCGAGTAAAATCTCGAAATCCCAGGTGTCGAGAAATGCAACAATTACCTTAGCAGTGGAGCTTTTAATAGTTTCAATAATTCTCATCACTCTCTCATTAGAATATGTTCTAAAATATGGAAGGGAATATTCTAAACAGATCCCAAGCTGCTCTGCAGCTTCTGTGAATGCAGCCATCCCATTGTTACCATAGTCATCATCCCTTCTTAATGCTCCCACCCAGGTCCAGCCGAAATATCTGACCATTTCTGCTATTGCTCTGCTCTGGTAATAATCACTGGGAACTGTGCGCAGAAATGAGGGATACTTTATCTTGTCACTGAGACACTCACAGGTTGAATAGTGACTGACCTACAACAACAAAAGTACTTATGTGAATTAAAAAAATAACTAAATAGATACATTTAAAATGCTTAATGTTGTAACAACTAAACACATTTTTTTCATCATTTTTTCACACTTATTAAAAAATACTTACAATTGGAATGTGGAAAGGCCCAAAACTTTTTGCTACAGCCATGGAGACTGATGAGTATGTCTCACCAACGATGGCTTGAACCTGAGCTGGTTTTGTGCAGGACTCATTTAACACTAACTTATCATTCCCATTAATAAGTGCCATAGTCATTCTGATTCCATGTTCTGGAGAACTGCATGTGTCATAGATTTTGTAGCCCAGTGAGACACTTGGCAGTAAAGATGAACTGTTGTTGATCTCCTCTATTGCAAAGACGAAGGACTGAGAAAGCTGGAATCCTCGAAAATCAAGGCTGATGATAAAAAATGCAGAAGACATGCAAAAAAAAAAAATTTAATTTAGAACAAAAAATATATAAAAAAAACTGTTATATTTCACACAGTGAATAGTATAACAATGTAGATACGTTAATTGTGAGCATTAATCAACTCGATTTCCATACTTGCTTACCTCACACACTTTGATGATTGGGGCCTGACTGCATAGGACAAGTCTGTGGTCTCCCAGCTACTATGAAAAGGGAAAATCCCCCCAATTATTATATCTCCATTTTTCCATAACAATGGGCTTACAGGGTCATCCTGTAAACTACAAACAGTCCCATTAAGTGTAGAAAAATTTATAATGGCCAAAAGGACATGTAAGATTGTAAAAACAGGCTCCATTAATATATCAAGTTCTAAAACCAAGGTAACAATTGAGAGTAGAGATGTCCAGCATTTTCTACTGTGGACACAAAAAAGACTTCTGATATTTATACAGATAAATCCTTTACAGTTCAATAACTCCTACAGACTCCAGTCAAAAGAGGCGTGACGAACATTAACTGATCCAATCTGAAAGAATTATGTCTATGTGCTCTTTGTAACCTATTTTGATTTTAGAATTTGATGATGAAGTCATTTAATATGTCTGCGCTTATTCCCTAATTTATAAAGCTATTGTGATTGCAATATGAATGACATCATTTATTGGGTTTATTGAACAACGTTGTTTTATACAATATACGATAATATAGTATCAGTCTTTATTTTTTGTATTTAAATGTTTTCTTTTATGCCAAGTTGATCTACTCATGCTTATTAGGTCCCATGCCATGTAAATGCCTCTAATAAAATATTAAGATTTCTTTTTTTCATACGCTTTCTGTTTTTTCTCCTGACTTTGACCAAGCAGGATTGTAGATGCAGTCTTTGCTTGTTTTCAGGTTTAGAATTGTGTTTGGAGAGTGGATTTTTGGTATGTTGTTTTTTGGTTCATTATTTTGAAAAGGAATTCTAGTCAAAATTTTCCAGATCCCAGCTGATGATCTTTAAAATGTTGTGACTGAACCTGTCCTTCTCAAAATCATTCTTCTAGCTTCTACCAACCACAATAAGAGTGTTAAATCTTCTGTCCTGCCACAGTAGAGTAGCGGTATGTCTGAGCTGGCCACTCTCTCAGAGGGAAGCACTTATGATGCTTTTATTGTGAACCCTATTATGACTTTGTCTTGAATGAGTCTTGGCACAGAAAGTAGATTTACAACTGTGTTTACATCAATAAATATTTTATTTAGAAGCACAAATTTTAGTTATATTTATTATGACAGTGATTATGATGCACCTTAAATCATTTACAAAATGCTATTTGGTTACAGCTAAAAAAAGAAATTCTAGTAGAGCTAAAAGGTTTTATGATGTTTCCTTAACTTTACATACAATATTTCATTTTACCTTCACAAATCTGTTGTAAACAATAACCTAATACAATCACATACTTATTGTTTGAAATTATAAGATCTAAATAGCTGTTTATTAATCTTTGACTGCATTAAAACATATTTAACCTATTTTCCTGGAGGTTTACCCATAATTTGTTTCTTTGTGTTCCTCTCAGGTTTCAGTATGATGATGTAACACTTTGGAAGAAATATACAGAATAATAAACCAAAACTTGAAGCTAAAATAGCAAAGATCTCCACGGCCACAGTGAATTTTCCAGGAGAACTGACATAAGCTGGAATAAAGGTGATCCAGACTGCACAGAATATGATCATGCTGAATGTGATGAATTTGGCCTCATTAAAATTATCAGGTAACTTTCGAGCCAGAAAAGCTAAAACAAAACATAACAGAGCTAAGAGTCCTATATAACCCAGTACAGCCCAGAACCCTATCACTGAACCCAGATTACACTCTAAAATGATTTTCTCTTTATATATTTTAAAATTCCTGAAGGGGAAAGGAGGAGAAACTGTTAACCAAATAATACAAATAAGAACCTGAATAAGGGTGAAGACAAGGACACTGAGTCTCTGCTGTGGAGGTCCAAACCATTTCATTACATTGCTGCCTGGAAGTGTCGCCCTAAAGGCCATTAACACTACTATTGTTTTTCCCAGAACACAGGAGATGCAGAGGACGAAGGTGATCCCAAATGCTGTGTGGCGAAGCATACAGGACCACTCAGAGGGCTGACCAATGAAAGTAAGTGAACAGAGGAAACACAGAGTCAGAGAGAAGAGCAGGAGGAAGCTCAGCTCAGAGTTGTTGGCTCTGACTACTGGGGTATTTTTATATTTAAAGAAGAT
>JAFMOD010001465.1:146079-157063 GCA_019802435.1 Corydoras maculifer
GTCTGTGAGACATGATTCCTTGCAGCCGAGCAGGTTGTGTAAAGTTTGAGCGATGGCATACACTGCTTTATACACATTAATACATATTGGCATCATGGACAAGTCAGTAAAGGAGTTCATCACTGCTGATACTTTCTCATGTCCTGTGCACACTGGTAGATTCAGATCACTTTCTATTGTATATTTACAATTAAACATTGCCTCCCAGAATTCATTAACAGTGATGCTGTTGCTGGATCTCAATGGTCTTATATTGAGAATAAATTCATCCAGACCAGCCACCTTTCCTTTTGGAATGGCCAGTCCTATGGATCCTTGCAGTATGTTGTGTTTGTCCAAAGCAGCAACTTCTGGATAAAACATCCAGCCTTCTGTTCCAACCCACTGATAGCCTGTAAGGTTGTGCTCGAAAAATATTTCAGTTAAACTCTCCATATCCCATGTGTCGAGAAATCCAACAATCACCCGAGATGTGGAGCTTTTAATAGTTTCAACAATTCTCATAACTTTTTCTTTTGAATACGTTGTGAAAAATGGAAGGGAATATTCTAAACAGATCCCCAGCTGCTCTGCAGCTTCAGTGAATGCAGCCATCCCATTGATACCATAGTCATCATCCCTTCTTAATGCTCCCACCCAGGTCCAGCCAAAGTATCTGACCATCTCTGCTAGTGCTTTGCTCTGATAATAATCACTGGGAACTGTGCGCAGAAATGAAGGATATGTTTTCTTGTCACTGAGACACTCACAGGTGGAGAAGTGACTGATCTATAAGGTTTGCACAAAATTCAGATTCAGAAAATATGTTTTCTTGGATCATGTTTTTGTTTTATCTGTCTGTTTACTGTCAGATTATGTAATTAAACTCACAAATGCTTACCATTGGAATGTTGAAAGGGCCAACAGTTTTTGCTATAGCTACTGACACTGAAGAATACGAGTCTCCTACAATGGCGAGAACCTGAGCTGGTTTTGTGCAGGTCTCATTTAACACTGACATCTCATTACCATTAAAAAGGGCCATTGCTAAACTAATGGCATGTTCTGGAGAACTGCATGTGTCGTAGATTTTGTATCCCAGTGAGACACCTGGCAGTAAAGATGAACTGTTGTTGATCTCCTCTATAGCAAAGATGAAGGACTGAGAAAGCTGGAATGAACTAATATCAAGGCTGATTGATACAACAGAAAAATATGAAAATACATTCATAACAGTTCATTAATTGTAAATGCTGCATAACTGCAATGAATTTCTGTATTTTTAAATCTTCTGTACTGCTTACCTTACACACTTTGGTTGTTCTGGCCTGACTGTGTATGACCAGTTTATGTTCTCCCCACCACCATGAAAAGGAAAAATCCCTCCAACTATTATATTACCATCTTTCCATAAAAGGGGGTTTAGAGGATCCCCCTCTAAGATACAAATAGTTTCATTAGCGTACGAAAAGTTAATAATGGTCATGAACATACACAAGAACATAAACACAGGCTCCATTAATCTAACACCAGAGTTAATTCTTGATGGCAAATTTCTACCTGACCAAGTATTTATATACATAATAGTCCTTTATAATAAAATAAGTCCTTTGGGCTCCCGTCAGAGAAGGCGTGGTGAAATTAATATGCTCCAATCTTAGAAAATTAGGCCTCTGTACCTTAGTGAACCTGTTTTGCATATGGGCTGTGATGAGGGATTCAGGTTCCTGTAGGTGTTTTGATGTTTCAAGGTCCGCTGCTGGTCACTTGACTGCAGAAATTGTGGGGTCATGTAGTGACCACTTATCTATAACAAGTCACATTTCCAGTTCACATTTTTATTAATTAGCTGTTTGTTGTAAACATTTATTTTAATTGCTCTGCTGTTATAATTATTTTGTCAGTGACAGCAGCAAATGTGAGTATAAGTTGTATATACATATATAATAATATAATATAAACATTATAAAAAAAATATTTTTTGTGTTAGTTATTATTTTTTTCTAGGCTTATACAAAAAAAGGGTTAACATAAAATAAAATCCAAACTACGTGTACCATCTCAACCTACACCATATAAACAAAAGTATCAATACAGACCTATTGGTTTTACTGGAAAACCTTCTGGAAACCTTTACGGTGCGTGTAAATACTTTACTGACCTGCAGATGGCAATATTAGACTTGAATTGGCGACGTATGTCTTATGTATTCATGTGTTTAAGTCTGACCTGAGTTTACTGGTAATGGATCAGTGGTTTTCATGATTTTCATATCCCTTCATAATCCCACTGTTTAAATCAGTATATTTTTTTATTGTAAAATGTGAAAAAAAGAATATTACGATAATTTTTACTATATACATAATATAAATATAACAAGAATTGTATATTAAACAAGCCACTGTAATATAGCCTTAATAATTTATAGTTTTTTTTTAAACAAAGTTTATTCATTCATTCATTATCATCCGCTTTATCCTCTATTAGGGTCACGGTGGCCCTATGCCCATCCAGGGGAGAACGTCTCGGGCGCTGGGCAGATAGACCCAGGACAGGGCGCCAATCCATCGCTGGGCACATACTCACTCACCCACACACACTCTATATGGGGCAATTTGAAGAACTCAATTGACTTGATCCATGTTTTTGGACTGTGGGAGGAAACCGGAGAACCCAAAGGAAACCCACGCGGACATGGGGAGAACATGGAAACTCCACCCAGATGGGGATTCGAACCAGGAATCCCTAGCGCTGAGAGGCAAATGTGCTAAACACTAAGTCACCGTGCCGCCCTAAACAAAGTTTAATTCAGAAAAAAAAAACTTTTTAATCCATAATCATAGTCAGTCTTTACAAACTGCTATCCATAATTTTAGACAGCAGTGGTTCTGAAATAGCCCTGTCCAAATAAAAAATTCTTGTTATCCAAATCCCTGATGCAAGAAGAGATCAATTCACGTATTCGCACAACTCTAGACACCAGAGGGCGCAAAATTGACAATTTTTAACTATATGAATACAATATGAATTTAAAACACACACATGCGGTAGTAGAGGTCATGTACATAATTATTTATATTAGCATCAACATTTTAGACAACTTAGTGAAAATTCAGTGAAAGAGATTTAGTATTTAAAATTTTTTAAATTTAGTATTTAGTATTAAATATATTTCTGACTTTTTTATTTGATTTAAAACATATATTATCTTAATGAAAATATAAATTCTTGACACATCATGAATTTAGTTTCATGTTCATCTATTTATTGAGCTTTGGTAATATTTGCCTTTATTTCTTTTGATGTGAATGACTAGGAGAATTAAAGTCTGTACCATATTTCTACCTCTGATAATCGGAAGCACTTGCAACTAGTTTTATCTTTTTTTTAATTAATCGATTGAAATGAATTTGAACCTTCTACAATATCCACAGCCTTCGATAGAGGTACAGAGGCAAAAACACTTTTTCCAGTATGTTTCTTGTATCTTAAGTATCTTGTACAGAGTAATGATTATTTTAAAGACAAATATTACCCTTAGGTATGTTTTCTATACTTTATTATTTTCCTAAGTCCTTAATTTGCTGATGTTCTTTCTGTATGATCATTACTTTGTATACATAGCTGCTGGATTGGTTTTACTCCTCCAGCCTCTTACTCCTCCCATTGGTTTGTTAAATCAATCACATATGTAATTTGATGGCAAGATCTTTTCCTTTATAAGGCCCTGTTTTTAGGTCTGACACACTTTTATTTTAGGTCTGACATGATTCTAAACAGTAGTGGATGTAAAGCTTGGAAAGATGCCAGTGGGAGATTTGACACTGGTGGCTTTCTTTCTGATTTTGTGGCCCATAATTAATGTCTTTGATTTAAATGGTGGGTGTCAAAGACTGGGGCAATTTGAGCCTCATGTGCTTGAGGAGAATGGTGATGTTATTCTTGGAGGACTTTTCCCTTTGCACTACATTGCTCCAGAACCTGATCATGTTTTCACCGAGCAGACACAGGATCAGAGGTGTAGTGGGTGAGTGTTACATCTGTGACAAGCAAAAACACTCAGATGTCCATTTTGGAAAATATAAACATATTTGTAACCTGAATAGATAGATGAAACCTTCTCATCTGTTAGGTCGAGTCCAGGTTTTTACTTTTTTTCTCTTATTTTTATTCAGGTTTGATTTGAGAGCCTTTCGCTGGGTCCAGACAATGGTGTATGCCATAGAGGAGATAAACGAAAAGGCTGACCTTTTACCAGGGCTACAGCTGGGATATCGGATTCTGGACAGCTGTGATCATGTACACACTAGTATGCGGAGTGCATTCTCTCTTTTGAATGGCTCCTACACTTTTCAGAAACATAACTCTATAAGCAGTAGTCCACGCTGCCTCTCGAAAGCTCCAGTGCCTGCTGTCATTGGGTTGGCATCCTCTACACCAACCAGAGCGGTAATCAACACATTTGGACCATTTGAAATCCCTATGGTGAGCTGTATTTCCAAAGCTAAAGAAACAAATAATGCAGTTATATATACACCAATTAGTTTATATAAAAACTAGTATAATTTGTGCTAAAATCATATTAAGTCCACTTATTTACAGTAAATATGTAAATACTTATTTATTTACCAATTATATAAATTTACTTTTGTATTGTGTACACCGCAATTTTCTGTTGCCTCATATATATAAAATCAAGCATGTAGCAAACCAACTGCACGTGCCCCACACACAAATCGTGGTACATGGAAGACCTTGATTACCCCACACAGAACCCTGACCTCAAAGTATTTATAAGACCATGTATAAGATATCACAAACAAGATCATGTCATGCAATATCAGTGTCTGACCTTGAAATTGCTTAAACATTTAATACAAATTTTAAAAAGCATTTTAAACAGTTTCTTGTTGCTTTTTTGTTAAATTTGACCTGAAATGATCAAACTGAACAGATTTTTTGAAGTTAAGTTCACACAAGTAAATACATTGTTTTTAAAGATTTTAAAGAGTTAAAGTAATAAACACAGCATTGTTGCTTTTGAGCTATAAACAAATCAGGTATAATAAGTATTTAGAAATAGTGAGTGAGTTCATATCTTATGTTTCAGTTGTTTGCAACAAAAGACTATTGCTGAGTAATTTCCCTGAACAGGTTTAAAATATGTTTAGGAGTCAAAAGTAATCTTAACTGCTTCATGTGACAGAGATAGACACTGCTGCTTTAGAAGTAAAAACAATTGTTCTTATTCTATTTTTTGTACTGAGTAATGGTTTAATATTTATGCTGTCTGTATTCTCCTTTACTTTTGCCTCTGCAGATCAGCTACTTTGCAACCTGCACATGTCTGACGGATAAACGCATTTATCCATCCTTCCTGCGTACTGTCCCTAGTGATATTTTCCAGGTGCAAGCTCTGGTACAGCTAATGACCCATTTTGGATGGCGCTGGGTGGGTACAATTGGCACAGAAGATGATTACAGTCAGTATGGAATTCAAGCTTTCAGCGAGCAATTGAAGGAATGGGGTGGCTGTGTAGCTTTTCATCTCACTATACCAAAGGTCTCCACCCTAGAACAGATCAGAGAGATAGCTGATGCAATAAAAGCCTCCACTGCCCGGGTGATTGTGGTGTTTGCTACAGAAGGTCAGCTATTAGATTTGCTGTCTGAAGTTGCCAGGAGGAACATGACTGGTTGGCAGTGGGTGGCTAGTGAGGCCTGGGTCACTGCCAGTGTCTTAACATCCACAGAGTTTCACCATGTGCTGACTGGGACTTTAGGGTTTTCATTTAGAGGTGCCAATATTTCTGGTCTGGCTGAGTTTCTCTTTAAAGTGCGACCCTCTGCTGATCCAGGGTCAATCTTTACTAACATGTTCTGGGAGCAACAATTTGATTGCAGACTAGATTATGATAGAAGAAAAGCCCTGGATAGGCCACTATGTACTGGTTTGGAAGATCTAAAGAAAGTTTCTAGCAGCTATACGAGTGTAACTCCAGTGCGGGTTTCCTACAATGTGTATAAGGCAGTGTATGCCATTGCTCACGCTCTTCATCATCTACTGCAATGTACACCAGTGGCACAAAATACAGACCAGAGAGGCTGCAACATGGGTACAGAGTTCACACCAGGACAGGTAGTGTATGGTATTTTATGTTAATTAAGTTTAAAAAATAATAATAATATGTACAATGTCTCTAATTAAAACACATATTTATTTAAAGCTTATTTTTGTATTCTAAATACTATATGGGCAAAAGTATTGAGACACCTACAGTTTGTGACAGTTGAAAATTTTAAGCACCAACAGATTGACAATTCTGTAAAAGTTTTTTCAATTGTGTGTGTGTGTGTGTGTTTGTGTTGCCATTTGATCACATAAGACCATGTATAATTACATACATGTAATAATGAATATTTATTTTCTATATGTTCACATATTTTGCCTGTTATTAGCTACTTCATTACCTGAGGAAGGTAAACTTCACAAACCAGTTTGGGGAAAAAGTGCATTTTGATGAAAATGGGGAACCGGTTCCATTGTATGACATAATTAATTGGCAGCAGGACAACAAAGGAGGAATCCGGTTTCAGCAAGTGGGCAGCTACGATGGGTCAGCCACACGCTTGCAACAACTCGAAATTGATATGGATTTAATAGAGTGGACCGGACGACAAAGACAGGTGAGTGTAATCAGAATTATTACAGTTTCTAATATTGAAGTGATTACTAATTCACATTATTGTGTTTTTAAATGAGATATCTATTGACCTATAAAAGTTATTCCCCTATTGTTATTAATGAATCTAATATGTATAAGGAGCACACTGTCTTGTGCTTTTTTAATCTTTTTTTCCCAAACATTGTGTACGATCTTAAAAAGCTTATCACAGGCTTCTTTCTGCAGGTCCCTTCCTCTCTGTGCAGTTCCCCTTGCCCTGCTGGAACTCGACAGGCTATAAGACCAGGCCAACCCATTTGCTGTTTTGACTGCTTGCCGTGTAATGATGGCGAGTTCACCAATACATCAGGTAATAAATATACAGAGCATTACATACATTGGTCTAAATGCTACATTGTTTTTATAGTAATCAACAAAAAGCAAATACTGAAAATGTAATAATTAAAGACAAAGGTGATTAAAAATTATGATTGGTTTCTCAGGATCCACAGAATGCATTAGGTGTCCTCTGTATTACTGGTCTGATCCTGAAAGAGTGCGTTGTGTGGCTGGCGTAGAGGAGTTCCTTTCCTTTCAGGATGTTATGGGTGTCATCCTTGTTACCCTGTCTCTTTTTGGAGTTTCTGCTGCAACTGCTGTTTCTGTAATATTTTTTCACTTCAGATCCACACCCATAGTCAAAGCCAACAATTCAGAATTGAGCTTCTTGCTCTTAATATCGCTTAAGCTCTGTTTCCTCTGTTCTCTGGTGTTTCTTGGCCGCCCATCAATGTGGTCCTGTCAGGCTCGACAGGCAGCGTTTGGCATCAGCTTTGTCTTGTGCATTTCTTGCATACTGGTCAAGACCATTGTAGTGTTACTAGCCTTTCAATCAACTGTTCCTGGATCCAGTACCCTCAAATGTTTTGGTCCACTTCAACAGCGAGTATTCATCATCGCATGCACTGCAGGCCAAGCAATCCTCTGCATGGGCTGGTTAGCATCAGCGCCACCATATCCCTATAAGAACCCCTCTAACCAGGGTGGAAGGATTGTACTAGAGTGTAAGGATGTATGGCCAATGGGATTCTATTTAGTGTTGGGCTACATTGGTATCCTCTCATGTATTTGTTTTATTCTGGCTTTTCTGGGCCGGAAGCTCCCAGATACATTTAATGAGGCCAAGCTCATCACATTCAGCATGTTGATATTTTTTGCTGTTTGGGTATCATTCATCCCTGCATACAACAGCAGCCCAGGGAAATACACTGTAGCAGTGGAGGTATTTGCCATTTTGGCCTCCGCTTTTGGACTGCTGTTTTGTATATTTGCTCCAAAATGTTACATTATTCTGCTAAGACCTGAACTCAACACCAAGAAAGGAATAACTGGGAAAACCAAATAACCATTTTAAAATTACTTAATGATGCACATTATTGTTATTCTACAATCAGCATAAAACAGGACTATAATGGCTTACATGCAGAAAAATAAGTACATTTATGGATTTATTCAAAGGCACAGGAGTTACGGGAGATGCAGGGAGTGTGACCCATACACTCATTGTTTCTTGGAATTTTCCCTACATTTTTCCAAATAATGGAAATAACTGAATGTGTTCGCAATGTGTGTATATTTTTCCCTCTGTTTATTCAAATTACAGTTTAAATTTGTATATGCTTTAGATTAACTGTTTTAAATAAATTACAGCAGCATAAAAGCAGTCAGTCCAGTGTTCAGTCCTTTCGGCTCTGTCCTATTATTTTTATGTTCCTAATACTTGTGCATTTGTATTACAATACAAATCTTAAGTTTGAGTCTTCTACTTCAATTGCATTTACTCCATACATAATAAAAGAACGTTTATATTGAAAATTAATGAATGTGATTCATGGATATTAATACAGAGGGAAATGCAATTAAATGATGCAATTTAAAACTTAAAGACTATAACAATAAATTACATTTGCATTACATTACATTTAGTCATTTAGCAGACGCTTTTATTCAAAGCGACATACCACAAGTCAGTAGTTAAGGAAGAACCCAGCTGCACTGTAGATTTTTCAAAGCTGATCATTATCCTATCCTTTACCCCCCCCTCCCCCCATTTTTTTATAATAGGTGTTTGTGAAAGAGATAAATGAAATAGAAGTATAGAATGATAAATAGAAGAGCATGAGTCGTGTATTGGCGGCACGGTGGCTTAGTGGTTAACACGTTCGCCTCTCAGTGCTAGGGATTCCTACATTTCATTTACATTTAGTCATTTAGCAGACGCTTTTCTGGTTCCTGGTTCGAATCCCCATCTGGGTGGAGTTTCCATGTTCTCCCTGTGTCTGCGTGAGTTTCCTCTGGGTTCTCCGGTTTCCTCCCACAGTCCAAAAACATGGATCAAGTCAATTGAATTCTCAAAATTGCCCCATATAGAGTGTGTCTGTGTGAGTGAGTGTGTGCCCAGTGATGGATTGGTGCCCTGTCCTGGGTCTATCTGCCCAGCGCCCGAGACGTTCTCCCCTGGATGGGCATGGGGAACCCCACCGCGACCCTAATAGGGGATAAAAGCGGGAGATAATGAATGAATGAAATGAGTCGTGTATTTGATAACCCAATATGATGCCCTGTTCTGATTTTATATTGTAATGTATTGAGAAATGTATATACATAAATAACATAATCTCCACTCGTGTAAATCCCAGGCAGTTGAGGGTCAGTCCACAGTCTGCAGTTGATTGAGTTAGATCTAACTGCTAAAGGTTAAAACCCCAACAACAATCTAAATTATATTAATGGGTTACAGAATTCGCTCCTGTGAATGCTCCATGTGAATAATGGTGGGTGTTCAGTTGAACCCAATAGGTGTTTAAGTTCAATCTCTTCAACTTTCTCACCATCAGTCTCTCACTCTATCGCTCTCTTTTTTTTCTATTTCTCTTGTTTATTATACAATATAAGTTACCAAATACATTGTAATTATTTTTAATCATTTTTGATATGTTGTTTTAAAAACATGCACCATAATAAATATTATTATAAAACTAAACACTTCCCAGATTGGTATATCAATATATCTATAGACGGTAACCATGTCTTTATTGTGTATTTTTTCCTTGCATTTACACATACCTGTTGCTGTATGTCAAAACATTTGTTTTTGTTCAGATGGTTGTATCTGCTGATAATCAAACAATTAAGGGCTAAATAAATGGGAAAATTTATATATTTGCTAAAAATAATATTACACATACTTTTGCTTTATACTCTTTATGTAGCAGTTACTTTATATTGACCTCACTGATAAAAGACTCTTGTGAATTAATTTAATAATAATTGCATTAGTAAACATTCTCAGGTACAGAGACTGTATGAAGGTAATCCATAACTCAGTTTTAGTTAAATAAAATGATGAAAATGTTGAATTGCCCTGAAATAAATCATAAATAAAGCATTTTTTTATTATCTCTAACATTGTGTCCATGAAAGTTACTTTGTTTGGAGTTAGATAGCTGAAAGGTGACTACAGTAGGTTGTTAAATAAATATTTTTACCGTCGCAGAAAAAAATGACATTAAAACCAAAATATTACAGTAAAATTTTATTTATTATACAATTATCTGTGACTGTGATGTGAAATGTAGATGCTGATGACAAAATTATACCTGTAAAACTGGATTACATTAGATATTTTAGGCAAATTAACTACATTTTAAATGTAGTAATGTAATTTTTATATTAAATATTGTCTAATGTATTATTATTATTATTATTATTATTATTATTATTATTATTATTATTATTATTACTCTGCCTCAAAGAGACTTGGATGGCATTTTACCCATAATGTGCTTTTTGCTGTTCTGTTCTGGCTTGAAAACAATTATAAAACATTTGGGAGCAAAAATGCAGATAATTAACCCAAAACTTGAAGCTAAAATAGCAAATATTTCCACAGCTACAGTAAATTTTCCAGGAGAACTGACATAAGCTGGAATAAAGGTGATCCAGACTGCACAGAATATGATCATGCTGAAGGTGATGAATTTAGCTTCATTAAAATTATCAGGCAGCTTCCGAGCCAAAAAAGCCAAAATAAAACATAAAAGAGCCAAGAATCCTATATAACCCAGTACAGCCCAGAACCCTATGACTGAACCTAAACCACATTCTAAGATTATTCTTTCTTTGTAGTGTTTCAGATTTTTTAAGGGGAAGGGTGGTGAGATTTTTAACCAAAGCACACAAATAAGAACCTGTAACAAAGTCAATGCAAGAACACTGAGTCTCTGCTGTAGAGGCCCAAACCATTTCATGACATTACTGCCTGGAAGTGTTGCTCTGAA
>JAFMOD010001466.1:7039-25925 GCA_019802435.1 Corydoras maculifer
GCCATTTCAAATAGATGGATTCCTTAATGTTTGCAAATATGTTATTAAAAAAAGATATTTAAATGTGTGTATGTAGATCTAAAAGAAGACAATCATGAACTGTACTGCTACTTAAAAGAATCCAAATAGTCTGGCTTTATTGATAATCTTTATTATCTTTATTATTTAAAACTAGAAGCAAGTGACACACACACCTTATCTGTAAAGAAAGTAAGAAAGACAATCTAAGACAGGTTCTAATATACAATAATACAACTGTAAAATTTCAGTCTTCCCAGAGGCTTTGAGTGAAATTCACATAAAATTACATTTTCATTTTTCACTACCTTCCTGATCTGCAGATAAGGTGATAGACAGAAACTGTAGCTGGAACAGATAAGTAGAAAGCTTGTTCCTAACAAGTATCTGTCATGTTACTGAAGTCCCAAGCCAAATTATTGTTTCACAAAATGCTGTAAGTGAAAATACCTCAAGGACAACTTCACTACAAAACTTTATGCTTTTAATTTTAGTGCCCAGAGAAATCACAAAAGTCCACCATATGCATCTTATGCTTCTTATTTCAGGCCTATTTGTTTAGTTAAATGGGACAATTTAGCATGTGTTCTCCACACTGAACATAATATATTGTCAGGAAGCATCATGACTCATGCAACACTAACACGGTAGAAGAGTAGACTATGGGAACTCCTAAAACCTCTGCATAAATGTCAGTGTTACTAAAATGGCAAAGAAGACCTTATTACAGTACGTCAGCCTGAAGGCTGCAGATGTTTTTTTTTTTTCTGCTTGAGTAGATTTTACTGAGCATGAAACGAGACACACCAGGTATAAGAGAAAAAGAAGGCGAGACAGAGGGGGAAAAACAGAGAAAAAGAGACCACTATAAATAATAGATTTAACTCAGCAGGTTTCAGGATCTACAGTGAGGTCAGTGTTGGAAATCTGAGTGAAGTTTTGCACATCTATAAAGTTTCGGGGATGTGCAGCAGGCAGTGGTATAGGGAATTCTCTATGAAGAGACAAAGGTGTAGATTCCAATAAATATGAAATTCTAGGCATAAATATGAAGTCACCTGTTTGAACACTAAAGCTGAAAAGAGCTTTAACAGAGTAAGATGCAGAATTCATCTGCAATTGCATCAGGAAATGTTGAATTACTTTTACTTTCACATTCTTTTAAAATCACAACAATTTCTTGAAGCCAATATGATATGTATTATACAAATTTAGAAAGATCCTTGTAAACTTGCTAAATTAACTTGGTATACCTTAAGAACTGAGCCAAAGTTAAAAAATTAAAAAATAAATAAAAATAGTGCTGTGTGAAATAGGATGTTTCATCTTCTTATAGGTTAAGAAATTCTGCTGTAGGTGGACAAGAGTATAAAACTGTAGCTGCAGTGGTTGTGATTGGCAGAAACATTGTCTGTTCTTTGTTCAGGGCAGATGTGTTTGTGTCGAGTAAAATGCCACATGACTGAGTAAATGTTATTCCTCTGAAACACAGGTCATTTTCTGCCCTCTCTGGACAAGCCAGGAATTGCTTTTTCTAGACTGACTGCAGGAGGATCAGTGAAACAACTCCCTCTATCCTGTACATTTGGATTAGGGATTAGATCTTAGGCTTTATACTAAAAACTGGCCTTCATCACCTCTCAAAACTCAGTAGGGATTAAGTGAAGACCACTGAAAGCAAGGCCGGGCTTCTGCTCAGAACTTGGAAGCTAAAAGAAAGCCTCGAATACTATCTTAAGCAGACCTCTAACGCATTTTAACCAATTTATTTTTATCAGGTATTTTAATGATGCCTGGCTACTGTACACGGCATATGTTCTTGCCGAAATATTGGGTTTCTAAACTGGACTAATACATAAGGAATCAGGAAGAATAAGAATTAGAATAAGCATAACTCTGTTTTGATTCCTCTCCAGGGAACTTTTTTCTGTAACTCTGGAGAAGGTTTTAGATTATTTATTCATGTATTAATTAATTAATCATTTATTGCATAGAGTTGGGCTTTGATAATTAGGAAAAACTCATTATAAATATTCTAATTCAACACAAGTCCATTAATGGTGCTATCAGGACCACATCAAACTCATCATGTCCTTTTTTAATGTGTCTTAATGCATCTCATATCACAAGGGAAGAGTGATATGGAAACGAAGGGGAAAACAAATGATTGCGAAGTATCCAATTGTCAATTGCACTATAGCATGCTGGATTTCCAAATTAGCCCTGTTGGGTTTCCCAGCTTTTGCCCATATAGTGCATATTACAAGGGTATTGCACATTGCAACTTCATCCCTCCCTGCACATGTACTGTGCATCTGACTGTGGCTGTCTCATCCCTTTATCATTGCTCTATTTCCACCCATTTCCCCTTTGCCTACCCACCGCTGTTAATTAATTTCCCTTTGCATTGAATGCTAATTCCAATAATTATGTAAGGCATTGTGGCAGAGCCACTGATGCGTTCAGAGAAGTAGGAAAAAGAAATAATGGAAAAGAGAAGTGAAGTCTGATATGGCCGACTGGAGACGCCTGTTACATAAGGCTGTAAAGAGAAGCTGAAGATTGTAAATTGCATTATAGTCAAGACTTTATCATTTCAGGGTAACAGCTGTATTGTACCTTATTGAAATGTAGTTTATAAAATATAACAGGCATAAATAAAAGAAGTATGCATGCATGCATGTATATGTTGCAATTCTACAGTAGCACATTTCCCTGAATACAAACAAATGTGAACCATCTGTTTGGTCGATCGGTTTAACAGTATCTCTCTGAGGTCTCCCCTGTGATAGCATCAACTACGGGCCAATATCCCAGCCCATGAAACATTATGTTCTGTGTATCCATCACTGAAATTAACAGTATGCTTTGCTAAAAGCAGGATAACAAGTAAAACTCAAGTGCTTTCAGGAGGTGTGCTAGCTTGTTTGTGGCTTCTCCATAAAACTTAATTGCATCCAAGATATTGTAATACGGACTACTGAGAATAGATTTAATGAAATGTTTGGTTTGTGGACCGCAACAGTGTACTGTTGGCATGATAGGCTTATCTAAAAATAAATAAACATTTACATCTTTCTGAACTGATGTTAAAGATGAAATTGGGGGGCAGCTTGAAGAGCATGGTTATCAGTTTTAGTAAATGAAGTTTAATTCTACACTGTACCTTTTAAATGAACTTGGAAAAATAAAAGACATTCTCACCCAACACAACACACAAAATATGTAGAATTATACAAAAAACTGCATTTAAAAATCTTTAGCCTTGCTGTACGTAAACTCTGGGCCATTTCTGCTTGCAAATTTTTCAATCAGATCACATTTAGTGAGTGCAGTAAACACGTTAAGGCTCATCAAACAATACTGAAATGTTCTTATTAATGATGAATAGGCTTTTGCACTCATCACAGGGTGCGTCGACCCTCTTTTCTCTTGTCTTCATTAATACCTGGGGCTACTTTTAAGATCTTTTCTGTCTCTTGCTGTCAGTCGAATGTAACAAGGGAGTAATTTTATAGTGAATTCAGGATTCCACCGACTGTTCTGTCCTGTGTGACACCCAATATTAAATGTTGTTTCATCTGTCTAACAAAGATCATCTAAGAAAGAACTCTGGCTTCACTCAGAGAAGACTAAAAGCATTTTAATAACCCTGCTGTCAGCGTAATTCTGCCCGCGTGAAGGAAAAACACACTGAAAATAATTGCAATCATTTCAAGCTCAAAAAACAGCTCCCATTCTATTCTGTTAAAAAAAATATATAATCCAACAATGAATGATTATCATATAATCTTCAAAATGTATGAGAAGTTCCATTTGAGATGATACATCACACAGTACATCTAGTCTTGAACTTTATTAATTAATTAATTGTATTTGTTATAAAACATTATCAGCTTATAAAAGGCTTTAGCATCTTTTAAAAGAAAATGACACTTTTCTATTTTTCAGCATTTTTGCTTTGCCTGGTGTGCCAGGAGTTGAAGGAGAACTGACTACGAGCAGTAATGGGTGCGATACTGGTCTACAAACCAAAAGAATTAAGGTTCATTACATCTTCCAGTGTTACTAACATCAGCTATTTATATTTAATATTTTTGGCCATATGTATATGTTAATATTATGATCTTTTTCATATTGTCACATTTTAGACTCTTTTAGCCCCATGGTCCAGACAGCATTCTTATAGTGTTTAAGGATCATATTGTGAATACAGCAGGGTGGCAGATTTAAAGCAGAGTTGCCACCATGCTGGCCTTCCGTTTGTACACTCAGGTGCAGGATCGGCTTAGCCGGTCATGCATGTCGACCGGGGCAAAGTTAAAAAGCAAAAGCTGAAAAATGGTGCCACACACACACACTTCTGCTTCCAAACTATTACTGGTTTATTGTATTTTTTGTAATTAAGCAAAAACAATCAAATTCTTGTTTACCCTTGTACATGTATGTAAATGTGTACATGTAAAGTGTATATAAATAGCCACAATTCAGCTAGAATTTTATTCTAGATGTAGTTTAATTCTGATATGTTGATTGTTTGACTGAGGATCCATTTGTTTTACAAACAAAAATTGTTTACAATGTAAACATAGCCTGAAAATAAGATACAAAAAAAAAAAGAAAAGTAAACTTAAAGTTAAAGCTGTAATGTACCCTGGATTATTTTACGTGGCATAGAATAGATGTGCAAAGAATGTACAACAACCAAGAAATAAACAACTGCATAAGCTGTACAAGCATGCTGACCTTTAGCAGCAAATCTGTTACATTTCAACTGAGAGGGGCAGACAGTGGGCAAATCCTTTCCATTATTTCAGGGAAATAATCAGCCATCCACAGAGTAAAAATAAAATAAAATGTGACTTGAAGCTGCAGCTAAGGCAAAGCCTTAGATATACCAACTGAGGACTATAAAGGGTTAGTGTTATAAAGGGTTATAAAGAGTTAAGGCTGTTGACTGTTCAATGTCAAGGATTAGCTTTTACACTGATCTACCTTGGCATGCATTTTGTTACTGCACTGTGCTTTTATTGCAGCTTTAACTAAAGTTTTTATACAATACAATATGTAATTTGCTGCTACTAAAACTGCTAATATCCAAATTGGAATAAACAATCGAACAATCTAATGTAGTGAAACTTACATACATTTATGTAACATGTATTGTTACAATTACTGATCTGCCCTGTATATATCTGCGTATATATCTGATCTGCAATGTATATAATTTAATTTATCCAGCCAAATGTGTGCCCATCTGTTTTACTTACCCGTTTTTGGTTAAAACCCATTGCACTTTATGCTTTGTGATGGAACAGTGCAGTTAAACCTGAAGGAAAATAATCAGTGATGCATGGCTGGGTGTCCCCACACGTTTGCCCAGATGTTGCACATCAGTAAATAGCAATACACACTCGAGATATTTCACAAAGTGTAAAATGTGAAATTTTAAGCTGTTAATTAATAAAATGCAGTCTTCTTCGAAGAAGTGAGGAAATCAAACAGATGTCAGAAGTCCCCCTGAGCGGCATATCCACCAACAATAACTACAATGTCTCTACAAATGGGACAAACTATCTTCTCTTACATGGGGTGCTATAAATCTGAATTGCTCAGCTGAAGAACTTGGTGCAGGTTCCATCAGTGTGATCAATAAAAGCCTTTCAGTAGCTCGTTCTTACACCCTAACCAGCTCCTGCTGAAATTAACAGATGAATCAGCAGGGAACCGTGGAGAACTGGAGGATCTGAGTAGCGCAGAGATCTACAGAGTCTGATTATCACGCTGCTGTGCACTTCATTCTCCCTCATCCACCCACACACACTGTTTCATTTTCCTCATACACTGCACCAGCCTGTTCAGCTGCATCTGTTGAGCAGAGGACCACGAGAATTTTGATGCAATGAGAATTTTGTTCTAATCTGGAAAACACTACAGTATTCACATTTAGCATTTCTATCGTGCAAACAGTCCATCCATTTACAATGTACAGCAATAAACACAGATTTGATGGATATCCTACTACAGTATATGATCAAATTAAGATGATTATTCTTCCAAAAGTGCAGTAAAAATTGCATTGAATAGATTTAGGTCATAATTCAAGTCTTTGATCTAAACACCAAGTTTTTACTCTAATTCTTTTTTTACCAGTTTACGGTATTGGTTACCTCATCAAGTAGCAAATATCCCAGATCCTCTGCAGCAAAAGGCTAGTTCATCTTCACCAACTAAAACCAAGTAAAATATTACCCTAAAAATTGCCCTTTTCAGTGGGATAATTAAGTCAACCATATGCCATGAATTAGAAAAATTTTGAAAACATTGCCGAGTTCAGGACCATCGGATGCTCCATAACCGTGCAAAATTCCTCTTACGCGATACCTGAGGAATATGCTAAATCAAGATTGTTTTATAAAAAGGATCTATCAAAAATCTGGTCTTAAAATCTTTGTTCAGGTGCAACCCATTACTTTAAAATTTAGAGCTGGTAAAGTAGAAGAGGTATAATATGCAGATGGTCAAATTGCCTTGATACATCAGTGTTTATTCCAATGACAAAAAATGCTGGAAACAAATTTATCGGCATGTCAACTTTTGGACAACTGAGACATTATCATATTGTCAAGATCACTGACTCTTAAAGTGCCCTCAGGGCAGACAGCAGCCTCACGTTGTGTATAATAATCTGATTTGCCGACAGTGCAAAACACAGGACGCTCACAGCAGGGGTGGCAAAAGGTGCCAGCATTAAATCAGTTGAAACATCTGACATTAGCTACAACACAATTAGTTTTTCTTTTTTTTCAAACTGTTTATGTCACACATCCTTATTAGGGGTGCAGGTTGTATCAAAGTTCTAATGATTATTGGGTGAAATGCAGTAAAACACCCAGGGCAAGATGCCAAACACACAAACACATTCACAAACATAATAAACATACTTATGGGCAAAGGAGTATCTCTAATTTACTTCAGTTTTCAGACTCAAACCCATTAAAACACAATGAGAACATGCAGATGCCACATACAGATGCTGGCAACCCAGGATTTAAACTCAGAAATTAAACCCAACAGCACTACTTACTGAGGTCATGTCTACAGAAGGATTTTATTAGTACACTCTTCTAAAACCTAAAACCATTCAGAAAATTCTAAAATCAGAACATTGAAGAGATCATAAACAGAATCAAAACTGTAGGTAATAAAAATATAAATTAAAACAAGATGCAAATGAACAAAATAGAAAGTGACAAAATCCAGTAGAGTGAAAGATGCTTGGCTTCTTCATACAATTATAAAATGTTGGCTTACAAAAGCAGCCACTAACTACATTTGTATGTGTTTGTTCTGCTTTTTAAATCCATTTACAATGTGCTATGGGAAGTAAGTACGAATATGTCCGATATCTAATGGACTCCCAACATTAAGAGCTTGTGTATAATGTGCATTAGAAAAGATTTATAAACATTCTCATGCTGTCTCCACATTCATTAAAGCCCACCTCCCATGGTTTGATTAGAAAATAAAAAGCACAAACATGATCTGCATTTTTATTCTCCCTAATGACAACACCTTCCCCCGTCACATAAGCTATTAATACTGGACTCAGTGTGCCAGAGCTCCATCTCTTGCTAAAATTTATGGAAATAATGACTGCAGTGGAACTAATTACACTTAAAAAACGAAAGACAATCTGACACATGGCCTATGATGATGACTTAACAGCCATAATCTTGACATCCTTAATCAAATAGTCATTTGTTTCAGAAGGCAAATGAAGCATTTTGTGGTTGCCTTTTCCCAAACACTGTTTTAACATCATCCACTATCTGTCTTTCTAATTTTATATAAATGAATGTATTTAAATATGACATTTTCCTTTTACAGACCCCAGTTACCTAGAAAGTAGGTTTTCGTTAAAAAAAAAATGACAATGGGTGCCCAAACATGTTCACTGGACAAATGGTCAAGGTTTATGTCTCATTATGCCATCTCTTGCAAATTTGGCTAAAGTACAAAAATAACAATGCATAAAATGTGTGTGTGTGTTGGAGGGTGGGGGCAGTAGCTTAATGACTGAAAGGTTAATGTTCTTGAATGGCCAAGTCAGAGCCGAGACATAGACATGAAAAATCTGTGATTGGACTTGAAAAGAGCAGTGCAGTGATGGTCACCATAAAGTTCAAATAAATCCCAACAATATTGCAAAAAAGAATGAGCATATAAATATTTTATACAAAAAAAGCATTACAAGTTTAAACATAATGAGATGTTACATAAGCTCTTACATTAATACCTGCTCTATTATGTATGAAGTATGTTGAATAAGAAAGAACATAATAATAATAAAGCACAAATTTCAGTACAACTTTATCATTCTCAGGTCAGTGTTCGGTTATAGATATGCTCTATGTAAAAATAAATAAAATAAGATAAAGCATCTGTTTGATATAAAGTTGAAATTATTGTTGATATTAGACAAGCTCAATGGGAGAATAATATCATGACTACTGGTGTTTCTTCATGTGTTTAATTTACTCATAATTTGTTTTTTAAAGAATGTTCGTAACAAGGCAGGCTGCCACCCTTAATGTTTATTTAAACAGAAAACAGTTTTATCATATGATTTTTGCAAAGTGTTTCCATGTTAAACTGTAAACAGACTATCTGAGCAAATCATTTGTTTTTCTATTGACTTAATAGGTAAAATTCAGCAAGTACCACAAATTCAGCAATAAACCAGACGGCTTCGGATAAACAAGCAGCATGTGAGGATTTTACTCTGTGTGTAAGTAGGACTTAATATTCGCTATTAAAATGTATGAGCTTGTGTGTTATTACAAAAGAATCACAGTGGCACAGTGCACCCAATTAGCAAGCACTACACTCCAGAGAGACGGATGTTGAATTCGGAGGCAAAACCTGTAGGAGAGGAGCTAGATTATTGTTCATTTCCAGTGGTCAACTGGATATGCCTTTGTGTACACTAACTCAGAGACACAGAGATACCAACACACATCTTTAAATTCACCAAGCAACCACTGATATACATTATGTGTAACACAGACCACTGTTGTACTCCATCACAAATCCTACCATTCACATTACATTTAGCAGATGCTTTTATCCAAAGTGACTTACAAAAAAGAGAACACCACAAGTCAGTACTTAAGGAGGAACCAGTTACACTGTAGTAATGTAGACAGAACTCTTTTGTTCCCCATCTTATTACACACCTGCAGCCTACCCTAGCACACATTTACCCAATCTATAGTCACATTTAATTAGATGCTGTACCCTTTGTTCCATTTCCGTAATCAAATGTTCAACGAGTGCATCAAGTCCTTTTCCAGTCTGGTTTTTGTCCTCCCTGTCATTATACCTGCCATTGTTATGAGATCCAGCCACATCATTCATTTACTTATTATCTTCTGCTTAGTCCTTTACTAGGGTCGTGAGCGGTTCGCCATGCCCATCCAGGGGAGAGCGTTTCGGGGGCTGGGCAGATACACCCAGGACAGGGCGGCAATCTGGCAGACATCAGAAAGTACTGATTTCATAAATCGTCACATTACATTTACATGGTATTTGTATTTATTTGTTTTAAAACAAACCCCATGAGATGAAAATAAAATTACAGACTCAACTCTGTAAGTATTAAAGTTTACATGAATCATCATTGGATTTTACAAAAACTATTTATTCATTCATTCATCCATTATCTTCCAATTAATTCTCTACTAGGGTCATGGGAGTGGGGTGGCGAATTCTCTCTAAACTAATATGTATTTTTTTCTAGTGACAATATCCCCTTTACTTAAATGTAAAGAAGATTACATTTTACCTATAATCTCTGTATGAAATTAATCCAATTCCCGAAGCATAAGCTGTTTTACAGAAAGGCTAAAATGAGCCTCTGGCAAACAGATGTGCAGCATTCATTAGAGCAAGTCAGAGCTTAAATCATCTCTCTAGACTCACTCATGTCCTTAGGAATGGAACATACATCAGTCACAATATCCTTCAGATAATTATGACTTCAGAATGCAGCATGGAAGCAAGGTTTAGAGTCATTAGCACTCAAGATATTAGCTAATTTCAGGGAATGAAAGGATTTTTTCACTGGTAAACCATTGCTTAAGTACAACTTGCCTTTGCTTGATGCCCTTAATACATGCTTTCGTTACATTACATTTAGAACTCTGTATTGGACATGAAATTGGTTCTGTTTTTTTTTTGTCTGGAATTTTAAAATGCTGCTTGTAAGATATTAATACTAGGAAACAAAATAACACTTATGTTTCACTTCAAACTTTCTTTCAGAATTACATCTGGCTACAGCCTATTGCATAATATTTTTAATTGAAATATCAGAACTAAAAATTGCAAGCCAAACACTCTTTTTCTAAAAAGGTCCAAAATTAGGAGAGCATGTCTGCACAGGTTTGCCTTCCAGCACTTGTGATTCAGGTTCAAATCCTGATCAGGGTGGAGTTTTCATGATTATTCAAGTGGGTTTTCTCCTATTTATTCTTACAATCCAAAAACCCTTTTCAAGGTAAATTGGTTGCTATAAATTACCCTGTTATAGTGTGTGTTGTGTGTGTGCGTGTGCGTGTGTGCGTGTGTGTGTGTGTGAGAGAGAGAGAGAGAGAGTGCCCAGCAGCCAGATAGATTTATGTCCTGTCCTGGGTGTATCATGAATTTCTATATAAGAATAAAACAAATTTCCAGAAACTTTTCACAGAGCATCATTAAATCCACTATTAAAAACAGAAACAGTATGTCACAGTCACAACTCTGCTAAGACAATGACATTGCTAAAACCTCAGCAAATATTTACGGAAGGCAATTATATAATTAGAAACAGCATAACAAGTTTACACTGAATGAGTGCGACAGATCTCTGCTGAGATATGTGAAGCTTCACAGTTTGGAGAAGCAGGAAAGGAACAAGTTATCTGATACTAGTTTGCCAATTGCATGCTGAAAAATGTACCATCTGAACAAATAGTAGAAAACCATGCCCACAGTGGTGGTGGCAGGTTTATGCTATGGAATGTTTATTCACATAAACTGAAAAATGGGCAAAATTAAAGGCAAAATTATTTTTTCAAAAATAAAGTTAAAAAATTAAAGTGAAAGTTCAACCTGCAACAGACCCAAATCTTGGGTACATGTTAAACTTTCAAGACAACCATAGTGTTGCCACAGCAACTGCCCTAATAGTATTGCCAGAGCAAAACAAGAGTGGTTCAAAATGTAATAAATCTAATGTTTTTAATGTCTCGATCCAATTAAATATCTCTGGCAACTTAAGGAGATGTAAAATCCAAGTTTTAACACTGCAAAATGTGGAAAAGTTCAATAGGATGATAACATATGCAAAGCACAAGGCACTTGTTTTAAGCTAAGATTCCCTTGAAACAAGGATAAGGGCCCTTAATCTCCCCTGTGCTGCCCTGATAGACAAGTCGCAAATGAAACAAATGGATGGAATGAAGTCAGTGTCAGAGCACACAGAGAGAACTATAACTCAGGCCCTGATTGATGCAGACATTGGTCCTTTTTTCTAACTGCACAATAAATAAAAGTGCATAGATTTATATGTAAATGAAATAAGCCAAGAAACATTTTAGGTGCTTATTTTTGTTTTACCTTGTTCAATATTAACAGAACTTTGACTAAATACTGCATTATTCCTTTTTTTCCCCATTTAATTTTCTAGTAGCAGAAATATTTCACAGTAAAAGTTATGACTTTTTCCACTGTTGCCTTTATTCGATAAAGCTTTTTCACACGAACAATAAAACTTTTAAAGTTGTTATTTAATACCACCAAAGCAAATTTTAAAAATCAAAAACTTTTTGTGGAAAAGTCAGGGATAATGTTTTTCTAATCATGGCTGTCCACAAACTACAGAATCGCTACACATTACAAATAACACATACAGGTCTGTAGAATTCATAATACCACAACAAGCTTTGTATTTTCTTGTTACTTTGTGGTATAAAACCACAACCTAAATCTGACCTGAAATAAGAAAATTACTTCAAACTGGTTGGATGGCATAGAAGGTTCCCTATGCCCTTCCAGGGCAGAACGTTTAAGGTGCTGGCCGCATACACCCTGGACAGTACAAACTATGTGAGGCAATTTGGAGCAGCCAAGTCACCTTTAATTAATGTTTTTAAACTGTGAGATGAAAACCAGCGACTGAAGCCTGGAGGCAGACATACTAATCACTAGACACCTTGCTGCCTGCCCATAATACAAAAACGAACAAATAAAAAAAAGAAATTGGCTCATAAATATTATACATGAGGAAACACATAAGGGAATTCTACAAATAATGATGTATGCTCACCTGAATAAAGGAACTGTATAAAATAACATCTGTGTCAAAATTTTCACTTTTCACTGTCTTAGACACAGCAACAATTGTTAGCTGATTATCAGAGGGAAGCTGTTTTTTGTTGCTCACAAAATTTTATCCACAATATGGGGAGAAGTGTATTTCTAATCTGTTATGTCTAAATGTGCAGCGTTATTTCAGAAATTATTCTCATAAATTCTGCATGACTCTTTTTATAAAGCATCAGAAAACAGCACCCCATCAGTAGCTACTGTGTCTGAGACAGACGGAGGAGAACATTTGGACAGTGACTTCAGAAAGCCAGTTTATACTGTTTCTTTACCCTAAGGACCTTTACCATGCTATATTTTTAGACATTTACAATGGTTTTCATAACAATAAAAAGCACTTAAAATTTTACCCATGAGATTAGTTGTTGGCTGGTGTGTTTCTGTGATGAATTGATTTTGATTTGTTCATAGTAAAAAAAAACAAAAATAATGGGTGTATCTTCCCAGCGTCCAAAACGTTACCTAGGTGCTGTACCCCTCTGCAGCACTGGTATAGAATTAAATATTCAAGATAATAAGATAACAAGATTGACATATCAAATGTAAGAAAATTACAACAAAATTAAAAAAATAAAAAAGCGACAAGGTCAACTTAACTCACCATTATTCTACTCTAGTAAACCCAAATCTATTTGATCTGAATTTTAAATTCAAAGCTATTCACTCTGTAAAAAGCAGTGCTTATTAGACTCTTCTTTCTTTGCACAGACAAAAGATACTGGTTCAAAAAAAGATATTAAGTATGAATCTCAACAAATGAACTGTTAGACTCCTTAAAGTAACAAGAGCAATCTAAATATCTTTTGACAAAAAGAATGTAACCACTATTTTGTAATGAAAGAACATCCAGCCACACTCCAGCATTCAACCAAGAAGTGTTTCTAAACAAATAAACGTTTGACAAATTGGCTGTTTCTTAGGAAACCGTGTTTAAATCCAAACGCAGTGCCAATGACAATCATTGCAACTATTGAAATTTCTACCCAGTAGAGGTGCTGTTCTGGTGAAAAGTAATGTCCAGCAGCAACAGTTCTGATACAAGTTCGAAAATGTGATATTCATTGAGCGCATACTGGGTTAAATCTCCTTCAAAACAACCCCACCACACAAAACTAAACAGCTGATAAACACATATTGTTTATGTTCCTTTGGCTTTTGCATTGAATAAATGTTTTTTTATACATTTTTTTCTTTTACTGGGACTACACTGAAAAATCTATTCATTTACAAGCTTTTCTTAAAACACTGGGAATTTAAAACCAACAGCCCCCATATCATTGAATATTATAAAACAGGCAGTTCCTGGACAGTGTTGCCTCATCCACCATACAGCCCACCTCTGGCATCCATCTGTTCGGTGCTCTTCAAGATGCTTGTGTGGGACACACTTTGAAAATGATGAAAGCCTAATATATACAGTAAGAAATGGTTATGTAAACTGGACAAGAGCTGGTACCAGCAGGAAATACATGCACATTCTAATGGACTATTTACATTCTAACTTGGCTTTCTGTATGGCAAAAGAAGAAATTGGTAGATCAGTACATTGACTCCTACCCCCCCCGACCCCTACCTTTGTTAAAAGAAAATTTTATTTACAGAACATTGTACTCAAATAGTAGATTTGTGAATATTTTATAACTGACAGAACTCTTTTAAAAAATGTACAAACATGGAAGCGTAGATGTCACAGAGGTCTTGTTTAATCCAAAATAAATACATTGCCATGGTTACTCAATACCTTTTGCTAAATAAATGCAAATCTATAATGAGGTGTTCCTGCAGACACTCAAGGCAAATGGATGATTAAATAATTTTCTTTGATAAAATAGGTGTTCAGCTCAACACGAATCACATATAGATGTAATGTTTTTGTATCCATTTTATATTCATGCAGTTCAGTGGTGTCAAGGCAGCAACTTGCCAAACTAGTTTGCCTCAGTCTTTTAGCGACTAAAATGTAGAACCAATTGTTTTTTGGTTATATGCGTAAACTGAACATCCTGGTTAATATTCTACATATATAAATTATATGTTCAGTACAAATTTACATTTTAGTTTCCTAATCACAAGCATTTTAAACAAGAAAAATCCATTGTTACACTGTAAAATTAATTATTTATGAGGCTCAAGCTTGGCATGATAATACTAGGTAAGAAAAAGTGCCATCCCCAGATACAAAACAGTACAGAATACCTCAAATGCATCACCCAACAATATGAACATACACAAATCGAATGGGAATTGGAAGAACACAAAGGTCAAAATACAAGACCTGAGTTGAGGTGAGTTCTGTTTGCTCATAAACATTATTAATGGAGCGTGAGTTGCAGGATAATGCTGAGTTCTGCCTGGGGGGGAACTACATTTAAAATGCTTAAATGGCTCGCTCAGTGAGATTGATTGACTTCTTCCTCATTTCAAGCTTCAGGCCATTTCCAGATGAAACCTCACTCTGTGAGGTAATTACGTCCCATCAGATTTGATTTGTTTGCTTAAATAAACCAAATGTGCATGTTATTGCTGGTGTAGTCTGATACAAACAGAATCATTACGGACAGAGACCTAAAAGGTGACAGGAAAAACATGCGGCTCATCGTTTTCCTTTTCATCTGTCCAGGCAGTCCTTCATATTCAGCCCCAGCTTGCTGCAACGACACTATCTGACTTGCTCATAACAAAGTACAGAAACTATTTATGACAACTTATGTACCTAAACAACCTTTGAATATTGTAAATATTTTAGAATACTATAATTATTGTCTATTAGGGACCATCATAAACTTTTACAGTAGGGTTTAAATTTCTTGCAGTAGAAAAGTCTGGACATATTCATACAGATATCCCACATAACATGCCTACGCCGATGGTGATGGTCTCAAAAGTAGGTGTGTTCATGTAAATTTCTGTATTGCTTTCTTAAAAATGGAAAATACAGGTGCACTGACTGAAAACAATCTAGACAGATGTCAACAATCAGACATTCGTTGCTCTCTTGCTGTCTTCCATCATGCAGGTCAGCACTGTGATTGTTGGAAACCTCCATGCACAACTCAAGATCACAATCCAATTCAAATACGACCAGGTTTCAGTTCAGGATTCCGGCCTAGTGCAGGCAGGGGGGAGGGGAGGATGTGGTCTGTCTGTGTCAATTGCCTGTGTGTCTGTGTGGGGACATAAAAGGAGAAAAGAAGAGGCTAATGGGGAGAGAGAACATCAGTGTACAGGAGCAATGCAACTAAAAAGTCATGTTCTGTCCCTCTGGCTTCCCAGCCAGACAGAAATACAGGGCTTTATCAATGAAGCTCTTTTTTGGGTTCAACTAATCTTTTAAAAGAACAAAGATATTTACACCTGCAATAAGAGAACAATGCCATCAAGTACTGTATATCCAATTTTGAAATGGATTCCAAAAATTTAAACACCCGTATATAGTACACCAACCATGAAAAATACTACATTATATAAATATGTTAATATTTCAAACTCATAACTATTACCACAGTAATCCTTAAAACATATTTAAGTCATTTGTTTAAATGCAGATTAAAGGAAATGGTTGTTTGTTAGAAAATCAAACCACACACATTTTGAATCAAGCAAGAGGATAATTGAGTCTCTGTGTTTAGGAGGACAGACACTGATACTTTATTAGAAGTATTTGTACGGCACACTTGGCATGACTCAATTGCTTATTAAATGCCAAGAATAAACAGACGTAGCTAATCCAGCTGTTTGAGGCAATTGTTATTATGTTTAAAGCTGTAAACACAACTGCAAATGTCTCTCCAAACAACTGCCATGCCGTAACTAAGAAACAGTTTGAGAGAAAATGGGTTTCATGTCAAAATCTATTTTCTAAATGGCTCCCAAGCTGAAGGATCAATATGGCACCATCGTCCACACTGCACAGACCTGAAGCATGAAATAGTATGTGATTCGTGTGTAATTTGTATCCTGCTTTAAAAAATGATGCAAAGCCATAAACAGCTGAACGAAAATGCAAAGTACATTCAACATGCAGTGACAAACTGCTTACACAAAATCATCGTAACCCATGAGAAATGCATGCGTAAAGAAATGTTCATGTTTCAGATAGAAGGAATGGTTTTATTCAACAGGGAAGCGTTGAATGTGAATCTAGAATTAAAGATCTACTCTACTAGGGTCACGGTTGGGTTCCCCATGGGGAGAATGTTTCGGGCGCTGGGCAGATACACCCAGGACAGGGCGCCAATCAATCGCTGGGCACACTCTTTCACGCACACAAACACACTCTATATGGGGTAATATGGAGAATTCAATTGACCTTGATCCATGTTATTGGACTGTGGGAAGAAACCGGAGAACCCAGAGTAAACCCACGCGGACACAGGGAGAACATGGAAACTTCACCAAGATTGGGCCTTCAGTTTTGAAATATATTTTCGATTTAAAGCCTTTTTTAATGAACTCATATGGCATTATTTTACTTGAGCAAAAATGTCTTATTAGCTTTTTTCAGAACACAGGCTGAAAAACAGTTATATGGCAAGTTTTTAAAACATATAGAATTATCTTATGGGCGGCATAGTGGCTTAGTCGTTAAAATGTTCGGGACCCTGTCCAGGGTTTATCTGCTCAGTGACTAGAATTAGTTTCAACTTTAAACTGGCAACAAATAAATGGAACTCAGCAAATGATTCGTGTTACCTAATGATTCGTGTTACCTAAACTACACCCCAAAACTGTAATATCTCTGTGGGTACTCTTATTTCCTCCCATATCCAAAACATGCAGATAAATAAAATACAGATACTAAATTTTCCTAGGTATTGGGGGTGCATGTCTGAGTGCACCCATTTTTTCTGATACTAAAACCAAACATATAAGAGGAATGACATCCAGTGTAAAACTGTGCTTATTTTAATATTAATATTATTTCCACTGTGGTGATCCCTTAATAGTTAGTTGAAATATAAATATAATGTTGCTTTATAGCATAAAAATATATCAACATATTCTGAACATTTTAAATTGGGTGTTCAAGGAAATTTTATAGAGATTTTATACATTATACCAATGTTGGATGTTTTGCCTTCATCACAACAAGACAATTATTGTCAGATTCAAGTCTCACCCGTCACAGCACAAACCCATGAGATATTGATATTTAATGTGATGAGAGATTATTCATCAAACCCTTTACTCTTCCTAAAATAGAATCAATAAAAAGACACACCCGGGAGTCCAGAGAGTGTCAGCCACTAATTTCTGTTATTTGCAGAACCGCTAATGCTAACAGGTTGTCATTGGGTTGTTTGCAGCATGACTAATGAGTGTGTACATGCAGCAGGGCTAAATGCGAAAGTGATGTCCAGCGGTAAAAGCCTGGCATGTCTGAAACAGCAACCTTGACTGTGTGTATGAGAAAGACCACCTGTGCCAGTTCTGCATGCTACAATGCCAGCTGTTAATAGAATCTAATTTAAGTCAATTTCACACAGCCCTCACTCTTCACACCTGCCCAACTGTGTCTCATTACTGAAATAATCTGTCATAATTACTGTCGCAAGCAATCGATAAATGAACAAATAAAGCACCATGCAACCTCACTATAGATTTGGGACAAATTCAATACTACCATCATGTTTGGCACATAAACTGCTAGCAGGCTTTGTGAGGGTATATGGCCAAATGTAAGCACACACCCTTTATCATCAAATCACAAATTGTATTAATTTCAATAATGATTGCTGGTAGTTTTACAGGATTTAGAAGGATCAGGATGCATATACATGTGTAAAGTAGAACTGATTATTGACTGAAGGTCAATCATGCTGCCTCTCAAGAGTCAAAGTCAAGTTAAACCATCAAATTAATGTAACTAAAATTCCAATTCTTTAATCCCAGTTTAGTCTTAAAACATATTGGCTTAGAATTTTTAAACAGGTCATACTGAAATATATTTCAGAAATCAAAAATGCAATCCACACAGTTCCTATAAGCAGCATCCTGTGAGCACCGAGAATAGGATTAGAAGTTGACAAACAAACTGTGCAGCAATAATGGAGCTAATTTCTCTGACCTTACATCTACAAAACTCATAAAGTAGAATTATCTGTCTGAGGGACAACAGTGTTTGGTCATATGTTTAAAAAAGGAGCGATCAGGAGCGTTGCAACAGCATAAGCAAACCAACTAATTGCCCAGGGTCCCAAGCTGGCCTGGGCCACCCAGACAATGACAAACTGTGTAAGTGCTCCTTTAAAATCTATGACGGTCAATGCAGTAAAGTACAACAATTATCTGAATCCCCCTGAAGGAGCTCTGCTAGGGTTCTGACCATTAATGTTCATGGTTAGAACTAACAAATAAAAACAATAGGAATACAGTCTGTAAATGCAGAGCTACAAAGTGCATTTATGGTTTATAAAACTTATAAAGTAACTTAAATAAA
>JAFMOD010001466.1:37641-59195 GCA_019802435.1 Corydoras maculifer
ACATCGCACTTTTCAGTTTTTTATTTGTAAAAAAATTGTTGATTCATGTATAACTTTCATTCCACTTCACAATTGTATACCACTTTGTGTTGGTCTTTCACATTAAATTCCAGTGAAATATATTTATGTTTGTGGTTGTAATGTGACAAAATATGGCAAAGTTCAAGGGGTATGAATACTTTTGCAACCCACTGTATATGTATAGAAATTAAATAACTACATAAAACAAAAAAGAAAATCAAAAGGAAAAAAATGTGATTAATTAGTTTAAAATAATTTGTCAACTTGTCAGGATTATTTTAACTAGACAGTACATACATATGTAGCACCATCACAGAACTTGAAACATGAATGATAGTGACTAGACAAATAGCACTTAATTTTTTTTTTTAACTGGAACTAATGAATGTCACAGTTTGAGTTCAACTCAAAGAGCTAAGAAATTATGTAAAAAGCATATATTTGTACTTGCAAACCAAAAGTGAGCAGAACAAAGACCTCAAGCTTAATTTGCCGGTGGCGCTGACGAAACACCTTCCCTCGAGTCTGTGCAATTGCACATGCTCTTGCCTTTCTTATCTGAAACATTCACATGCTTTCTACTTCAAAACAACTATGCAACTTGGGATTTCACTTTTGTAAAGCCCAGTTAATTGCAGCCCAGTTATGCAACAGAATTGATTAGAAACGTACTGCTATTGTGCAGGATAGAAATCCATATATATATATATATATATATATATATATATATATATATATATATATATATATATATATATGTAATCAAAAACATGCATTTCTTTAGATATTTCATTATGTATGCCATGTTTTTTGTGCTATATTATAATAAAATACATTTTCACATCTGTGACCAGGAGCTGCAATTAGTGCGGATTTGTGAATGACCGGAAATCAGGTAAAGCGAGAGCGAGAGAGAGAGAGAGAGAGAGAGAGAGAGAGAGAGAGAGAGAGAGAGAGAGAGAGAGAGAAAGGCAAAGACAGAGACAGAGAGAGATGGTCTTGGCTGCAGACTCAAGAGTCGAAAACAGAACAGAGAAAGCCAGATGCCATTTATATCTGTCTACAGTTCCACATTCCAGCCAAAATTTTCTTTGACATTTTAAAACTTAATTAATAAAATTTATATTTGGGTCTGACATCCTGTCTTCAATCTCCTTGTGCCCCAGTACGTGAAACAACTTTGTTCTGCAACATGTGTATTTACAGGTGCTTTCCTAAATCTAAATGTATTAAAAACAGAAAAGTAATAAGAAAATCAAAGTAGTGGGACTTAAAAAATATCACCATTAAACAATTGCAAATGAAAAAAATGTTATATTTAAACATGGTTTCTATAGATAATGTGTTAACTTACTGACACTTACAAATGATTGCATAAGACTGAAGGGAAATTCAGGGACGATAATGATATTTTACTTTATTCACATTTTATTTCATTTAAATTTAGCAACTGATTAAACTAATTGACCAAAAGCAATATTTAAAGGTTTTAAACATTCTAAAACCAAGCCACATAAAAGTAAGTGCCAGGTCATGCTTTCATGCTATTTTAATGCATTTCATTAAAGTCTGAATAACACTGCAGCTTCTGTAAATTACCACTTACAGGGCAAAGCAGAACAATCTAAACTTTTAGACATAAGCAAATGACTTTAACCATATGGAAAATAGATGATGAAAAATAGCATTCAGCTTCTGATATTTGTATGCTTATCATTTTCTAGTTTTCATTGTTTGCTGTGTTGGATTCTGAATAACAGAGTTATTCATACAAAAAAGTTTTGCAACATGCTTGACTACCTTTGGTGAGGCTGAATATTACATTGTGCTTGTATCCTTTCCCCTTACAATGAATTTATCACCTTGCAGTTCCATTTCTCAGAATCTATCAGTGTATCATGGCAGACTGAGCATCATTGCATCATCACACATCACCAGCGTCTAGTCAGAGGGACACACTGTCCTGAATCAATAGGCTTTACATGGTGTATTTGTGTGATAGGTAGGAAAAAAGAATTCTAAGGGCTTGTTTTGCTTCACAACCTTGATAAAAATAGAAGCTATGAGACAGGATTTGAAAATATGGTTAAAATGTTACTGGGGGTATTATTATTATTATTTTGTATTAGGTAATTGGATTATAGGGCCAAGAGTATGTGGACTGGCATTTAAATAATCCAATTATTTAACTATGATACTTTTACCCCTATGGCTTAGCTAATGGCAAATGTTTAGTTCCAAAATATGCCACTTTATTAAATTTACCCTTTTTTTTTGCAAGGAATATTTCTCAGAAATGTCAGTCATTATGTTCCAGTCCATTTATGTTCATTCATTCATTCATTCCTTATTTTCCAGGGGAGAACATTTCATGCGCTGGGCAGATACACCCGGGACAGGGCGCCAATCTATCACTGAGCACACTCACTCACTCAGATACACTCTATATGGGGAAATTTAGAGCATTCAATTTACTTTGAATCCATATTTTTGGACTGTAAGGGGAAACTGGACAACCCAGATGAAACCCATGTGGACACAGGGAGAACATGGAAACTCCACCCAGATTGGGATTCAAACATGGATCCCCAGCGCTGATATGCGAACATGCTAACCACTAAGCCACCATGCATTTAACAGTTAACTTTGATTTAATTTCCTGCCATCATCCTGTTAGATGCTTTCAGAAATTTGGAACACTTTATTCATAAAAGAAAGAACATGATAAGCAACAATTGTGAAATGGAATATTTTTTCTGACCAGCTTCTCTAAAAAAAAAAAATGGCCATGCACTGGAGGGGGTGGAAAGGGATCTGACCTATCTCTATTAATATCAGAATTGTTAACCAATCACCTGCATTAAAAGGACACCTGATCATAGCACCTGATCATCTGCACATGGAAGTCCTACAATGTTGATGCTGCCTGGCTGCTTAAGGAGGATGAGTCCCCCACTGGGCCTGGGTCCTCCCGAGGTTTCTGTTTTAACAATCATCAATACCGGGGTTTTTCTTTCTTGCCACTTTAGACTCGGTTTTCTCTTTGGGGGTTCAGGCTCAGAACACTGTAAGGCTGCTTTGAGAAAATGTACTATTATGAAAAGCACTATATTAATAAATAAACTAGAACATGAACATCTATCAGCTCATGTATACTAAAGGAGACAAGATCATTGCCATAGACATTTCATGAGCAACATCATAGACATTGCATAAATGGTAGCTTGAAAGATGCAGCTGCAAGAATCACATGTTTCAAAAGAGATGCATAATAGCCTCTTCTCCTCATGATCCTAAAAACATAAAAGCATTTAAATGTGATGAGGCCTCCTCTTACTTTCTGTATGTTTATAGTATGTTTATAGTGAACATAGAATTAGAAGGAACTAAGTTCAAACTAAGTATGAAATTCAGTTTTAATGTTTTTTGTTGTTGTTGAGTCAGTGCAGCATCCTTTGGATTTTCAAAAATAACTATTTTTCAAAAGATGAACCCATCATTGACCCTTTTAACCAGGGGTGAACAATGCCCCCAGAATTGTAGATTAAGTCTGAAAAAAAGAAAAGTGAAAAGATTGAGATAGAAATGGGAACACGAAAGACTGATGAAGGTTTGGGACTAACGCTCATGTTAGCAAATGGATAATGCAGGTCACACTAAGGAACTCATTCATATTCCATCAGTACGAGATCAATAGACGTGGGAGTTCATGTTTTCTCTCGCTCTCTGCATTTTCTCATCTCTCTCAGGGCAGGTCTGTGCTCTGCGGCAGATGGAGTGTCACATGAACTGCACTGTCCTTCTCTGTGCAGATGCTGCAGGGTTGCCAGTACCTCTGGCCTGTGCACCCACTAAAGTAAATTCAAATCAGTTATTTTTCTTTAGCTGACCATAATCATTAATGTTGTTTGGATAGCTGATATAAAAATACCCAGAATTTTAACTTACATTATTTCTACTAAAATGAAATAGGGGTCAATACATATTTACATTTTCTTAACAGCAAAATAAGAACATTCAACTCACTAATAATTAGATGCCCAAATGCAGTTACAACAAGCTTGGGTATTAGATATGGATTACCGGTATTTCATTTAAGCAAACTGCATGATTGTGTGATCAATCCTTTGATGCTCCAATAAGCTAAGGCTACTCTCAATCCATGCTAAATCCTTCTAATTGCAATTATTGGCTACAGGCATTAGCAAACTGCCCAAGGTATGCACTTTTAAACCTGTTTTAAGTGATGAGAATAATGGAGGAAATTGGCTGAAAATACTTTCATTGCTACACTCGGCACTAAACTATTCAGAGCCTGCTCCAGTGTGCCCACATCAACTCTCAAACCTTTATAACATTTTAACTCAGATACAGTCAGCATTTTTCTGACATTCTGTAAATTTGCAACTGTATCATGTTAGCAATCAAAAAAAAAAAAAATTTAAAACAGAGACAAAAGAGTTAAGACTACACACATGTACACAGCCAAATATACAATTAAAGTTCTATAAATATGCCCAGTGATGGATTGGCGCCCTGTCCTGGGTCTATCTGCCCAACACCCGAGACGTTCTCCCCTGGATGGGCATGGGGAACCCCACCACGACCCTAATAGAGGATAAAGCGGGAGATAATGAATGAATGAATGAGTTCTATAAATAATAATTTGAAAAACTTTTGTTTTCCTGCTAAATATCTAATAAATTGTTGCACGTTTCTCAAGTCATGTACACTATATGGATAACTAACATTGAGATACCTACAAATTTAGTTTTAAAGACTTAATCCCAAACGGAAATGCCAGCAGTGATGGCACACAATACTATTTTTTCATCCATAGTGACAAAATCACATGTATGATTATACAATTTTGTGAGACCATTCAGACATCTTGGAACCAGCTATTTAAATCTGACATTTTTAGGCAAATTGTTATGAATTATTCGCACTTGTTGATGAGTTGATTGACAATGTATAATTTGATAAATTTAACAAAATCCAAAATAATTGTGCATAAAAATGTGCTTCAGTCTGGTTCTTTGTTATAGGTATTTAATATTTTACCAAGTCTCCCTAAAAGAAAAAAAATATCTCAGACAATCTCCTTGTCTGTTCATAGGTTTTTAGGTGAATAGATACTAATTCACTAACAAACTTTTGAACATATATTAAAAAGCAGTGATAACACTGTCGGACTCTAATATTGCCACATGTTGTATAATTTTAAATTAACTTAAAAAGATGTATTTAACTTATATTTTGTACTTATTTTTGTTTTGGAGACCCATTTCATCCATTAGTGCAGATTCCTCAAAGTCTGAAGACCCCACTTTAACAAGTACTGCAGAAGATAATGCTTCAACTTAAAAAGAGGAATTTTACCAGTTTGACAAAACTTTTAAATGATACTTCATCAATATGTTCTATTTATACAGCAATGTTGCTCTGAGCAAATTAACTCCCCTGTTACAAATAAGTGGGAACATGTTAACAGTCTGTTGAGGTTATAGTGTCATCCATTAAATAAGATGCACTGATTTCTTTTGATGTCTTTTTAAAGCTCACAAGAAAACGATTCCTCAAGGTCTGCACTGAANTTTTACCAGTTTGACAAAACTTTTAAATGATACTTCATCAATATGTTCTATTTATACAGCAATGTTGCTCTGAGCAAATTAACTCCCCTGTTACAAATAAGTGGGAACATGTTAACAGTCTGTTGAGGTTATAGTGTCATCCATTAAATAAGATGCACTGATTTCTTTTGATGTCTTTTTAAAGCTCACAAGAAAACGATTCCTCAAGGTCTGCACTGAATAAATATATGATCATTCTGGTTTCTTTCAACTAGAAAAAGTAATTTGACCTGCTAAATAAATATGTGGAAAAAGGAAAGTACACCATGACTGTAATCATGTTTACCCAAAGCTCCAACTCTGTGGGTTTGAAGTGTATGACAGTTGTGTATTAAGAGTATGCAGGCTTTCATGTTTCCTTTGGATGGAGAACAAAGTGTTGTTTTTATTCTGTCTTAATGAGCTTCCAAATGAACGAGATGAGAGCTCTTTAAAAATTCAATTTCTGTTGTTTTCACATTAAAGTAGCCCACCACTACAGTGACAACTGGGCAAAAATTCATGCCCATCCATCCCCAAAAAAGAGGTTACCACACTACATCACATTATAAAATTAATATATAAGAGTGGCTTTTTTGACAACTTGCTTAGGTTTAGCAAAATCAATCATATGTATAAAAAAACAAAGTTCAATTCAAAGTCATTTTTATAAACAGTCTGATGATTTTCTTCTTTTTTTAGCATAGATCACAGTATAGACCTTATTTATGAATCATACATTCTGTGTTGCTATATCTCTTAATATTAAGTTTTAGCTGAGAGCTAGGCATGCATTATTGTGAATAAATCCCAGAAGGAAGGAGTTGTTAGGCATGACACATTTAAACTATTTAAATAAGAAACAAGGTTAAATTCATAAATGTTTTATTTAAAAACAAATTATTGCAAAACTGGTCTTCTGCGACATAATCTAATCTGTGCACCTTGATTGCTGAGTAGCTGAGATGCTCATCAGAAAATGGATCACAAGTTATTATAATCTGCATTTCCATTTATGGTACATGATTTAAAATAATATATTGTATATGATAATGATAAAAAATGACATGGCTGGACAAACTGGCACAGCCAATCAGATTTAAGGACCTTTAGATTTGACTACGAGTTTTATGACAAGGAATAAGGCACAACATCTGAAAAGTAATCACATACTTTATTGTACGAAAAGAGAAAACATCATTCTCTTAACCTATTATCTCTGTTTATTCTGTTTCAGTAACTCGGTGAATTCATTTGGAAACTTGTGCTCTTGTTAAGTATTTAGCCACTCAGTTGTGACTATCATCTTATAAATTGTGCAATGGCAAGTGTCCCCTTGAGTACCATAAACTGTTTGGAAGATGTTTAGTTTACACTTACCCTAAGAGCTTGAACCAGTTTATTTAACCACGACATGCAGCCAATTAGGAAAAGACCCATGTAAGACCTGGGGACACAGGGAAAGCTGTAATACGGTTAGTGACTGATGTGTTTTGGTTGGAGGTGCAGTCGGGGTTAATAATCAGCCATACGAGCATGTGCAAAGTTCTCCACAAACCCAGGCATAATTGGGAAGGAGTGATAAATAGCTTTTACTCAGCAGTTTAAAGATTGAAATCAGTTTCTTCTGAGACAGCAGCAGGTCAGCATAAGAGATATGAACTAAGAGAGAAAATTGCTGAAGTGGAAAAAAAGGATGCGAAAGAGAAGCAAACTTACAAAGCCTCAACAGATCATTTTCACCTCCACACTTGCTGCACTTTTGACACTCAACTTTTGGAACCATGTCTTAGTGAGAATGTACATGGTTATTCATTAGCATCTGGCTAATGACAGACAACAGTCCAGATAATGTATTATTTTATTAGGTGGCAACAGCACTGGTCTCCGAGTGTTTGGCAAATAAAACCTTTGAGACTACATTTTGGTCATAGTCTGTCTGAAAAGCAGTTTGGCATCACTTTTTTTTAATAAATAAATTCAGATATCACATTAAGATGCCTGTAGAACAGATTTTGTCTCATACATTTTAAAATGCATACTGAGTGCAGGAGTTTTTATTTTTTATAATGCTGAGAATAAACTGACATCCTTGTCACAACAAGTTCATTAAAATAAAATCAATCCAACATAGAGTATCAACAGTTCGGACACACCCTCTTCTCCATGCTCCATTGTCTATCCTCTCCACATACCATATAGATAAACTGTAGTTTTACAATTACAGAATGTAGTACAGCTGTTTTCATATTTTTATTAGTTTTCTGTTGGTTCTCTGTTCTCTTTTGGTCAGGACTGTCACAGATCAGGCATAATTCGGGTGGTGGATTGTTTATTGTATGCAGTGACACTGATGCATTAAGGCCATTTTAGTGTAGCAGTGCTGCTGTAGTTTCATTTAAACACATCAGTTGGGATAGAAATAATACACCAACCAAAAAATACCTGCTTTGTGGTGATATTATCGGGATCCTGACTATTATAGAACAGAGAAAAGGGGATGTACACAGTATGTACTGTAGTCCACAACCAGATTTGCTACAGTCTGTTATTGTAGAACTACAAAGTCCATCTTTGTGGTAGGTGTAACTATAAATAAAACTTAGAGACAATACATGGAGCAAAAAGGAGGTGTATCCAAACTTTTAATTGGTACTGTATAGTTTTTGTCAAATTAACTTTTTTTAGAGGATTTTTTACTTTGCCATTTACTTTCAATTTTGATAAAATAGTACATGTCATGATGGTGACACATAACTTTTTAATTCGTTATCTTGAATGCATGTTTTTTGGACTGTCGGAGGAAACCAAAAAACCCAGAGGAAACCCATGCAGACTTGGGGAGGACATTGAAACTTCACCCAGATTGGGATTAAAACCTGGATCCCCAGCACTGAGAGGTGAACGTGTTAACCACTGAGCCACCTTGATCACAGCATTGAGCTGATCATTAAGATCGATAATTCAAACCCGCCAATCTTTCAATCTTTTGGGACTCGTTAGAAAAAATATCCTAGGAAAAAGACTCATTTAATAGAATGGCTGCTGTGTGTGTTTCTGCATTACAACCTTTGCATCTGTTACCTGAGTGAACCCACTGCACTCTGTTGAGTGATTATCTTTTAAGTGCCATATTAAATTAGTAGTATTGACAGCAGCTCTGCTACTACTACCTTACAGAATTCTTGCATTGCAAGCATACCAAGTGGCTCATGGCCTGGTTTTATTTTTCCAACTGAAAAAATATGTCTATACTGTATACATTTTAGCCACATTCAGCCATGAACTTTGTTCTTTTTATTCCACACTACTACATGTCAGAAAACATTAAATATGGGATCAGACTTATTCTTCATTGAAAAGACAACGTCAATTATTCAAAAACATGAATTTAGAGATTTATAGAGAGCACTTCATTGACAATATTCTATTTCGAACATATTTTGTTGCAGGTATTTTGTTGCATTTTTTATGTAAAACTGTATATAAATTATTGTATAAATTGTGTGTGTCTGTCATAAATCCCTGGTTGTGTGAACATAAATGGTCATAGTGTTTACAAACAACATAGTACTATTAAATAAGAGGAAAAGTGCAGTGTTAAGAGACACTTATAGTACGACGTTCTGAGGGTAAAACACTGACAGTCCCTCACCTCTGATTTATAGCTCATTAACTCACAGGAACTCAACTTGCATCTCTCCATGGCATCAAATACATTATAAAAACAATGACGGCTTCGCCTCATTTCACTGCTAATGACTTTAGCTTCAGTTGGCACAGCAGATATTGATGGCTCTGCACAGCTTCAGAGCCCTGTGCTTCATTTCCCCATCTACTTTGAAATTTGGTATGTTCTTCTCACTTTCACAAATATTTGCCGTAGGCAAGATCTTAAATAAGATTTAAGTAGATGAATCTGGCTACTCCAAATTACTATGCAAAGTATCCATGTTCCCTGTGTTCTTAAAGGACAAAAAATACAAAGCCTTAGTTGACCAAAGAAGCAAATGAACTGTGTTTTGGTTGGATGTTAGAATCATTAATCATTTGTAAAGCTCTCATTTAAAGTAATTGAATTATTAAAACCTTTGCTTGTACTTACTTATTAGGCTGTGGGATAATTGCAGGAATTTATGACTGGTGTGTGCTCAAATAAAAGGTTAAATATGAAGCAAATGAAACAGTAATTAAAATATCTCCAACTAAATAGACAAAGGGGTGCTTTCATTGTTTCTATTTTTAACAATAGGTAGTTCAGGCTTAATGCTCTGTTAACAACTTGCCAACATTGTTGTACCCTTAGATGTAAAATCAATGAAGTTGGGCACATTGAGAGTGATTTAAAAGCAACAGACAGTTTGGTGTGAATAGGAATTGAGTAAAGCTTAAAGAGGTTTGTAAATGTATTTTGTAAATGCAAAGCTGAACTTTGTTAACATTAACCAATGCTAAGGTTTTAATCATTTTCTTTTCAACAACTCTATAAGACTTCAACTTCATAATTATTTTCATTATGTGACAACTTCTATGTACTATGTACTACGTACTACGTACAACTTTTCTATGTAAATTATCAATAGGTGCTGCCCATGGTTCTGAAGCACAAGTCAAGAACAATGTAATGCCTATGGCTCTATTCTGCTGAAATAACTGACTTAACATTGGTGCCGACAAAGTTTATACTTTTAAGTCATAAGCTTGTGGTTAAGGAACCAGCCTTGTTACCTGAAGGTTCCCGGTTCGATTCCAGTCCAACCAAATACTATGGCTGAAGTGCTCTTGAGCAAGTCACCTAAACTTAATTGCTCCCCGGGGCACCATATACAAGGCTGTCCACATGTGCTCACTTCACTAGTGTGTGTATATGTGTGTTTTGATGCACAGATGGGTTAAATGAGGAGGACAAATTCATCTGTGTGTAAAAGTAAAAACACTAGGAAAAATAAATTACTTGATTTCTTCACTTTATAACTTTTCCAGCAGCTCTCTAACCCCTCTTATGTGTGGCCATATACACAATTAAACAAGTTAGTGATTGTTATGGGAACATGGTAAGTATTTGTGTTGGCTTGGCCCATAAAATCTTTCAGAATCAAATCCAAATAAATATGTGGAACAAAATGTCTAATTCTTGTAAGTGTACAAAGTACAGGACTTAATGATCTGCTACAATTGTATTAACTGGTTTAACTCAGCCATAAAGAATTTTTTATTTTTAAGGTCACCTGGAGGTTTACTGCTCCCTTTAAAGAAATTGGTGAGGACTAAAGAACGGTTATTTAGACTATAAAAAAAACTTGAAACAAAAAGAGTGTCTTTTTTTCCCCGGCTGTACCCAGAGAGACCAAGTGCAGTGTGGGAGTACACTTTTATTAGGATCATAGTGTTTACTGAATGCTTTTTGACAGATTATCGCCTACAGTGTACAGACCAACACCATGCTGCAGAATTCTGTAAACAACAGTGACACACTCACAGCCTCAGTAATTTAGCTTTAAAATAATAACTAGACTGCAATAAGAGTAAACAAGCATTTGTGGAATAATAAGGCAACTGGTCTCCAAAACCACAGGCACTTCAAATCATTTTTAATATCTGGAATATTTTGAAGTTGTTCCAACAAGAGATTAAGAAGCTATTTTTAGAGCATTTGAACACTTACCTAAATAAACTTTTTTTTCTGAAATCATAAGGGAAATATTTGTGATTTGTAAAAAAGGTATATATTGTTTTATTTCTTTGCAACCCTTAAAACCTCTAACATGTGGACAATAACTTGTAAAATGAAATTCTTTACACTTTCTATTTTTGAGATTTTAAACTCGAACATCTAACAAATTTACATTACATTACATTAAAAAGTGCATATCTATTTTAAAGCATTGCAATAAGAATCCCTGCTTCTTACAAACGTGATTAAATTCCTGAGCTTATTAACAAACCTAGTATTCTGATTAAATACTGGAATTACCCACTAATTATTTGGTGGAATGGAGTTTAAGGCTTTGTGCAGGCTATTAAATTTTTACTAAAGTTTAAACTTTTAATCTGAGGGGGGGGGTCATCCAGGGCATATAACTACAAATCCAATTACCTCAGAATTTGCTTTTATAAAATACAAAAAATTATCAGTTTTTGGATAAAAGTAGTCTAAAAAAGAATGAGAAAAGAAAGAAAAGGTTTTGAGAATTTTACTGTCTGATTTATTATATGAACTTGATTTACGCAATATAATCAATAGCCACTTTTATTTAAAATTAGTTAATTTTATAATCCAAAGACAGTAACCTGATAATGAATAATTTACTTATTAAATAATAAAAAATTTAAACTATTTGTCAGCTCAGCGGAGATCACTCTCAGTTTTAACCATGAACCATACATTTTCAACAGAAGACAGATCTGGACCGCAGTTATAAACACAAACTCAGCATCTATAAAACCATGCTTTTGTAGTATGTGGGGGAATGTGGCCTGACATTGTCTTAATGAAAGAACCAAGACTTTAAAAAAAGGATATCACTTTGATGGTGAAATAATGGCAGAGTCCTAATATAAGCCATCACATCAATAGAACCTCACCCATGCTGACTACTAGACATATCTAGAAATCATAAAAGTCATTAGCTTTTAGAGATTTTGCTGAGACCAATATGGATGATCCATTTTATCTTTGGCACAGAGAACTTGATGTTTTTTTTTAATCCACAAAACTACCTTAATTCTTAAAACTACCTGGACTCATCTGACAGCCAATGTTTTCACTCTCTTTAGGATCATCTGAGATAAGCTTGGGCCCAGAAGGCTTTGCAGTGTTTCTTCATAGAGTTGAAGTATGGCTTACTCCTTGCACAATTGTGCTTCTAAATGCATTTCTCAACGTAGCCACAGACTGTGTTTAGCGAAAAGGAAAGCACTCCTCTGAGTCCATTCGACTAAATTTATTATTGAAACATGACAGTTTCTTGGGCAGAGCTTTTTGAGGGCCTGAAGGTCACTTTTATTAAACTGTGCTTTCTGACTTTGCAACACGCTGACTCTGATTACAATATTATTTATTATAAATGGACCTAAATTTTTTGCAATTTTGTATTGCCCTTTTTAAAATTTGTCTTATGACCTCTTTGAACAATACTCACAATGTTGGCACAAACTGGTTAGTCACAAGCCATCTTGGCTTTAAAAGACAGCATTTATTGTATGCTCTTTTTAAAATGTAATATAATACTTAATTTTAATGTTTTAATTCTTTTAGTCATTTACTTGTACTTGTAGTCAGTGAAATCAATATATAACAGAGGTAAGATTTTGCATTTTACAAAACCTTTTTGAAAATGAGGTTTGTTTGTTTTTTGCTGTAGCAATAACATTGCCTTTCATTGAACTCACAAATAAGTTAAGTATTAATAAACTGAAAGAACATAAACACACTTTAGCCATATAATGCATGTTCCCTGTCATACAGATTAAATTGCAATGTATTTAAAAATTGTAATCACCTTAACTCTATTTCCTTGCTCCCACTGAACTCATGCCATGTTAAATTACATAGTGCTGCATCTCATATTGGTATAATATAATAAACAATTTCATGTTTACTGTCAACACAACAAACTGCTATTAACTCAGTCTGCAGGCAAGATTCAATTTCAGCTAAAATATCAAATAGCTAACTGTAATTTCTTCAGGTTTATTACATGATGCTGTAGCCCAGTTCCAATGACAAACCCATGGCATAATCAGTGAAAATAAATTGAATATTTGGACCTCAGCAAACAATCAGTAGTTTCATAGGGACCCGCTGAATTTTTCACATGCCTGCCTAAATATATTTCAGCCTGTTGATAAATATATAGCTTTTTTTTTCTTTTTACAGTCCCATTATATTTCATTTATTAGGCGCTTTTGCACCATCAAAGACAACTTTTGTACCCAAGTCTAAGATAATTTGTGCAGTAATTGCCTTTCATCATATGTACTGTTTTACACAAAGTTAAAATAGTTATATAATTTTACAAAAACACATTACTTAGTGAGGCCAAAAAGGCATGGAAGCAATTTGACAGACCTGTTGCAGATTTATTGAACTGTATTTAAATGGCATTTCTGCACTGATACATTTGCAGTGCTAAGCCAAGCTCATTTGCATTTCTATTACAAGTTAAACTGCAGTGAACTACAACGTCCCACACTCATTTTAGACCCTGTCAAAATCGACAAATCGTTCCCCTGCAAACACTCTGAATAATGTTAAAGATTATATCTCTTCAGCGAGTATGTCTCTTCAGGGGCACTGTCCTCATTTAGCAAATTTATTTTTTTTGTTTTGCTGTTTGATGCGGTGAAAATAGGTTTGAAAATCTGGAGGGCAAATCATGTTTTTTAAATGGTGTTTTTTAAAGTGATACATGCAGAGCAAAATCAATTGTATTTTGTACACAATACATTAACCATTATTGCATCATTACTTTAAATTACTTTAAATTGCACCCACAAGATCCACACGATGCAAATGACACCAAAATGTAAATCCAGATGGACTGACTAAGCCATACAGAGCTGTTACACTATAAAATAAATTTAAAAAAAAATGCAATATATATATATATATATATATATATATATATATATATATATATATATATATATATATATTGCATTTTTTTAAAATTATGTTACACTCGCCTACCCAGAGAATAAAGCAGCTGCGCATAGGAAGCGCAGAGCCGTCGCGCTCAAACGCGCTGAAGGGAGCCAGGCATGCAGGTAGCAGGGAGATGGAATTTTATTAAAGGTTTAAAGACACCACAAAACACAGGTACCGACGAGTGAACATAAACTAAACCACGAAGTGCACCGAGTACCGGGAAAGAAGGAAAGAAATACAAATGAAAACCAATCACGTGCACAAAACCAACAATGAACAGAAAGAGACAATTAAACAAATTAAATGACATTAATTAAAGTAAATTAACAAACACAGAACACCCGTTACAATATATATATATATATATATATATATATATATATATATATATATATATATATATATATATATATATATATATATATATATATTATAACTGATAAAATTCTGTAAGATACAGGAGATAGGATGCCAAATAATCATCAAAAAATACTCAATTTCATATAGGAAATGGACAGAATGGTGGCTTAGTGGTTAGCACATTTGCCTTTTATCACTGGGAATCAGGTTATAATCCCGATCAGGTTGGAGTTTCCATATATTCCCCCTGTCCATATGGGTTTCCTCTGGGTTCTCCGGTTTCCTCCCATAGTCCAAAAACATGGATTCAAGGTAAAGTGGCAGCTCTAAATTGCTCATATCCAATTTGCCCATATATGTGTGTGTGTCTGAGTGAGTGAGTGCCCAGCAATATATTGCCACCCTGTCCTGGGTGTATTTGCCCCGTTCCTGAAACGCTCTCCCCTGGATGGGCATGGGGAACCATGCTACGATCAATCACAGGTAAAAGTCAATCAAAGTTTTTCTGTCAGCATATGCAGAGATGGATGAGAGATAGCATGAGAGATGCCCAACTGGTGGAAATTGAACAGAACAAAATAAGGAATAAAAAAGTCTAACCAGCTTTTCACCTCCACCATCACCATAAACAGTATTTCAACAGTACTTTCTAAATATTGATTTATTTTGAGGGGAAATTATATTTGTGTATTTTGCCGTCACCAGGAGTTATTAGATTGTTTACTGAAAAATGTAAGCCTCATATATCTGTTGTTCACATCAGGATTTGTATCATTAGAACATGACATACAGAAGCTTCATCATTGTGAAGACTTAAGAATCAGGAGCTATTCAGAGACAGAGTATGACTTTAATCATTATTATTATTCAAAGTCTTTAGCAGGCTGAGCAATATGATGTAATTGCTTACTGACCTGCAATTATGCATTGCTTAGAATATAATTCATTCTGTTGCTTTTCTATTTTATTTTATTGTCTTTAATGTAGTGTTAAGCTTTCAACTTGTAATTTTCCTAATTAAACCTAATGCCCACGTTCCCAAATGTACCTCTTGAGACAGCTTTAAATAAACCCTGGAAATCCTGGGCCTTTTAGTCACAGGTAATATGTGACATCAGTGCAGTAATCAGCCTGCACTGCAGAAGCAATAACTAGATTTACAGCAAGCTGAATCCTTAGTCCACAGTAATCAACAATGTTTAATATGTTTTGGTCAGGGTGAATAAACAGTTCAACCATGGTTTCGGTTATTAGAAGCACTGGTGTTTTTTTTAATATGGAGTTTAAATCAGGTGTTTGGACTAATAATGCTCTGAGCCGAACAAAACGAAAAGATTAAAAATAAATATTCACTTCTTTAGTAAAAAATACCATTGCTTCATACCATTTGTCCAATTTGTCCACTCTTGTACAACCAATTTAGCTTTTCTGAAAGGATATAACAAGTATCTACACTCGATCCCCTGTAATGATAAACGAAAACAATTCTTATAAAATGATAATAGTTCATTTAATTTCATTCTATATAAGGCATGATGGCTTAATACTTAGAATGTCTGCCTCTTAGCACTGGGGCTTTAGGTTTAACTCCCAAAATGGATGGAGTTTCCGTGTTTTCCGCCAAGGGTTTTCTCTGCATTCTCTGGTTTCCTTCCCCAGTCCAAAAACATGAATTCAATGTGAATTGGCTGCTCTAAATTGCTCTTATATAGTACGTCTGTGTGAGTGAGTCGGCCCAGCGATGGCTCGATGCCTTGTTCTTTTTGTATATGCCCAGCGCCTGAAATAATCTCTCCTGGATGAGCATGGGGAACCACCCCAGCCATCATGACTCTAGACCCCAGTACAGAATTTAGCGGATATGAAGATGAGATTAGATTAGTTTTATTTTATATTCGATCTAAAGGTTATCCCAAATATCAATTATAAGTAAACCAAAAACATTATCATCATTAGCATCAGGCCTCAAACTATTTAATTTGTTTTCACGTTGTTGTTGTTTTGTTTTTTTTTGTTTTACTGTAGTTCTAGGTTTAGGCTCTATCTCATGCTCTGCAGACCTAACATTAGGACAGCAAGAAAAAAATAAAACAACCATAATCTGAAGTTAGATTAACAACCTGCATTCCCTTGCATCACTTTCTCTGCATTTTTCAACATTTTACTTGAATATTTTCAGCCATATAAGTATTGCTTTATCAAATTCATCAGCATGCATCTCCACCTGATTGCACATTCTATACATCAGCTTTTGTGAGACCCAAGGTCTGATTAAATCGAATCTGGGTACTGAATATGATAAACTGACATGTTGCTGAAGTTTCTTTTTCACTACCTGAGCTAGATTTAAAGGATAGTAAACCAGGTTTTGAGGGTCCTATTGCAGGGTTTGTTTCAGATTTCTTTCGCACCTGGGTTGGAAAGGTGTTGACATACTTTTGGCAATAAGGTACAATTGCCTACATTTTATTCAGAGGCGACACACCCCATCATTAGAATCAGTTTTTAATTGCAGATTATAATTGCATCTTTGTAACCTTTTATTAAGCAAACAGGAAGGCTGGAATTAATTATTCATAGATTACCACTAAATATGAGCCTGCTACAATTACAATCACCTACACAACACCCTTAAACAATTATTTCTTTCAGGAAAAAATATCTGGCATTTGAATAATCATCCCCTTACACAACACTACAGGACTTAATAACATTATGGACAAATTTCCTTTAATTGTGAGGGACTACAATTCTACTCCATGATAAAGTGATCTATTTTGCCTACTGTACTTACACACAGACGAATATGTCCTCCACATTTAACCCACCCATGCAGTGAAACACACACATACACACACACACACACACACACACTTTGGTGAAGTGAGCACATGTGCCCGGAGCGGTAGGCAGCATTGTATACAGCGCCCAGGGAGCAATTGTGGTTAGGTGACTTGCCCAAGGGCACTTCAGCCATAGTACTTTCTAGAACCGGGAATAAAAGCCGGGACCTTCAGGTCACAAGGCTGGTTATTTAATCAAAAGCTTACGATTGTCTCATAGGGGCAACTAGAAAACTTAGGAAAAAAAAGTAATTTCAAAAACTACCTTAATCTCATACTGAATGAATGTGACATATGCGACCGATTATTGAAGAAAATTTGTTCCGCAAAAGAAAATCAGCTTCCAACAAATAATTGTGTTCCAAGAAAATCACGTGTCACAATTATAAGCACATCTTCATTTAATACTTTATACTTTATTATTTTATTACTTTATCAACTAATATGATAAGTTATTAATTGTGCAAGCCAGTGGTTGGTCGATATGGAAAGCTGACCTAATATTTGCTGTTTCAAAGACAGTAATCATATCAATAATCAAATGATGAACAAATTATCTGAGCTTAAATAAACATCTTGTGAGGAGCTGCTTCGTGCAATTGGGTTTGTTATTTTGGGATGCCCCAGTCTGCCAGCCATGTGGAGCGAACCCTTCTGAGACAGAGCTAACTCCACCTGGCATCACAGAGATATTTTTTTTCCTTTTTTCTTCCCCTTTGTTCTTATCTTAGGCTACTTAAACACAACGGGTTTCTTATCCTTCTACTGCAACCATCTGCTTCAGAAACCACTAAGGATTACTGGAGCAGAATTTCAGGTCGAACATCAGACCACTCAGAGTTGGGTTTTTGCTGTCCTTCTGCATTAAACACTGACATTAATATCAAGCAGCCTATATATATGCAGAGTAGCATGTGTTCTGGCACAGGGTCTCAAACTTCGGATGAGTGTAAGGCACTCAATCAGAGCTGACTGTCGTGCATAGAGAAAAGGGTTTAAACACTGTGAGACATGATGCTTGTGTGCAGGGTGCAGGGTGTATAGCAGGTCCCAGTTTCTCATTCAGAATGATGCATGTGAGGCCCTTTTTAAAAGGCTGTTTTTGGTGTGAGTTCTGCCTGATCGGTCAAGGACCAGCCACACACACCAGCTACAGTTTTCTACAGTTTTACCGCAAGAACGTCTAGGGTTCAATTCCCGGTCACGGCAAACAAAGAACCTTTCCGTGTGGAGTCTGTACGTGCCTATGTAAACCTTATGTTTACTCTAGGATATCTAAACAGCTGGAGTGGTCAGAAAAAGCGGCATATACAATAACCCATTAAGTTACTACATTTAAAACATATGTCTACTGGACTTTTGACATTAAAACATGGAATGCTGCTAAGTTAATTTGTCAATTTTGAATTTTGATTACAACTTTCAACATAACATTCTTTGTTTTATGTATAAATGTACATATATTTGTAGTGCAACTCAACATTGTCATGATGACATTCATAAGAAAAACATGTATTATGCCGGTAGCCGGAATTTCAGAGCAGGTGGCACAATTCACACAGAACGGGAAAAAAAATCTTCTCAACCATACATTACATACATACATACTCTGGATAAAACCTTTGTACAATTAGACATTGTTTTTGTCTTAGATGACTTGTTTACTGAAGATCAGGTCAACAGAATGCCATCCCAAACTTGGCAGAACTTTATGGAGCTTGCTATCAAAATGTGGAAAACATAATGAAAGAGGAAATGGCTTTGCCCAAACTGTTGCTACAAAGTTTTAAATAAAGTATTGCATATTGTGACCCTATTACTTAATAATAGACAACTGACTTTACACACTAAAGGAAAGTATAAACAATGATAACACTATTGTGGGAATGAATATTGCATTACACACTTAAATACCCTTAAACCATAAGTAAAATGTTTTTAATGTATGAAAGAGTTAAAGGCTATTTTTGCGTAGGCAGTGAGGTTGGCGTGGAACATCATCCACAGAATGCAGCACTATGTGACCTCAGGCCCACTCATAAATCTCCATACTCATAAAGGATTCATCACAGCACTGCCTCCAGACTCTCCATCACACACTACCTCACAAAAACCACACCGGAGGAATCACAAAAGCTCCCCTTCGGGTGCCAAGTCTCATCAGGGTTCACCTCAGAGTGGAATCGAAATGAAGTGCACATAGAAAAGCAGTGGATTTCACACGCAGACCTCTGAAGCAGTCATTAGCCATGGAGGTTGCACACTTCAGGAGCCTGAAATATTGTCCTAACAAGCTGTTTCGCTTCAAGGGCAGCACCAAGTGCCAACATGTGGGATAGTAACAGATTCACCATTTATTTCACAGCTCATTATTGAGGAACCTTTTCTCACTCAGTCCTGCCAACCATCCGTCTCTGTGACCTCGACTTTCTCTGACTATACCTCAGCATCTTCAAACAGCATAGCCGTGGGTGATCAATTAAGAGCAGCACGTCCGGCTCCATTAGATTACAACTCGCCCTGTGCTGACCTTTATTATATCAGAACATTTTATTAGCAAGTCTACGGGAATCACGCATCAAGAACTCAGTGTCTGCAGCCCAGTGGTGTATCAAAGCAATGCTCATTCACATCTTATCTGGACAAAGACGGATGGTCTGTGGCTGACCTTTCTTTGACTAGATGAAATCAATAATTCTGAACCTTTTTGGGCAGACATTTGCATAAAGGTATGCAGAATTTATAACATTCTAACAAACCAGCAAATGTTTGAAACCACAAATTCTTAACAATAAAAAATGTGGGGAAACACAAATCTGTCACAAGCTGTGCAAGGATTTAGTGGGCTTGCCCTGATAATATGAAATGCATTTTTTAATATTCAGAGGTACCAAAAGGATGACTGGGCATCTAAAGGCACAGCTGGTAGTGCTTTTGGAAAATAGCGGGATTCTAAAAAGGGATTTGACATGTCAAATTTAGAATGCAAAACTAATTAAAAAATAACATGTTGGAGATATTAAAATTAAAGGTAGCACTTTCTGTAATTGAAGTATTCATAGTGTAATAATGACACATTCACAAGCTTTTTAATGCCACTTGTCATAAGGTCTGATAATACAAAGAGACAAAAGGCATTATAAATTATATATATGCACACACACACACACACACACACACACACACACACACACACACATATATATATATATATATATATATATATATATATATATATATATATATATATATATATATATATATATATAATTTTTATGATTTCATATTTTAATGTATAATGTCACTTTATGTGATAAAGCCTTATAAAGTTATAATACTGTATGATGGTCATTATGAACATCTTTACAATAACAAAGGCTTATGACACATGTTCTAAAGCATTATCAATACTTTATAAAGCTTTATGAAAGTACATATAATGCATTACGAATACTGGATTCATAGAAAGTGTTACCCAATTACAAAATCAAACAATAACCTAGTGTTAATTAATTTTGCAAAAATATTTTTCTCTAAGGTGTTATTAGCCAACAAACACTTACAGGCAGAATTAAACACACCGACTTTTTTCTCCCCTTCTTTTATAAGCTCTATGCATCACATAGAAACACATTATTGTTCTACAATTACAGACTATACTTCATCAGTTACTCTACCGATTTAGCCCTGTGCCTACACACTGCCTGCTTTCACCTAAAAACAACCCTGCTATTACTCTGTTGACATACTGTAAGTACTATTGCTAATGTTTGCATGAAGCAAAGAAATCAAGCCCCATGAACAGCCCACAACTGTGATTATCCACCACACTAAATCAATACCATCCTTAAACACATCCTGCAAAGAAAAATCAATTCATGTTTTTTTCAACTGAAAATAGGTTTGAGTCTGAATCCGCAATATTTTGTCTTAAAATGCCACAACAAATATCTGAAACACTTTAAAAATCTTTATTTTATTTTATAAAAAAAAAAACGTAGGAATTTGAATAGAGCATTGGGTGGACTGGAGAATTTAATTAGGCAGAAAAAGTTAATATAGTAG
>JAFMOD010001466.1:59627-105131 GCA_019802435.1 Corydoras maculifer
CCTTAAACACATCCTGCAAAGAAAAATCAATTCATGTTTTTTTCAACTGAAAATAGGTTTGAGTCTGAATCCGCAATATTTTGTCTTAAAATGCCACAACAAATATCTGAAACACTTTAAAAATCTTTATTTTATTTTATAAAAAAAAAAACGTAGGAATTTGAATAGAGCATTGGGTGGACTGGAGAATTTAATTAGGCAGAAAAAGTTAATATAGTAGGTAAATGATCTGGCTCAATAACAGAACTTTCTGGTCTCTGTAATCGCAGCGATTTTTGACCATGGCAAGATTTTTGTTGCCAGACAAGCTGCTTTAATTTCCAAAACTGCTGCGCTTTTGGCCTTTTTGTACAAAACAATCTGGTGTTTATTAAGCATGGTGCAATGCAGACAATGAACCAACCTATGGAGAGTAACAGGTATAAAGCAAAACGCCACTACTCACACTATTCTACACTATCATCTCCCAATTCCCAAGTTAAAAGTGTGACAAGGTGAATCACAGCTTATCACAAATGATAACATGCACATTTCACTGTTAATGAAAAATACAGATCAATTTTGGCACATTTATTTTGTTTTTTTCCGCGAATGAAACAACTCTTAAACAAATTAACCCTCTTAAGAATTGAGTGCCCTAAATTGAACCAATTTAATGTTAATAAGTCAAAATTCTATAATAAAAAATGTTCAGTTCAGGTTCAGATAGGTTATTTATAGTATATTAGTACATTGTTACAAACCAGTTTTACAGAGTTATAAACCTGAAACCCCAGTGCAAGCCGAAGTGACAGTGGCAAGAAAAAACTCCCTGTTATGTTGTTTCTTTACGAAGAAACCTTGAGTGGATTAAGTCTCAGTGGGGGACTTATACTTCTTGAGCAGCCAGGCAGCATTAAAAATGTAGGACACCCATGTACTGATTGTGTAGTGATCAGGTATATATATATTATAATAAATTTATTTAAAACATTTAATAACAATATAACACGATTTTTTTTCACTTTTGGCTCATTAATTTATTTACACAATGTTTATATGTAAATGGTTTTATTTTATTTTATGTTATTTTATAATTGTTTTCTGTTTCATGTTGGTCAATTGTAAGGTTCTTAAATTAGAAAAAAAATTTGATGATTTATACCAAGATGATTTTAATGAGATCAGATTCATTCATGAAAAAGTTGAGCTTTCACGTTTGTTAATTGAAGTTTGTTAGTAATCTTACTCATTGTGATAAAATCCAAATACAAACTGTTGGGACATTAAATTTGTGTTAAGCTTAAGGGTAATAATAATTGGTAGTAATAATAATTGTAATAAAAATTTGTTCAATTCAAAATATCTTTGAATTACAAAAAATATAAATATGTGCAGTACACTTATTTATAAATGTTATTTCTTAAAATCTCAGGGAACACATCAGTTGACAGAGTAGTTTAGTTAAAACCTGCAACTGCAACAACAACAGGATCTGCATCATTTGCAGCAGCAAGAAAGTCTCAAACTGCACAGACTCATATAGTCCCCTAAGCCTTTAACCGGCTTCCTCATCTTGTGTGGTGAGCTCCCTCTCACTGGAACAAATGACTTTTCTCAGTGGAAATTCAATATTCGATTTTTCAAAAGAATTTCAAAACTGGTTCTGTAGAAGGAAGTGAAAAAGAGGAAATTGTTTTGATTGTAAAATAATCAGGAATCAATAGGTATTTTGTGAAGTACTCATTCCCAGAATTTGTTATCTGATTATAAATGCTTTTCAAGATTTGAATTTGCTGCTACTCAAAATTTGTAAGACTTTCGATTTATAGCACACATCAGAGATGTGATTGATTTTAGACCATATCTTTCTCGCTTTCACAAACATTCATATCTTACCTGGTGACATTTCAGTGATGAAGATACCATTTGAATTGTTTATCATTTAAAAAAAAAAAGCTAATAACTATTTGACTTGTTTAATAATTGTCCTATATTAATGCAACATTGGCTGTCCCTGACAGAAACCATTACAAGTGACACAGTCAGGTGATATCATAATTTCTGAAGTCAAATCCTTATTACTGTAAAGTGGAAGAGCTAACTAATGCACCATCACCTCCTGTCTTTTTCAGTAAAACTTGTATCACATTTATATTTTTACTTATATTTACTTTTTTGTAATTTCGAAGAAAACCATTGATTTTGAAGCACAGTGGTTTTAAATTTAAAGAGAAACAACTAACCTTTGTTATTGAAAACTTTTTGTAATTTTTTTTTCTTCTCATCTTAATTGTCTATAGAAAAATATGGTGGAGGTGAATGTTTCCTTCAGCAACATGAGCAGTAACCTGGCAGGTACATCATGCCCTGCTCTATTTTAATCTGCGCAAACACACTGGGATGCCATCTGCACTCAAAGATTCCTCTACTCAAGTCTCTGCTTCACCTGAGGAGATCACAACAGATAGAGACAAGAAACAGGCCAATGCCTTTTTTAGAGGCACAAAGATTTATTAATTGGTTAAAAAAAATGTTTATTGAATACAGGCAAAATCAAAAATGTCAAAACTTGTGTTTACTATCTAAAAAAAAAACAGATGCATCTATAAACATATGCAGCGGCTGCAAAATACAGATTTAAATCTTTAAATCTTTGAACAACAAAAAAATAAATAATTATAAAATAATCACTTTTAAAATTTTAAAATGTCACAAAGTGCTGGAAAATTGCATGATCACTCATGTGATATGAAACTGTGAATATCCATTTTTAGTAAAAGGTTTTTAGCTCTTCCTTAATTAATCAATTTTAAATGCTAATTGCTTATTTGGGACACTAACAAATATATTTCCTTACCTGAAACATTATAAAGTTCAATAAGCACATTTATTTTCTTTTTCAAAGTCTTTTAAAAAATACAGAACAAAAAACATATTTTGCTAATTTGTAAAATTATTCAAGTTAGTTATTCAAGTCAATTACAATTTTTCAAAAAAGTTAGACTTTGAGAAAAACACTTTGCAGGTGTATAACTATATTAAAATATAGTTATGATTTTTTTAGTTATTCTTATAGGGCTCTGATTAACGTAAGGCAAGAGTTCTGAGAAACTTAAGTGGTGCACTTGTGCATTGATGTGCCAAAACACACAATTAGTACTGGTTCCATTTGTCCTAACTAAAAAAACTGGCTTAGAATCTGAATGCATTAATAAAAACGCATTTTTTAAAATTCCTTATGTAAATTGTACTTAAAACATCCAATAGAGCTGCAAGTTGAACATTATATTAATTCAAATCCAAAGTATATTGTTTTTTTGTGATCTGTAAGCAAAAAAAAACCTAACTTTTGGTCAGCATGTCAAGTTTACCATTTTTGTGTTCTGGCAAAACGCCTTCTTTCAAATATGTTTGTTGCTATGTCTGGTTATATCTGTGGAGCTTTAAAACATACATTCAAGTCTCATTTTAATATGGTTAAACAGTATAATATCATCACAGACCCACTTGTAATAATCTGGATTAACCCAATTAGTTAATCTTAATCAGTTATTGGAAAAAAAAAGATTAGTTTACAATTTTCATGTGCATAATGTCATAATGCCAGGCAGATGCATGACCTCTAAAATTTGATCCGCTCTGCTGTTTACAGCATTCATTTGTGTTTGTTGTTACAGTCTAACAAGACTTGAGCAGCCTGATCTCTTTTTCCAGACATTTTAAGTCATGTGTAATGTTAAAACAGGTAAACCAGCCACTCTCCAAAGATAAATGGATTTAGTTAAAACCTGCTGACTCAGATCCTGTTCATGCACTCAGGAGAGGAAACAAGCTGTGCTTGCACACGTTCGATATACGGATCTATAAACACCATGCTGCACAATCCACAGCCATACAGCCAGCCCTGTGTCCTCGTCTTCTGTTTCTCATTTGGCATTTAATCGCTTCATTGTTTCATTCGGGAGGTTCGTTAAGCAAGCAGAAGCCTTTTACAGAAGCGCCGTAGCCAACACACACAAAAAAAAATGTGAACAGGGGAGTGATAAAGTGCCCTGCTCCCGCTGGGTTTGTGTGTTTCTGTGTCAGTGATCTCTAAGCAGCAATAGAACTGTGTGCTACTGTGCCCCGGCGCAATAAGTAGAGATTAAAGCTTTGTTGATCTGATGAGCTTTAAGTCACATGCTCACGAATGTTAGCAGATAGAACAAGAGCAAATGCCAAAGGGAACATGAAAGACAGCGAAAAAGAGAAAGCAGGACTGTGACAGCTGGCTGTAGTAAATAAGAATTTATAATCTGCTGTTTAATTCCTGAATGTTGTTTGGTCAAGAAGTGTAAGTACTTTGCAGTTAAAAATTATAAACGGCACATTTAAACCCTTGACAAGCAGCAGGAATGGGCTCTAACAGGGCTGTAACATTTTACATTTACTTTAAGCTAAAGGGAAAAAATGAAGAAAATTTAAGGGTATGCAAAAAAACTAATTAAAAATCCAGGATGAATTACTAAAAGTGTTCAAAGTAAGAAGTTTACTATGTTCACTACATTACACTGTACTCTACATTATTTGTACAGTTCATCAAATTGTCTTTACAGAACAATAAGTATATAAAACGCTGACTTGGATTCAGAATTTAAAAATGATCATTTCAATTTTAATATTTTTATTTTTAACTCAACTTGACTGCACCCCTGCAGTATCCCTGCAGAAAAATCAATCTCTCTCTCTCTCTCTCTCTTTCTCTCTCTCTCTCTCTCTCTCTCTCACACACACATACACACACACACACACACACACATACCATATTACACCATTATAGCCTACAGCCTGGGCAGTGACACCACAACCCAAGTCTAACAAGACAATAATCAATAATAAACAATGATTTACCATCATTCATAATAAATAATTATATATATATATATATATATATATATATATATATATATATATATATATATATATATATATATATATATATATATATATATATATATATATATATAAATCAGTCAATTAGGATTCCTAAATTTTAACTGGTTTGTCTTCTTCCACTGAAATACATGTAAATCTTGTTTCTCACAAATTTTATAATCTGACACTTAAGCAAATAACATTGGATTAACATCATCTTCAAGATCAAGTGACTAGATCCTTAAATTCCCCTCATGTCCTTTCAGTGGGTGAGTGATTAGTGAAATAAACCTGCCTCACAGCTTAGACAACATGCCACTGTTAGGCTTGAGCAAATTTTGTACCATAAAAAAAGAACCTAAATAGCAATCATTAATAGAACTTAATATAAAGAAGGGTTGATGCTTAATGTTGTGAGGAAACATTTAAAAACAATTTTATTCATAAAAGGAAAGTAATTGTGAATTTTATTTTATTTTCTTAAACTGCGGGTGGCATGGTAACTTAGTGGTTAGCACATTCAGCACTCAACTCTGGGAATCCAGGTTTTAATCCCAATCTAGGTGGAGTATTCCTGTTCTTCCCATGTCCATGTGAGTGTGTGTCCCCCCCCTCCTCCCCCCCCCCGAGTTCTCCACGTTTCTTCCACAGTCAAAAGCAAATTGAATGCTCAAAATTGCCCCTATATATTGTGTTTGTTTCAGTAAATGTACCCTGAGCAATGGATTATTGCTCTGTGCTTGGTGTATCTACCCAAAGCACAAAATGTTCTCCTCTGGATGGGCATTGGGAACCACCTGCAAGCCTAGTCCCTAGTATAAAATTAAGATGAAGTTAATGAGATGAGAAATATGACTGAAGGTCTTTCTAGCTCACTTCAAAATACTCACAAAAAAATAAATCAATTTCGAATCAATAAATACAAACATAAATAATACAAGTAAATAATACAGGAAAATATATATTTTAAAACTTTTTTCTATTTGGGCAAAGCACATTGTAAATGTCTTAGTCAAGAAGGATATTTTAGAGTTTCAGTTTGAAAATTTTATAAAGTTAAATAAGGCTTCGCAACAGAATCTTTAATCCAAACAGAGGTTCAATTTTTATGATTTTAGTGCGTATTCGAGCTTGCGAGTCAGATCACTGGATTGCAAATGAACCGTGGACAGTCTCGGACTGGCCTGGAATTTTAAAACCAGTACTATTGATTAAGCTAGAATCTAATTATGTGGTTTCACAGATCGATCTCTGCCTGGCTAGCTCAAGTGTTTCAACTATAAAATTGAAAGGGTACTGATAAGCAATGCCTTTTTAATAAGCACTTCTCACCACCATTTTTGGTCAAGACAACCTGAGAAGTCTGGCTAATTCGATCCTAATCCTGACCATAATATGAAATGTAACTATAACACCAAAAGGAGTGTTTATACCAAAAGTCTATTCAACTTTGCTAGAAAGCTCACCATATGATTCCCCAATGCACCATTTCCACTGCACAGTATTCTGAGAGGAGCCCAGTGACACTCTGCCTCACCTTAATTTTTACCACATCTGATACAGAAAAAACTTCACAAATATAACAGGCAAGGGAAGATGTTTTTGGATTTTCAATCCTTTAAACTGCTACACTCATGTAGTCCAGAGGGACGGGTGATGACAGACTGAATAAGCACACCACACAATAACACAATACAGAACCACAACCTGAACAATTCTACTCACTGATTGATATCAGGTAAGGGAAAAGATTTGGCCTTAACCATTGTTATTTCACAATGTACACAATTTAAAATCATGCAAACTGTCAACAAAAAAAAAAAACTAAATTAAGAATTTTAGAACAATTTTAGGTATTTCAAACAACCATTTTTAATTTTATTATTATTATTATTATTATTATTATTATTATTATTATTGATGTACTAGTTGGCAAGGAGCAAATTAAAAATTTCATTGTACAAGGAAACCTGTTTCCTAATTGTGCAAATTACAATAAATTCTCTTTAAATCTTTGAATCTTGAATTGACCCATAACATTATAGAAGGGTTAAAATTATAAAGAAAACAGTACAACAAAAAATGAAGTAAAACACACACAGGTCATTATGAAGGCATGAAAAAGTAAAAAGAAAAGAAAAAAAAACATGTTACAGTATGCATAAAAATTAAGTAAGGTACACGGGTTCAGCATGTCCTTGATAAATTCTATAAAATCTCTATAAAAGCAGAAGATTTACCAGTTTGCTGGTCTGAAGCATCTATCTGGAGCATTAAGATGTGTGTTAACACCTAGCTAAGGAGATAAGACACCAGTAAGAATCTTAGAGAAGCAACTGTCCCCACAATCTGGGAACACTTCTCATTTCACAGTGGGAAAGACTATTTACAAGTGTAAAACATACGACAGCTGACAATCTTCCCAGAGTGAATGTCCCAGTAAATTTACTCTAAGGTCATACTGTGCAAAGATCAGAGAAACTAAAAAAAACCCACAAGAATCTTTGAAAAAATATCAGGCTTGAGTTAGCATATTAAAAGTTGCAGTTTATGACAGTACAATTAGAAAGACTGAATAAGCTTTGGAAAGAACTTGTTTGGAAAAGGCTGCTAGGACAAAGTGTCTTCTATGCATGACTTAAATTTGCAAAGTTTTTTTATTTATATATTTTAATAAGCCACAACTTTCTGGAATAATGCAATTTGAAAAGAATATACCAGTGGAGATGCCTGGCCGATATGCAGTGCACCATACAGTCTATGGTAAAAACACAGCTCATTTTGCAATGGCCCAGTTAAATTCAGACCTATTTAAAAAACTTGCAGCAGAGCTGTTAGAAATGCTTATAAACCTCAATGAACTAGAGACACATTAAAAGGAAGCCTGTGCCAAACTTTTCCTTATAAATTCACTTCATTTTAGTGATTTTAATAATAAAAATTATTGCTGCTATAGCTAATTTCACAAGCTGTTGATTTACAGAGTGTGCAGAGTTTTTTGCAGAGCTTTTTCATTGCTGCTTCAGTCTTGCTAAATAAATAATGACACTGTAATTTTATGGAAGTGGACTTTTCCTACATTGTATATATTGCCTACTGTAGCAGCCTAAATCTGTTTAAAGATGACTCAAAGCCAAAAATGGAAAAGCACTATAACACTATAATACCTGATGGTATAAACTAAACCTTGCTATGTACGGTATTAAACACCCTCTGATAATCAAGCACTGTTTGACCATCACTCATCAGCACAGAGTCAAGAAAGACAAGGATCGACTATTTCTTTGCTTGCCCTCACGTAATGACACCTACATCCTTGGCAGTCTTAACAGCAGAGTCTGTGTGTGTAATAAAAATTTAATGACAAGTACTTTGTTTCAAACTTTGCATTGTAACTCCTAAAAACTTTTACACTGTCTCTGACAAGTCTTGAAAAAAAGATGTTTACTAGGAGAGTTAAGTTTTTTTCTGTATAAGAAAAAGCTTTAACAGTGTTAAATGTGAACAAAGCGACTTACAAATCATCCCATCTTGATGGTTTGAGCCAGATTACCAGGTCAGTCACAATACAGCCTNATTTAATGACAAGTACTTTGTTTCAAACTTTGCATTGTAACTCCTAAAAACTTTTACACTGTCTCTGACAAGTCTTGAAAAAAAGATGTTTACTAGGAGAGTTAAGTTTTTTTCTGTATAAGAAAAAGCTTTAACAGTGTTAAATGTGAACAAAGCGACTTACAAATCATCCCATCTTGATGGTTTGAGCCAGATTACCAGGTCAGTCACAATACAGCCTTCTTTAAGCAATGAGCATTAAGGGTCTTGCTCAAGGACCCACGCTAAAAACTTCGGTTATCACACCCATTGGGTAATTTTATGGATTTTTTGTTTAGTTTGTTTATAAAACAATATAGCATTTGTCCATATAATAAAAAGCAGTACAAATATAACTAAGCAGACCCAAGACTGTTTAAAATCTCTTTCAAAAAGATAATGATGTGCCAACTGTTTTTTTAAAAAACTTCTTTACAGTCATTATAGTCTCTGTTTAAGAAAACAAGTTCCCACTAGAAACTGAAGTGCCAAGCACTTTAATGTTTAGATGAACTAGAATACATATTTAATGTTTGCTCACATAAAAAGCAATTTGTTCATTTAATATTTTATTATCAAGTAGTCAGGAGTTATTTGTAAGAAATTATTAATAAGCATATAATGTGCAGGTCCCTAGTTAATATGGACCCCAGTTAATTCATAATGCTGGTAGTGGGAGTGAATTTCAAGTCATGTAGCCTAACTGAGATTTCATGACAATTCATGAAGTTTTAAAGATGCAGCATAAACAAATTTTGCAGCAGCACATTTAACAGATAGAAAAACCTCCCTGAGTTGCATTTTGTAATACTGTTAACTCATAAATACATGTGAAATGAACTGTTGAACTTCAACAATATTTTGGGAAACTGTACAGGTCATGATCGAGCTATGGTCCAATGCACTACTGCCAATCATTACATTTTTAGGCTTCTATAAATAGTTTAGGGGCGGCACGGTGGCTTAGTGGTTAGCACGTTCGCCTCTCAGCGCTAGGGATTCCCGGTTCGAATCCCCATCTGGGTGGAGTTTCCATGTTCTCCCCGTGTCTGCGAGGGTTTCCTCCGGGTTCTCCGGTTTCCTCCCACAGTCCAAAAACATGGATTAAGTTAATTGAATTCTCAAAATTGCCCCGTTTATAGTGTGACTGTGTGAGTGAGTGAGTGTGTGCCCAGCGATGGATTGGCGCCCTGTCCTGGGTCTATCTGCCCAGCGCCCGAGATGTTCTCCCCTGGATGGGCATGGGGAACCCCACCGCGACCCTAATAGAGGATAAGCGGAAGATAATGAATGAATGAATAAATAAATAGTTTATAAAAATATCAACCATGTAGGCAGTTCATAAGAGTATGTTTATGTAAATTTGCTGTGTATTAACTAAAAATAGTGTTTGTAAGTCCAGGTCCGTGATCTTGTCCTGGTCTAAACACTGTTAGATCCATCGACTGTAATTTATCCCTAGCTAGTCTCTTTTGAAATTCACACCAAACCCATCACAACACATCTTTATAGATCTCCACAGGACCATCATGAACATTAAAAAGTCTTTTCTTGAAATTTACTGAGTGAATTATTACAATGCCTACTTCTGCTGTCTTATGAATATTACCCTTTATTATTAGAATTATATTATTCATTATTCATTCATTATCTTCCGCTTATCCTCTATTAGGGTCGCGGTGGGGTTCCCCATGCCCATCTAGGGGAGAACGTCTCGGGCGCTGGGCAGACAGACCCAGGACAGGGCGCCAATCCATCGCTGGGCACACACTCACTCACACAGACACACTCTATAGGGGGCAATTTTTTGAGAATTCAATTAACTTGTTCCATGTTTTTGGACTGTGGGAGGAAACCGGAGAACCCGGAGGAAACCCACGCAGACACGGGGAGAACATGGAAACTCCACCCAGATGGGGATTCGAACCNGCCAATCCATCGCTGGGCACACACTCACTCACACAGACACACTCTATAGGGGGCAATTTTTTGAGAATTCAATTAACTTGTTCCATGTTTTTGGACTGTGGGAGGAAACCGGAGAACCCGGAGGAAACCCACGCAGACACGGGGAGAACATGGAAACTCCACCCAGATGGGGATTCGAACCAGGAATCCCTAGCGCTGAGAGGCGAATGTGCTAACCACTAAGCCACCGTGCCGCCTTAGAATTATATGATGTTTAAAATATAATAGATATGCACAAATTATGAATATGTATATTATTATATTTAATATTATAAATTGCAATTATATATGTATATAAACATACATATTTACAAGCAAACATTAGGCATATTTTCTAGATGAATAAATGCCAAAATGGTATTAGATTTCTAGTAAAACTGACAGAATAGAAAACCAATGAAAACCTAAAAGCTAATTTGTTTCAAATGAAAAGCCTCTCTGAGAAACAAACAAATTAGACTTGTACCTAATATTGATAATTTCATATTGGTTCTGCCAAATGGATAGTCTGTCATGGCAACACCAATTAAAATTATCTATCAGGCTCTAATTTTCCATCATGCTCAAATACACTCCAAGGAATTACTCATGGAAGAGAACCCAGAAAAGCTGTTTGTCCAGCACAGACGTGTTCAGCATTTATAAGATCTGTATGGTTTAATTCCCAGAAATTACTTTAACAATAAATACATCTTTTGGCTAAAGGTCTATGATAAGTCAATAATCACATTTTTAATGTTTTAGTAAGTACATAAGCCCTATATGTATCAGAATTTTAAAATATTTCTGTTCTACATAGAAAATAGCCTTAAAATGCACAAGGTTGTCATCCACCTTAAGGGACTTTATGCCAAGTTTACATTGTGAAGAAACAGCGGGACTTTTTTTTCTACATTGTAATTTGTTTGACCACCAGCTGGCAGAAGTTGTCATTTAATTACAAATAGCCTCCTTTTAGAGATAGGATAGGAGGATAGGCTTGGTTAATTTATGCTGCGATTTAAATAAATAAGTACTGCCCAGGCTTGCTCTAAAGATCATAGCCGGACCATCAATCACAGACACTCCTCCAAGCAACTGCAGAGGGCTGCAAAATTTGTAGTTCATTTAGATTAACCTCTTACTTTTTACTTTTATTTAACTTTGAACTTCAAGTTTTGATCTTATTTGATAAAAAAAACAAACATTGTACAATAATAAATTATTAATAAGAAAAAAAAAAAAAAAAAAAGATGTAAGATATAAGAACATGTTCATATATATATATATATATATATATATATATATATATATAAAGCCATAATGTGTTTATGCAATATCATTAAGGACTGACATATTGCTGATCATGTCCTAAAAAAATCCCCTACACACGAAATGTGTTCCATTAAAATATGGTTAGTCGGGGTTTGATAGGGGAAAATGTTATTGCACTAAGCCCTAACCTCAACCCCAATGAACATTTGGAATGAACTGATATGTCGATCATAAATAAGGTCTTCTCGTCCAACAGCAATACCAATAACAACAGTACTCAAAAAAACGAACTATAAATTTTTCACAGACACGCTCCAAAATTTTGTGCAAGCAATTCCCAGAAGAGTTGCTTTATAGCCGTAAAAGTGGGGCAATTCCATATTAACTCCAGTGAATTTTTAATAGGATTTGTAATATACCCTTATAGGTGTGACGGTCATTATGCTTTAGGGAACCAAGCCCAAACCCTAAAAAACAGGATGAAAACGGCTGGAAATGCACCTGTTCTCTAAGTGGAATATGTATTGCAGAGTACCGTCAGTCAACTTTAAAAAAGAAAAGAAAAAGAAAGACGGGCAGCAGCAGTACAGCAATGAATTGCTTTAATGATGTTATTGTCCTTGCAAGTTTTAAGACATTCATGAAAGAAACAGTACATTCTTTGATAAGATGCCAATGAAAAATTTCTTTGCACAGCAGTGGTAGCTGACTGGTTAAAGTATTGGACTATTGATTAGGAGGTTGAAGGTTTAAGGTCAGGTACTACCAAGTTTTCCCCTAAGAAAACAACCTGTAACACTTAGCTGCTCAAACTATATCACTTTTCACTACTGTAACTATCTCTTTATATTGCTAAATGTAAAAGAACATGTTCATGTTACATGTTCTTTGTTTACACACATTTTAAAACATCTTTATATTGAAGAAGCATAAAGCTACATTTCTCTGTACTCTTTAAGGGTTTCATAAATAGAAAAAAGTAAAACTTATCTCATTATCTTCAGCTTAATCCTTTACTAGGGTTGCGGGGCTTCCCAATGCTCATCAACGTTTCAGGCACTGGACAGATACATTCAGGACAATCCAGCACTGGGCCCACACTCACTTACACAGACACACTCACCTTTAATCCATGTTTTTGGACTCCCACATGGACACAATACCCCAATCGGGATTCGAACCTTAATCCCCAGCGATAAGAGCAAAACGTGTTAACCTCTATGCCACCGTGCTAACCCAACTTAAAAAAAACAAAAAAACTGTTTATTTTAGTTTAGCCTCTCAAACGGGATTAATTATTCTAGAATGATCTGATTTTTCATCGTAGTGTGTCTGCATAGAAAAAAGAAAATAAAGTGCTGAAGGTTGAATATTTCTTTGTAGTGTAGGTTAAAATTGAGCATACTCAATGTGTTTGGGGCACCCCCTGGGCTACAGAATTTAATAGGTTGTTTGAAGAATGAAGAATTAATAAAAGATAAACACTACACTTGTGTTTTTAAAAGAGTTAATACTGACAGACAAAAAACAACTTTAAATGTATGCCATTGGACTGATTCACATTTTAGTGCAACATATTTGTCTAAACCAATAGCAATTTGAGCAATTGGTCAAAACAAAATTTAATTTCCTGGTAAATTAGCATGAATTAAACAAATTCAAAAAGAATTAGTGACTTTTCTAGTTTAATAACCTTTAATTTAAAGTGGTTTTTGTGGTTTTATACAGTGCCAGTCATAAGTTCGGACACTCCTCCTTTTTGCTCCACTTATTGTCCCTCTTCTGAGTTCCACTTACAGTAAAGATGGACTTTGGAGTTCTATAATTCCAGACTGTAGTCCATCTTTTTGAGGACTACAGTACATACATTGAACATCCACTTTACTCCACTTTACACCAATAGGAGCACCACAGGGCAGGTATTACTGTATCTGCTGTACTGTAACCCCTCACTGCATCAGTGTCACTGCAGAAGTGACCATAAACAATCCACCACCCAAATTATACCTGTGTGGTCTGTGGTGGTCATGACCAAGAGAACCAATAGAGAACTAATAAAAACAAAGAAAACAAATTTACTACAGTCTGTAATGTAAAACTACAAAGTCCATCTTTATGGTAAATGGTGAAACTAGACAACGAAGCAAGAAGGCTGTGTGTTCAAACTTTTGACTGATACTGTATATATATATATATATATATATATATATATATATATATATATATATATATATATATATATATATATATATATATATATATATATATATNATATATATATATATATATATATATATATATATATATATATATATATATATATATATATATATATATATATTTGTATAAACTTTTGTTGACACAATACCAACTTTTTCCAAGTGTTCTATATCACTGAGACTAAAACAAATGCACGTACACAGGCACTAGAGACTGTGATGCGATGAGTGACAGCTGTATTCCGAACCTTCTCGCACTCATTCCCACTGTGTAACTTGCTTTCAGGCACCCTGACATCTACATTATTCGTTTTTCATTGTCAATCCATTATTTACAGCCTGAACTGGTGTTGCTAGTAGCACATCAAAATTAACTATATATCTAAACATATGTGCAACTGAATATGCTGTTGTTAATGGACATTAACTAAAAGATTGCTCATACTGTGGCCCTCACTTTACTGGAAATGCCACAAGATTTTTGTATATATGATTCCAGGTATTATTGTTGGAGGAACAACCCTGTCTTAAAGTTTTGCCACTAAGCCACTAAAGTCACCCACACATTAAACCATATCTGCCTTGTTAACTGTTATAGAATTATGTGCTGTAAAAGGTGGAACAGTGGCGTAGTGGTTTGAAGAAAGAAAAATAGTAAAATCAAATTATTTCAATTAATTCTGTTCATTTATTAAATGCTTTAATTATATTATTTCAAACTGTAATTTATTCAAAATTCGAGAATACGAGCAAACTGCCCGACAGCCTGTTTTATCCACAGAGTTTTTGTTCTTATTAACGTTAGCTTTGTTGCATGGAATGAAGTGACCAGGGGATCAGACCATGGGGAGACAGACAAGGACAGCGTGAACATCAGATAATCAAGAAAACATAATCTAACATGACTACAGAAGGACAGCAGAGTGAGAATGAGGACTAAGACAGTGTGATAGCAGACTTGGAGACAGGATACAATAGGAACATCTGTCAATCGATGAGCCACCTCTGAGCCAATTCATCACTGAGAGCCCATGAGATTTTCTCTGAAATGCCAAGCGAGACAAAGCGCCGCAATTCAAGCTGCATGCTGTGTAGGTAACAAGTGGCTAGAATGTCTTAACATGTGTCTAGGTGCATTGTATTTGCCTTTCCCGCTAGAGATTGGTGATATTGCTAATAATGAAAGAGCCTGGGTGCAAATTCCAAAAATGGTCATTTTAACAGAATGACACCAACATTACATCTTATGCCCTACTTAGAAGATGAATTAACGCAACATAAGTAAAATTTTTTCCACAGTTTGTGTAACAATTCTAAAATAATAGAAAAGCTAAGTTCAAAGTTTTACAAAACATAACCATTATATAAAATCATACAGGTGGCATGGTCCAAACTATTCAAACATTGTCAGGCAGATGTTTTTGTAACACTGTAACCCAGAATCTACATTAATTTAATATACAATCAGTCAGGAACTAAGTATGATGACATCATATTGTGCAGCTATTGGTGATTTCTATTCATACTAAATATATCACATATATAACACGATTAATTTAACACTTTGCTTAATATAATCAAATTCATTATATAAATAATAATTAAATGCATTATTATTGCATATTTTACTTATGAATTTTGACTTATTAATGTGGAACTGGGCGGCACGGTGGCTTAGTGGTTAGCACGTTCGCCTCTCAGCGCTGGGGATTCCCGGTTCGAATCCCCATCTGGGTGGAGTTTCCATGTTCTCCCCGTGTCTGCGTGCGTTTCCTCCGGGTTCTTCGGTTTCCTCCCACAGTCCAAAAAAAACATGGATCAAGTTAATTGAATTCTCAAAATTGCCCCGTTTAGAGTGTGTCTGTGTGAGTGAGTGTGTGCCCAGCGATGGATTGGCGCCCTGTCCTGGGTCTATCTGCCCAGCGCCCGAGACGTTCTCCCCTGGATGGGCATGGGGAACCCCACCGCAACCCTAATAGAGGATAAGCGGGAGATAATGAATGAATGAATAATGTGGAACTGTTATATTAATTAATGTATTACATGATTATGTTCTTTGTGTAGTTGTTCAGCAGTCATACTGAGATATTATGTGGTCTAAGCAGATAATTATTTTTCACCAATGCATCAAGCAAACTACTGCAAAATTATGCATGTGTCTGTGCAAAACACAATCATTATTATTATTTTAGAAATTTATGTGGCAATTTTAACCTATTATCTGCTTATTATAAAAGGTCTGTGCTGCATCTAATTCAGGTCATGCCATGATTTATGCCTTTGTTTAATTCCAAATGGGGTCATTTAGAATGGAAGGTGAAACATTATGAGATAGAGTTATACACATGTGGCTTTTAGGCAATTTCTGACACAGCTGCACTCCCACAAGAGTCTCTTGACCTGCCTATATGACCATGTCTCTAAAAATACTGAGCTGTGGACAACACCGCACCACCAGGGATGCAAAAAAACAGGTCAAGGAGCTCTCTTTGAAGTAGGGTTTCCATCCAAAAGGGTTGAGCTTAAAACACTGTTTACTGAGAAAATAAGCAGGTACACTAATGGATAACCGACCCTCAGCCCACACAAGTAAGTGAAACAAATCCATTAGTGGCCTTAAGAGAGAGCATAGATAAAAGATGATGAAACAGCATTGGTATTTTCAAATGTCACGGTGACCTAAAATAAAAATAAATGTTTGATCACATGATCTAAATGGAACATTTCATGGAGTAAAAATTGTAATCACCCAAAACTAGAACAATGGAAAGTACTCAGAGAACTTTCAGTTTCAGACGCATGTTTGTGTGTCTTTGATATCATGGTGATGTGATTGATTAGTATGTATTGGGCATCACTTTTAATAAACCAACCAGTGCGTGACTTCTCATTCCATTGTATATTTTACGAGATATAAGTTTAGAAGGAATTCTCAAAAAAATTGCCCCTATAGTGTGTGTCTGTGTGAGTGAGTGTGTGCCCAGCGATGGATTGGCGCCCTGTCCTGGGTCTATCTGCCCAGCGCCCGAGACGTTCTCCCCTGGATGGGCATGGGGAACCCCACCGCGACCCTAATAGAGGATAAGCGGAAGATAATGAATGAAAAAAAATGAATAAGTTTAGAAGAGATTTTTCAAGACACATACTTTATTAAAGAGTTATTAAAGAGTCTCTTTAAAAGTGACTACGCTCTTAAAGATGGAAAAATGTAAATTCTGGCAATGTCTGTATGAGTCAAGAGAAATGCTTAAGAAATGAACTATTTTACTAATTTTTTAAATTAGAAAAACATTACATCAAAAATTCAGGCTGTAAAATGAGAGTAAGAACAGAAAATTCTTGTTATTAAAAACAAGGACTGTTCCTTTTCTCTTTTGGTGATGGCTTTTTCCAAAAAAAAAGTTTCAGGATCTCATTGTTTCTACAGTGTCTTGTTTCAAGCTGGAATATTTCTTTCCTCTTTTTTTTTAACATCAGTGGACAGATCACTAATCTTATTCTTTGGCAGCAGTAAAATCATTTTACAGTGCAATGTCTGCAGTCGCATTCACACCTCTGTCACCTGATGACTTAAGCTGCATTGCGTGTGAAAGGATCTTTAGACTTCCTACCCATGTGATCATTGTTTGTATGTGGTTTTTTTTCAGAACTACTGTCAAATGTCAATATTGTGTAATAATACGTTATCTCATGTAGTAAGAATATAAAGTGTAGTATGTGTAACATTAGTATTATTGAAGTTTATTTGACATCTGTACACAAAAATGGCCTGCAGAAACTATTTGTTATCTGAAGGCAAAAACAAGACTTCCCTCGGGCTACACAGCACCATAGACTCTTCTCTTTTACACACAGAGTTGTTGGGGCCCAATGTGTATGACAGGAAAGATCATTTTTCTTTTAGTTCACAAAAAAAACAAGGCTAGATGACATTTATCACCGAGGAGTTGACTCAAGCATGGGGACTGCCATTCACAAAAGGAGCACTTACAAAAGCAGCACTTGGACCAATAGAGACATCTATAAGGATTTGGGTTACACTTCAGATAACATTATGTGAGCTAAGAAAAGTGATAAGCACCATCACTGCAACTCTGCTGGAAAAGAGAGCAATTTCTAAATAGACAGAACATTTATTGTGTCACTCCCAGTGCTACTTGATCTGAGAAAGTTTAAGATACTCAGAATGACAGCCGTACCTGTGGACCTTCTTGCAATTGCAAAGCTCCAATATTAATTCTAGGAAATATTTGTGAAAAAATATGAATATCTGTGGAACATATATCAGGCATATTGTCCAACATGAAAATTTCTCTTCAACTAATGGGTCACTACTTCCTGGAAACAACTCCAAAATCTATTGAAAACATTTCCAGGAAAATAGAGATTATGACCACAAGGGCCCATTTCCTGGTCAGAATTTCTTAAGATATAATTACATATTATAGTCAGTACTAGAGGCCATGCTGGTAAGTATAATACGTAGCCTTCTTTAATCTCATTTGTCCATATTCTAAATATTAGGACTGTTTTATATTACATTCAAACAATAAAACTAACTGCATACATAACCACTGCAGTAGATTAATAAACCAAAATAAATGTGCCTGATTAGTTTACCCATTATCTTCACCAATTAGACTAATCTGTCTCTGTTTAGGCACTGAAGCATATGCAGTATAAGGTCACATGACTACTAGATACAGTCTTTGTTATTTATCTTAGTTTAAAAATTATATAGAAAATTTTGATTAACATATGTTGATATATTAGGAATTATCTCATATCATTATCTTCTGCTTAATCCTGTAACTAGGGACTCGGGTCATGAGGGGGTTTCCCAAGATGAAAATGTTTTGGGCGTTGGGCTGATACACCTGGCACCAGGACACAATATATCACTGGGCATGCACACACTCACACAGATACACTTACACTCACACTATATAGGGGTAATTCAGAGCAGATAATTTACCTTGAATAAATGTTTTTGGACTGTGGGAGGAAACCAGAGAATCTGGAGGAATCCCACGTAGACATGAGAAGAACATAGAAACTCCACCCAGATCGAGATTCAAACCTGGATCCCCAGAGGGAAACGTGCTAACCACTATGCCATCATGCTGCCCTTTTATTTTTTTATATATAAAATTATACTAAAGACCACAATAACAAAACTTTCATATCTTTTTTCTTGAATAATCGTTTGTTCTTGTCAGTCCATTGACCTATTTTCTTTTTCTTTATTTCACTCAACAACTAAACACAAGTGTTGCTAGATGAAAAAAAAAACTATTTTAATTGAGCCCAAATATAATAATTTCTCTATGTATCCTTATATCATAAATCTTGAAAAACTTTAAATCAATCCATCAACATTCATTCCACCTTCAGGCAAAATAAAATCTACTTGGGCTGGATTTTCTGCACCTAGAAATAAAAAGAGTTATTGCGGATTTAAGTGCTTTTGGGATTTTTGTTTGTAATTACATGAAAACTGCCATTGTCTGCTGAGAATTTCATGATGCAGGCTGAGCTGCATGAAGCAGTGTAAAAATAGCTTACTGGATAAATGAGTCCGTTCGATGATGTTTCAGGTTGTCCATCATACTGTTCACAATTCATTATAAATAAAGCACAGCATCACTGCCTGGCTGAAATCCCCCACCGCTATACAGCAGGTGAGTTTTTTTCTCCAAACAGAGTCTGAAAACAAAACTAAACCCTGGTGTTTTTACCAGGAAATACAAACACTTGCCCAAAATAACAGATAAACTAGTAAAGTAAAAGGCAGGTGCTAAGTGATTATTAATTAATTTCAATATATTTGTAAAACTGGGGAATGTCCTATACATAGTTTATTTTACAAAAAGGGAAACATTACCTATTACTGATATATATGTTATGGTTTCAGATGGTATACCACATAAAGGTTTTTACCTTTCTTTCTTTTGAAATCTTTTGTAAACTAGAAAAAGCCCAATCTTTTCTGCATTTTTAAAAATCAATCAATTAATTCGCCTTGATAGAAATCAGGCAACCAGGAATTATATACATTAGAAGATTCTAATTAATCATACATTAAAATAAATGTTTTAATCAAAAAATCATTTGGCAATATTTTAAAATTGATGTTTACTGAAAAATTGCGAGGCTGAAAAATTATAAAATGAAGCATTTTGCAGGTTATTATTTCACTAAATAATTCACGAATAAACATTTAATGTGAATATAGTACCCATTAAATCTTTAACATTTATACGTGGTGACGCTGATGCAGAATTGGCGTGTTTGTTGTGCTGGTATAAGTGGATTACACACAGCAGTGTTGATTGAGTTTTTATTATTTATTGATATTGTAATATGCCATGTACATAACTGTGTATTTTTTTACAAAGAGATGCCAGGGCATCAATCTATCACTGGGCACACTTACTCACTCACACAAACACGCACACGCACAAACACTCTCCATAAATTGGGTCAATTTAGAGCATTCTATTTACCTTGAATCCATGTTCTTGGGAGTGTTTGAGGAAACCAAAGAACCTGCCAGAAAGCCAGGAGAGAAGAAGGAAACTCCACCCACATATTATATATAGGTTTATATATAAAGGATGAACTGTAGTTGCTCATTGTGCACTCTATGGATACATCTATGTTATTTCTCCACCTTATAGATAAAAGACCTATAAGTGCTTATTTTTGGGTTTACAGGATGCTGCCTACAGGATGTTGGTAGATAGACTTTGTTTGTTGGTGGAATAATACATTCACAAAAAAAGTACCTACCTCACTGCCAACACATCAGTCACTGTAGTGCTGATCTATCACCTGAATAACGGATCTGTGTGAATCATTGCTATATATAGTAAGTAGAGCTGATAACTTGAATAGGGAGTATATATACAGGGTGCTTTGCTTTGTAATAAAGTGGTCGATGATCGATGAAGTGTATATACACAAAATCTAAAAACTTTTGTTTACGGTCTACTGAAACTAATATACATTTTGCTACATTGCAGTTTTTTTTATTACTAACCACTTCTTAACCCAAGCTCATGATGATGTATCGTGTATTTGGTTTAAATGTTAATTTAAGCATAACTGGTCGCTTCTTGGTGGGGATTTTTTTGGAAAAAGAAACTTTATTTAATACAAATGTAATACAGTTAGTTTGGCAGTATATACAGCTATTAAAATGTATTATTGTGGTTCATTTAATGTGTTATTGCAAAAACATGGTATCTGGTAATACCAATAAAATTCTATTAATAGTCCATCCCTAATGGAATTGCAGCTTATGCAGAGCAGGAAGCATCTTGTTTCTTATTAGACATGATGTTACAAAGGTAATTAACAGATTTACACTTCCTTAGATGGTGAAATCATCAGGCTCCACACTTCTGCAACTAAATGAATCACTTTATAGAGCTATCACAAGTGATTTGCGTCACCAAAAAAACTCTTAATTCATTCCACCGCAGCAGGGCAGTGCAGAGTTTAAATTTCCACCCACATGCATTCATTCATCTTCACCAGCTTATCAGTAAGAATGTGGGCTGCACATTTGGATGCTGCTATTTTGGATTGGCACCCATATAGAAAGCTTATATGGCCTCCTAAAGATTTGGAAAGTGTGATTGGATAGAAGCATGAACCAGGATTGGAAAGCCATAAAATTGTGACATGCCTGGACTGCCTATTTCCTGCACTGAGGCATGCTTCATGGATAAACCATACACAATAGTCCTTTTGTTAAGGTTATGTATAGAACATAGCCCAGCACAACCCCCAGCAGTCATCCGCTCCATCTGCAACACACAGAGATCCTTCTCCATCAGTATGATAATCCACAATCACGCTGTGCAGACTACAAATCCTGTGTTACAGTGCTGCAGTGGCCATTAACCTCATAGGTGAAAGAAAGCTAAAGTGTGAGTGCTCATGCTCGACCCGAGTATAAATTCTGCTCTCAGCAATAATAACCAGACAGCAGTGAAACTGATAGTCACCGATGACCCATGTGTCTCTGCTTCTTCAAGGCCATGGACTCAATTCACACAGTGGTTAATGATGTAAATCTGCCCATAATGCAAAAACATCCTGGCTGTTTACAGCAGGGTAATAAAGAATATGCCTACAGTTTGATTTCAATGGTCAAATTAAAATGCATTTACAGAGCAGATTTAAGGTAAAAAATGCAATGTGAGAGCAACTGGATTTTAATGTGACCCAAATATGAGGAGAATTATGCTGCACTAATGAACTGGGGCAAAACCTTTAATTCTGCCACACAAAACCCATCAAGTCCTGATTTTTATGGACAGTCCTGCATTATGGACACACACAAGGGTATTATGACACAGTGGCGTAGAAGTTAGTGTCACTGCCTCGAAGTAAGAAGGGTTTGGGTTTCTCTTTCATTGGGGTGACCTGTGTGGAGTCTGAGCATTCTTCCTTAAATCTCTTTAAAGTGACCTACTCTATATTCAGAATAAAAATGTAATTCCTTTGTTGCAGAATATTGAAGTACTTGCTCGTCAAAAATCACAAAATATGTCAATAGACATTAGCCAGATAGCACTTTTTAAACTATTATAAAACATAAATTGGTTGGCCATCAATCAATACAATATGCACTATGACATTCTTTATGCTCTGAATAATGATCAATTACTTTTGTTGTAGACTTTTAGCATAATTGCTTGTCAAAGTCACATGATCTCTCAATATACTTGAGCCACTAAGCAATTAGTTAGCAATTCCATCACTATTTAATTAAAGATGAAGTTTCATGTAAAAGAGAAACAGTGTCGCTAGTTAGTTTCATATAATGTGCTGTGCATAACTGATTGATGTGACATTAAAATGACATGGTTTCTAGAATTGGTTGGACTACGTGCTCCAAGTCGCTGATTAAAAAACGGCTATCATTATATTTTATGTGTATAGTGCTTCATACAATATTGAATTGTCAAAGCAGCTTTACAGAAATCTAATGTGTCAACAAATAGCAAAGCAAAGCAAAGCATTGATTATTCAAAGAAATTCAGGATTAACAAAATTTAATATCTGTTAAAAGTGTAAATAAGCTTTATCTGAAGTCAATAAATTACCTGGTTTACATAGTTTCCTCATGTAACGCTATTCAGTTTAGTTTGTCTATTGATTAATTAGAGGAAGGTCTAGTCAATATAATACTTATTAATTGTATATTAAGTATAATCAATATTTGAGCATGACTATATACATATATTCTATTTGGTAAATATGATTTAAAAAATTAATCAAAATCTTTAAGGGAAATAAATAGGCAATTAAACCCAATGGCAATTAATTGATTTAGTTGTTTTACAGTAAGGCATTATCATAAGATATCGATCTAGCACCTCAATAGTAATTGCAATTATTGTAGCATGTCATTAAAATAGTTTCAATGCCGTTATACACAAGCCTGTTTACATTATATATATTTTCAAATATATTTTTAATAAAAAGAGACCTTATAAAAAATTTTTCAATGACAATTGAATTACAAATACTGTAGAAAGTAAAAAATAGTAAAGTGAAAATACATAATTTCCTCAGACTGAATGTCGAATGACAAACAATTGCTTTAATGCCTTTCCTTAGTATTCAACAGCAGTACTGTAATCTCAACTGTAGTTGGGGTTCATAAAAGCCTGAGTAGGACAGAGGTGTCCAAAAACTTTTGGCTATATAAGCGCTGCCTGTAGAGTACTGCAGTATCAGAAGTGCGTTAGTGCATCATTTTGTCCTGCAGGGCATAGGTCCAAGAGCCCAGAGTTAGGAACACAGATCTGATTTCCCCCTGAAGAGTGGAAAAGAAGCAGTGCAGCAGTACTTCAGACTTGCTGCATCCTTAACTCCATATCTCTATTACTGTGTGTGTGTGTGTGTGTGTGTGTGTGTGTGTGTGTGTGTGTGTGTGTGTGTGTGTGTGTGTGTGTGTGTGTGTGTGTTAGTAGTCATATAGTACTCTCATTTGGTCAGTTACCACAGCAGTGGAAAAGGATACTACTGGTTTCTACTCTCTATCCAGTTTAAACTCTACATGTTTCATTAAATACAATTAAAATTAATTTAGAATCCCAAGGAATCTTTCTCACATTAGAACCAGTGAGCATTACAGGTCATAGGTTGTTTAATATGAATTTACTGTTAATGTTTACTGTAAAAAAATGACTCACCCTAGGTGATGGTAAGAAATTATTTTCTTTGCACTTTCATCTTCTAAGAAAAACAGATGTATTATCAGTTATTTAATCCATCATAACCTTTTTACACTCTGTATAAGTTATCCCAGTAATATGCTCTAACAATACCACAGTCTGTTCAAGACAGAAATACTGAAGTATTATCAAACCTCATTATTTTTTGTGAAAGGTATGTAGAGGAAATGGGGAGTCATTCCTTTTCCTTTGTTATACAAAGCAGCAAAGATAGACAAAGTCCCAAATCAATGTCTGTGTAAAGGGAAAAGGGCTATTGGTAGCATCACTCCCAAGCGAGTATGTCACACTAGACAATGATGCTTTTGTCGCATCACGTCCCATGGTCACACTTCTGATTGTAGTCAGCATGCTAAACAGTGGATGATTTTAGGCCTTTTATGTTCGGAGGAAATAAAGCATCATGTTAAAGTGTTTTTATTTTCACTATTATAAAGCAAGCCCGGTGTAAAAAGGTCTAAGCCCGGTGTAAAAAGGTGTATAAAGGCAGGTGTAAAAAGGCAGTATTTCTAGCTTGTGCTTTGGGTTCTGAAAAAATGACATTGTTATCACACCTACCACATGTCATTATTTTTTTTCAAAAAACAGCATGAAAAATACAAATGGAAACAAACTGAGTTGAGACTCTGTGTGAAATCTTCTAATAAGACATTGTAAGACGGCAATACAAAAAAATAAAAACGGGCATAAAACTCAACCAGCTGCTTTGTTCACTCTGTTTTAAGGGTGTTACATTTCATGAAGTACATTTTATGTGATACTTAAAAAACATTTATTGAATTCAGTTTTATTAATAATTTTTTTCTATCCAGATCAGTAGCACAGGGGTAAATTTATTTAGAGACAAAATAAGGCAAATACCTCAGACAGTTTACCAATCAATAATAAAATTATTAGATGAGGCTAAGAGGCAAGAAATATAGTGTATATTGCTAAAAGTAATAAACATAATTATATAATCTGCCAGAGGCATTATCAAATTACTTCCAAAAGTATGGGCACACTTTTACTATACAGTACGGATTTTATTAGTACGATTATTGTCCAAAAAATGATCACAATTTATTATTTATTTCATGTAAACAGGAATATAACAATTTGTTCTTAAAAAAAGATGGATCAAGTCAATTGAGTTCTCCAAATTGCCCCGTTTAGAGTGTGTTAAACTTAAATTTAATTAGCTAATTCCATCCATCCATTATCTTCCGCTTTATCCTCTACTAGGGTTGTGGGGGGTTCCCTTTGCCCATCCAGGGGAGAATGTCTCTGGCGCTGGGCAGACACACCCAGGACAGGGTGCCAATCTATTGCTGGGCACTGTGTCTGTGTGACAAAGTGTGCCCAGCGATAGATTGGCGCCCTGTCCTGGGTGTATCTGCCCAGCACCCAAAACGTTCTCCCCTGGATGGGCATGGGGAACCCCCCGCAACCCTAATATAGGATAAAGCGGAAGATAATGAATAAATGAATGAATGAATGAATAAATGAATGAAAGAAGAGATAAAATTAAAGATTTTTAAAATTAAAAAATGTGTCATTTTAAGCACAAAAGGTTTTCCCTGTAAGGACAAAGTAACCGGACAAATGTGTTGCAAATATAACTTTACTTTTGTTCCCTGTCAGCCACTCGGTCTAAAGTTCTGGCCGCCAGCATAATACATATTTTTCTTATGAAAGTCATCTCGATGTCAAGGCACTTTTACAACAAATTTACTGTAATGTTTTTTCATCGCAAAATACATGGCCAACATTCATCATTTCAATATTTCATAGATAAGACAAAAGATGGTAAATTAACCGCCTTTTATTACAATTTTTCTTTAAAATAGGTACACAGATTTAGTGCAGTCAAACTCCAACAGCAAAACAGAATGCTTATGTGGAGCGAAAGGAAAGCCATACTGTAACCATGGTCTGTGTGCCTTTGATGCTGAATGCCTCAACTAAGACAAATGCTGTTATTACACCCAGTCCATGCATTCAATTTGTTTGGTTAAACTGCTTGAATAGCCAATTTACTCTGTATGATTAGCTAAATTAATCTTTCTGTGAGAAGTGGGCCTGAAGTAAAACCTTTTTTAAGATGGGTTCTGAAGTATAACAGCAGGGATATTTCTCATCTAGTGATAATGAAGGATGAAGATTACTTGAATTTAGAATATTCCTGTTGTGATTTCTATTGAAAAATGCAATCAAAGAACACAGTTTGGTTTGTTCTTTTTCAAATCATGTGCAATAGTTCAGCTGTGTGTCTTAGTGTGTCGTTAATATCCTCTTTTTGGAGTGCCGCATGTGGTGCAAAATGGAAAGTCAATCCATCAAAGTGAACAATTTCAAATTAGTTATTTTATATATTGCTATTTAATAAAACAAAATTGTCACATAGCAGCTTTAAATTAATTATAGTAATGAACTACATACATAGTTGCTGCATGGCTTTGTGAAGGTTTAAAAAATATTGAAGCACGGCAGTTTTTTACATTAATGCACTTTGCAAATGGAAAAAAATGCTAAATTGGTATAACTGGGCCACTTTTTTTTTCATCTGAGTTGTTTCATTCTGAACCCTCTGAACAACCCATCATGAGTTCATTACAGTAATCTAATCTTGATTAAATCTTACGATTTGACTTAACTTCTAAGCATCTTAAATGTAAAGTATGTTTCTTATCTTGAAGTTATTATGCTAATATAACAATTCAAATGTCGTAATATTGTTAAAGTGCATGTCGAAGGAAAGATCAAAATCAAGGATTACATTCAAAACCATTTACAGTTGGACTGATTTGTCTAATAGGTTTAAAACTTAATTTAAAAATTCCACATTATGTGACAATAAATGCTGATAATTATTTGCCTCACTTAAAACAATTAAACTCAAAACATGGTTGCTTTAAAATTTACTACAATAAGACAATTGTATGTTTCTAAGTTGGTGTCAACAGTTAAAGCAAAGCTTATTATGATCGAGTATGTCTTTGCCCTTCTACACAATACCAGCTCTATCAAATATGTTCATTTATTCATGTTCTAAGCCACTTATCTTAATAAGGGTCATGAGGGTCACCGAGACTTACTCTGCACTAATTGGGCAAAAGGTAGATAGTGATGTCTCCAGTCCATCACTGGACAGACAACAAGGATAACCTCACCCAAACACAACAAGGGCATTTTTATTTTACTAGACATGTCACATTATCTTCCACCTTCCATTACAACATTTTTGACAGTTAGTTCACTGTGAATCTTACTAAAATATTTATATATTTTAGTTCATATTTAAAATTTATTTACTAAAATATTTCACAACAAAAAACAAGTAATGGGTTAGTTTAAAATATCAATATATAAAATATCCCAGTCGCAAACACTGCGGTTCAAGTTCAGATGAAATTAGAATAATGAAACTAATATTTCACCCTACATCCAAAGCTAACACTTAAAATCCACTGCCAATGTGCCAAGAATGAAAAATAAATATGAACAAGCGGGTTCAGCCAAGGCTGATAATTATCCCACTATTTATTCAAAGAAAACCCTCTGTACAAAACACTGCAAACCTGCAATAAGGCCCTTCATGTTTGCCCGCCTTTACTCCTCTGAGAATTTACATTTGGGATTAAAATAAGACAAATTACCTCATTTTAATTACTTTTGATCAGGTCATGGCAGGTAAATGAAACAAATCTCAGTTCACAGATACAGACTTGTGTAAACTATAGCATCATTTAAAGCAGATTAATTAAGGGTTGCAGGGGGGGTTTCTCCATGCCCATCCAGGGAAGAAAGTTTTGGACGTTGGGCAGATACACCCAGGACAAGGCGTCAATCTATCACTGGGCGATAGATTGGTGCCCTGTCCTGGGTGTGTCTGCCCAGCGCCAGAGACATTCTCCCCTGGATGGGCTTGGGGAACCCCACCGCGACCCTAATAGAGGATAAAGTGGAAGATAATGGATGGATGGAATCAGCTAATTAAATTTAAGTTTGTTACATTTATTTATTTTTTAATACCAACTACACAAATAACTCCACAATTAAGGAGCAATGGTTAGTGCTCTCGCCCTTACAGCAAACATGTATCAAGCTGGGCAAGGTCCTTTCTGTCTGGTAGTTCTATGTTTTCCCATGTCTGCACTGGTTACCTTTTGAAAATTCTGGTTCCTCCTAAAATTCCTAATACATAACAGTAAATTAAAGTAAAGTTAAATAAGTAGATGCTCAGTTGTCCCTGACTGGAAAATCTGCGTTTGGAGACCTGTCCAGGGTGTTACACCACCCTCTGTCTATTAGTGCCACTTTAGGCTTCAGTAGTCTCTACAAAGACCCTTATTATGATAAATGATTTAGAAAATGAATTCATGAATAAATACATGTGGAAATTATTCATGTTGATTGCCTATGTTTTCTATAACCTAAAAATTAAGATTACTTTAATTTAAAAAAAAGATTACTTAAAAAAAAGTAAATAAAAAATTATGAAAACAAATGTAAAAGTGATACACATAAGTGTTTGGACAGCATGTCAGTTTTTCACCTACTACCTAATGAAGTCAGCAATTAAAAAAATGACATAATAAAAAAATTACTAGACGTATTTCAGTACTTTCATAGCATAAGATTGAAAAAAATCTTTAAATAAATTTTTGTCATTGTTTTTAATGATTGAACAGATTTGTACTCCTACTTAAGTCATAAAAAATCTGTTGCATGAATAAGTGTTTATAGCATACAGGTGTAAGAAGAGAAAAGAACAAAAGTAAGGTTTCAGTTCTTTGCTGGATCAGATTGAAAACAAGCACACCAAAAATCCCAGATCTCAGCTCACACAGCGTACCGACTCTCCACAGTGGCGTCAACAAACAACTAAAAACATATGTTCCTTTAAAGAGAGATCTACCAACCTGTCAAACATGTGTTTTTGTGCCAGTGACTCTGTGTGGATGTACTGTCTGCAGAAAAACACAGAATGTATGCTTCTGTATCATACATGCACCTTCAAAAAACAGATGCGTTCAAACGCCACTATTTGTCTAGCAGCATGCATTTTGCATTTTGCTTACAGGCTGAAAAATAAAAGCATCTCCAGAGATAAGAGTGGAAGCGCAGTAGCTCTGAGCAACACGGCTCGGCAGTACGTACCATCAGTGATGTAGCTATGCAATACAAAGTCAACAGCAAAGTGGTAGCTCAAAGCTTGGAATGCAAACTGATCTTTTTTTGTTTTGTCCTTAAGCAATGCTTACAAAAATAACAATATTTACATAAAACCTAATATTTAAAGGAGCATTTTTGAAAAAGACTTTTTATAGGGAAAGTTTTAGTGAGCACAACTTTATTTCTGCTAACTATCATATTCATCATAATATCTTCCTACAAAACCCATAGTCCAACTTAACTATTTCCTCATGACCGTGAGGGTGGCTCAGTACAAATTATAATTTAAATCTAGAGCATCCATCTGCTTAAGGAGAATGATTCTGCTGCATGTAATGGTGCTTAAATATTGCAATATGTATTCTATTATTCATCCATCGTCAAACTTTTAGGTGGTCATCAGGTACCATTCCTCTGGCACTGGACAACAATGAGAATACGAATAATTACTTGACCTTATATGTTTCTCCTGCTCCAGTGTCTTAATTTGGTACTTTGCAAAACTTAAGCGTAGACTTACCTATTAGAAACCTTATCTGTGTAGCTTCTCCTGAATTCATTCTTGTGCTGGACTTTTTTTTTTACCGTCTTTTCACACCCCACTCTTTCTGTCTGTAATTCTCTTGGTCTGTGACTCTGCCTTCTACAAATCTTTAACTGCTAATTTGCCCCCATCATTACCCAATCTACTTGAAATTTTGTATACACACTTATGCAGCCTAACAAATGTGGTTAATTCGAAATGTATATGTAAATGTGAAAGTATTAATTAATTAACTAATTTGATATCTGGAAAAATATTTACTATTCAGTGGTTGAGAAAAGAAGGTCTTTTAAAAAACTTTTTAAGGTTACTTGTTTAGAATTCACTATCTACCATGATACACAGACATTTACAAAGTGAAGCTATTTCAAGTATTTCATGTACCAAGTACCAAATAAAAGTCACTAAGCTGTTAAATAAGAAAGGTTCCACTGTGGGTGCTTATTTATGAAAATTGTTTTGCACCTGTTGGGAAGTAGCTGAACGGTGCATGCAAGGTCCTAACTGAAATGGGGTTTAAAAAATAAGTTATATTCAATAAGCAAACAGAAGTTTACAAATCACAGCTTAAGTGAGTATGACGTTGTATCTTGCATCAGCCCCCAGCGATCCCGCAACAAAGCAAGCAAGTGAAACTCACGTGCGGCTGATGGAGCGGCTCGCGCTCGGATGCTGATGATGCAGAGGACCGGAGTGATGATGATGCAAACCCGCAGCATCCTCATGTCGCGCACTACACACGCTCACTCCTAACTCCTGGAGAGAGGGAGAAAGTAACGAACGCTCCACGCAGGGGGTTGCTTAAAGCGCTTAAAGCAGCGGATGCTTTATGGAACAACTCGTACTCAGCTTCAAACAAAGATCCGGTGACTTTAGTTTAGTAACGAGTCACGCCATTGCACAGGGGACGCGAAGCGCACGAGCAGAATTCCACCGCGCTGCTCACAGACGCAGCACACTGGCATCTGGTCCTAGCAGATCCAGCTTTATACGCACGCACACGCACACATACACACACACACACACACACACACACACACACACACACACACACACACACACACCTCCCTCACACTTCCAATGGAACAGTCCGCCAGGCAGCTGAAGTCATACCGTGGTGGTGGTACAGTCCACAAGGCTTTGCGGAGCTTGCGGTGATGTAACGCAGTGCATATTTACTACTTTGTAGGATGGACATTATATACACTTATATAGTGACGTCAGAGTTTGTGGATCCCTGATCAAAATACGTTTTCTGTCGATAGTGAAATTCCCAATGACGAGGACCAATAAAGACTTATCATATCAAGTTCAAGTTCAAGTAATTTATATATAGAGCCCTTTTTACAACAGTACATTGTCACAAAGCAGCTTTACAGACTTAAAAGCCTTTAAAGCCTTAAAGAGCAAGCCGAAGCGACAGTGGCAAGAACAAAAATCCCTGTTATGTTATTTTAAGGAAGAAACCTTGGGAGGACCAAGACTCAGTGGAGGACTCATCCTCCTTGAGCAGCCGGGCAGCATCATTTATGTTATATTATCTTGTGCTGTGATATCTTATCGTATCTTATATCCAAGAGAGCAACAGATAAAACATTCCTATTAATATTCTAAGCATTTTTTGGCTATGAAGGGAAAAGAACTCTCTACAAACAGAGCAATTCTTCGCGAGAGCAAAAAAAAAAAAAAAAAGATTTGGTGGCCCCATGCAAAATGTCCCACCAACCAAATATTGCTTACTTAAGATAAAAAAGTAATATTTATATGTAAACATTTAAAAACAAAATGTGCCCATCCTATGCAAAAAAGCACAAATCTTTACAAAAAACCTATAAAGAGTGCAAATTGGGGTTATTCTTGGGATTCTGTTGATGAACTTTACAGCATTGACCATCATAGAATTTGAAGGGGCACTCACAGAGTTTCTCATTCAATTAATAAACAATCATTATCGAGGGCCCCATGTCAGCTTGGGGCCCTATGCATTTGTTTTGTTTGCTTGCCCTGTAACAACAGGCCTGAGTTAAACACACATATGCACACACACTGCTGAGGTGAGCACATGTGCCCGGAGCATTGGACAACCTTGTATACGACGCCCAGGGAGCAATTGGGGTCAGTTGTCTTGCCCAAATTCAGCCATAGTACTTGGTGGGATAGGGAATCGAATCGGGGACCTTCAGGTCATCACAAGCCTACAACTGCCCCTACAATTTTAAATTGATAAAACATTGTATCTCACTGTATATCATTGTAACTCTTTTGTGTTTGTTAGACAATGCGAATGGTGGTGCACTCCCCAAAGGAGTTTACACAATGCACAAAATCACCTTTAAGAATGGCTTGTTGCTTTACTTTTCAAAGCTTTTTAAATATGACTCCTATAATGACTCCTAAAACCTTGTATAAACACTCAACTGTTTGAGTTCCCTATGCAATTGCCTAGCACTCTGTTAAAAATAATAATAAAATAAATAAAAATTTTAATAATAATTTTTAAAGCTTTTAATGTGGCAATTTTCTAGGTTCAAAATGTTATTAAGTAATGGCACAGATGGCAGACTTTATGTTTAGGTCTGGTATCCTAAAACCAGCTAAAAAGAGGCAAATCAAAGCACCGTTTGATTACAAAACAAACCTCAGGGAAGAAACCTTTAGCAGACGCTGGTGTGATGGTGCACTGTTCTACTCAGCAGCTATACTTTCACAAATAAAACTTGTCACTGATTAAAAGTCTCAACTTATCGCATTTTCTGCGGCTTAATCCTATACTGAGTAGGGAGGAATGTTCACCCCATCCAGAGGAGAACGTTTTGGGCACTGGGCAGATACACACAGAACAGGGCACAAATCAATCTGTTTATCTAGGCACACATTTACTTACTCTCTCTCTTTCTTTCTCTCTCTCTCTCTCTCTCTCTCTCTCTCTCTCTCTTTTACACACACAAACACACCTTGAATCCCTGTTTTTAGACTGTGAGAGAAAATTAACATTTTCAGTGCTAAAACAGTTGTGATCCAAATAACACATGCTCTATGTTGGTTTTGTGCTAGTTGTGGATGTGCAGAAAATGCATAACAAATATACACTGAAGTCTTTAATTGTATAAGTATAAAATACACAATGATGGTAGGTGATGTTAACAATATAGATGTTTTTGTTTGACCAGTGTTTTGATAAAGTGCACTAAGATGTAATCATAAAAGTGCACTATTTGTAATCAAATGCATTTTCCATTGAATTGTTTTAGCTGTATATCTAAGATTAATTTTTTTCAATCAATGAATATAAAACATTTTTCATACAGTGAGTCTTGTAAGTGATGAATCATTTCATTTCAATAAATCAGTAATACCACACATCAGTAACAGTTTAGTTTTGCCTTACTTTATGCTTTGACATTTTAAACAGCAAAGATTTTACCCTCGGCAAACAGATGACTGTGAGATATTCTTGTATTGCTTTAAGTATCTCCTTCTGCCACAAAAGAATTGCCATCTGGCTATGAGAGTGAGAAACAGCTGCTGCTAATTTAATTTTTTTATTTTATATATACTAGATGTATACAAAAGTATAGAAACACCTTTGAATTATTAAGCTTAAACTTAACTGTACATTTTCATCTTCATGGTATCCATTATGTGCTGCTATTTAGGTCTATGAAACCAGACTTGACAAGTGTGCTATCAAGCAAAATCAATGACTAATACCTGACCAAGAGGACATTTTTGAAATGAATTGGCATGTTGATTGCAGGACCAATGTTTGCATTGAACATCAGTACCTGAGCTCACAAATAAACTTTTGAGTAAATAGATCTCAAACTTTAGGGACAACTCCAAGCATATAAACGCACAAGATATTTTGCATAATAATAATAACATAACTAAACCCAAGAAACAAAGTTCCATTAAGAGGTGTCCATATAATTTTAATGTATGTTATTTCTGAATGTAGGACTGTATAGTGGTGCAGCAGTAACACTTCTGCTTTCCAGCAAGAATGCCCTGGGTATGTTGGTGAAAGCAACATACACCAGCATAATGCATTCAAACAAATAGACTTACCCACTGATAACAGCAATAATTTTCTGTAGGTTGTGTACATATATGGTGTTTAGTCATAAACTCTACCATTGGTCAAAAATCCATCCATCTATTATCTTCCGCTTTATGCTCTACTAGGGTGGGGGTGGGTCCCCATGTCCATCCAGGAGAGAACGTTTCGGGCACTGGGCAGATACTCCCAGGACAGGGCACCAATCTATCGCTGGACACACCCTCACTCACTCAAACACACTCTATATATGGGGCAATTTGGAGAATTCAGTTGACCTTCAAACATGTTTTTGGACTGTGGGAGGAAACCATAGAACCCAGAGGAAACCCACGTGGACATGGAGGGAACATGGAAACTCCACCCAGATTCGAACCAGGAATCTCTAGTGCTGAGAGGCACATGTGCTAACCACTAAGCCACCGTGCCGCCATTGGTCAAACATAAAATGGAAAAAAGGTTTGTCACATCTGAAGCTTACCAATTAAGGAAAGCCAAATATGTATAAAGTATACTTTAAGAAAAAAAAGAATTAATATATGCATTTGATTAATTATTTGGTTAAGGGTTATGAAAACTGGAACATTTCCTTGCTTTAGTACAAAGACAAAAACAGACAGACACATATATACCTTGGGGCATTATCTTTAATTCAGATGATTCACATGTCTTTGCTCTGCCAAAAAAAAAAAAAAAAAAAAAAAAACACAGACATGGGGAGAACATGCCCAGAAAGAACCATGGCCACTCACTGTAGGAAACGAACTTAGGTCTTTATTGTTGTGAGGCTGCAATTACCCACTGTGCCATTAAACCTCCTCAATAAAAAAAGGCTTCAGAAAAATGATTTATCCATCCTCATAGAATTCTTAAAAATGCCAATGTAATGTCATTATGTGTCCTATTATTTTTTTAATTATGCTAATTATAGACCAAACATTTTTAATAGGATGCAGCTTTAGGAATGCTAAATTTCCCAGTTGGATATTTTTTTTTTTTGCTCTGAAGTTCATCAGGATTAATGTGACTCTGTGTGTCTTTCCCTCGCCTTTGAGCTTTGACCATATCACAAAAATCAGGCAGAGAATGTATTTGAAAGCTTTTAAACAATATTCAGATAATCAAATTCTAATTGTAATGCAGATAAGGTAATCTTTAACTCTACTTTCTGTTGCATGTAAATGAGAAAATCGAGGGAAGCCATGAATAAAGATCACATTATGAAGGGAGAAAATGCCGATGTCATGGACTTTTAAATGCTGAGTAGATTCACTTTTTGACCTGTAAGCTACTCAACTTTCCCTTAAGGATGGACAATTTGTAGCTGGAGAACATAATGGATTTCTAAAAAGCTACATCGTTATAATTAACTAAGAGGGAAATGATTGGAAATCAGCTAAATAGGGCTGAAATGCATTAAGAAGTGCTGCAAGACTAGACAAGAAGTAACTCTTTTCAAGGATGGACATAGTGCAACATTCTTTTATCCATAGACAAGTTTTAAATAAAAAAGAGCTAATATGGAAGTCACTGGGACACCGAATTGGACAGAACATTACAGACTTACACATCCATCCATCCATCCATACATCTTCCATTTAATTATATGCTAAGGTTGTGGGGGTGGAGGAATTTCCTATGCTCATTCAGGGGAGAACATTTCGGGAACTTAGCGGATACACCCAGGACAGGGCACCAATCTGTCGCTGGGCACTCACTCACTCACTCACACACATATAAATGCACACTATACAGGAAAATTTTCAAGCTGCCAGTTTAACTTGATTCTATGTTTTGGATTGTGGGCAGAAAAAAGAGATGACAGTGGAGAGACAATGTAATGAATTAAAGAGTGAATGAATAAATTAATGAAATATTGTACATATTTATTGCACACAAGTTATATTATTACACATTGAATGAGGAGTAGTACAGTTCGGTGGCCACAGGTAGGAATGACCTCATGTGGTGCTCTGTGGTACATTTAGGAGATATAATTCTCTGACCAAGTCTCTGTCATTTACTTTTGGCATTTTAAGACCTTTTAAAAATCCTTTAAATCCTAACAATAACACAGCAATAAATGGTCAAAGGACAATGGACAACAAGTCACTGCAAGACTAGGAGCACATGTGAGTTCATGTAAGCAGTACAAACCTGGTCAGGATGATATACCTCTAATTGTATGAAATCACCAGATGTTTAATGAGTTACAGTAGAAATCCTTCATCATTAATGTTAAACTGGCTAGAATGTTTTAGGAGAGGTGCAATGCCTGGAGGTGGTGTTAAAAACCTCATATGCACATGTTTTAGATCTGTCTATTTCAAGTGCTTGATGACCTACTTAAAGCTTTGATCTCAATCCCACCTCAGAAGACTGGTTTGAATAATTTATAAAATAAATGATGAGACATGCCTTTTTGACCAGTATTACTGCCCGATCTCACAAGTGCTGTTTAGATTAAATATCCACAGATACACACCAAAAACCTGAGAAATATTATAAAGGAAGATATTGGTTTATACAGATAAAAAAGCAATGATATATTATCCAGCATAGATTTGGAAATACTTTTCCAAAATGGTTATATTGATGTAAGTGATCACATGATTTAGGGCAATGTGGTTAACCACATGTAGATAAATGTTCAAATTATAGCCTTTTTTTTTGTGGAGAGCATTATTTTTTTGTTCATATTTCTGCTATGTCACAAAAAATCTATTTAAAAAAACATATTTGACTTGTGCCTCAGGAGGATATTTTATATACTTAAAGCCATTATGCTTTGTATTACCTTACCTTGACAAATCCCTTACTTTTCGCACATTTACTTAAAGATCATGCTGTTTTTCTCAATTTAGTGCTTTTATAGCTCCCTTGTTTACATATTATTTTACAAGACTCAGCTGAGAGTTGAACCTATTTCTCTTTAAATAATTCCCATGGCATTTCAGGAAAACAATGTCTTTATAATGTCACATAACTGATTAGTCTTGTTATCTGTAATTTCTGAAAAATAACACAAGGTCACTCTACAGGTGTATTTAGACATATATTAAATAAAAAAGTCAGAGGTGACTTATTCTTAAAAAAAATACATGAACATTACTGTCTGGGTGGCATGGTTGCATTGTGGTTAGCACATCATGCTGGGGATCCAGGTTCGAATCCCGAACGAATATAAGATGAGATGAAAAGTAACAATGAGAAACATTGTGATAATTAAACCAATTATCTGTTGCAATCACTAAAATTTTAAATTTCAGGGTTTTGCAAACTAAGAGTTTACAGCTCTAATTTCATCCGACAATGTATCCTGTAAATGAGAGATTAAAAACATTTAATTTCTGTCTGTGTGTGTCTGTCCTGAAATGAACTTGACCAATTTTACACCTTTTACTTAGAACAGGTAACTTTTGCAATTTAATAGGTTTGTGAGGCATAGGTTAACAAAATACAGTTTGAGGCTTTTTACTTAATGAGTGATGTTTTTTCTGGGTTCTGTGGTCTTTCAACCTGTAATGCTCTTGCCCAGGAGAACCATCAGGGGTTGATCAAGCCCAGACTTGTCTGAATAGCATTGAACCATGAGTCAATCCTTTTAATCTAAAGACATCTGAACTCCTATTTTCAGCCTCAGTGATGTTTTCAGAAGTTTTCTTTTTTGGGACCCTGTGATGCCAGGAAGATTATCTGCCTTAAATAGAGACTGACCAACAAACCCTGTAAGATTTGAAAAGATAATGAAGAATGTGCTTTTTGCTTTTTTGCTTTGGATCTTAACAAGTATTCTCAAATATACTTTATTTATCTTAAATATTTATCTTAAATAAAGTGTTTTTTTTTGGTAAATTAAGTGTGTACAGTAATCAGATGTACCGATATGTATGCCATAAAAACATTGTCAGGATTGCCCAATTTTACAGCACTTCTAATTGACATGGAAGTCAATTACTGTTGGGTTAATAATAAGTTTAAGTAGTCCTGAGTGTAAGTCACAGGATCACAATCTTGATGTGATCCCATTTAGAAATGTAGAGTAGCAAATCCAGCTGCTGACATAGACATAAAGCTAAACCCATACAGACATTTGGGATAACTTGCACCCAGCACACATCACTAAATGTGAAATGCGTGGCTCCTTCACGTACTTATACACATGTGGCTCACTGAATTGGTTTATTTTGTTAAATCTACCTGTACACAACCATTGCAAAAATAAAGATCCACTGCGGCATATGAACTCTTTACAATCAATTACAGTGAAAGTAGAGTGAATGTGTTAAATGATACTTCCAATTCTATGCATGACTAATCATTTAAAGCATTTCATAGTGTCCAGTATAAATGCAATGGGATGTTGTCATAGAGAATAGACAATGTAACCTTTGGGGCACTGATGTAAAGCTACAGTATTTGATGGCATGGGATGTAACTTATGTCTTGGAGAGACTTACACATGCCAGCTAGATGATGCTTTTTTTCCATCACTGCAGAGCCAGATCTAGACATGGGCATTATAGAAAACTATACATGATGTGATCCAGTGCAGAATGCCAGTTTTCTAAAACCTATTTGTTGATGTTCAAGGACTCAACATACAGCTGGTGCTGTGTCTAAGTGAGGTAAGAGTAACAGTTCATCCTACCCTTCCTTTATGTGATGCTGTATGTGGTTTCAAAGTGTCAAGGTGTATTAGTTCAAGGATACTTAATAAAAGATTACCTTTTCAACTGTACTATACCTTTTCATAACAATATATGTGTCTATTTGGAAAGAACAAAAACAACATTATTTAACCCCAGGTTGCAACAAGAATGCAGACAGAGAAAGACTGACTGCCTTTCATCTTGTTACAGCTATTCTTCACAAGAATTCCACTCAAAATAGGAGAAGCAGGTGATGTGTGAAAAATGTGATGTCCTTTTTAATTTATTGGGTTATTTTATTCTTTGATGTAACAAATTTATTCTAGAAACATTTTATGTAACAGAGAGTTATTAATCACTGTAATAATTAAACTTTTATGAACATTTGCCACGTTCGGGAGGAGTTTACATGTTCTCTTCATGTCTGCACTGGTTTCCTCATTGTTTTCCAGTTGTTTTCCTAATTGATGAATACTAATGTTAAATATAATATGCTGCAGTTCTGTTGTTTAAACAGTTAAAAACCAGATAAATACATTTTTCAGGAGGTGTGCTGGAGACTTAAGCTGAATTTTGCCAAGGGCACAAAATATAATAAATAAATATAATAATAAAACTGGCACTGTATCACTGTCACAGGAAGGTGATCATGTCCTGTAGTTTGTTTGAATGTCCTGCAACATGCACCAAGTCTCTCCAGGATCCTGGAAGTGGCCCAGTATTCTATAAGCATAGATATCTTTTGTCTTTCATTTTGCCCTTGCTGTTTTCAGGGTTGCATTACCATCAGATTTGAAGGTGGTTTCCTGTGTCTTCTGTAACATATACATCTATGTGGTTATTCGTGGTTCCAGTGGATGTCCTGGGAAAGAAGAACTGAAACTCTTGAGGCTGAAACTTTAATAATGTACTTACTAAAGTAACCAAGCTTAGATGCTGTATACATCATGAATGTGCAGATCTGTGTGAGGATATATAAAGTAAAACACTGTAGCCAGTATCCTGATTAAATGTTTGCAGTCAGCACTTTACAATAAAATTTCAAATAATTTTGAAAAGGCTGTATTAATATACCTCCTAGTTTCTGTCTCTTCATACAAAACAGATCGGTACATTTTTCACCTATGGAGTTGTGCATCTGATGAATTAAGGATACATGTCTAAATAGTTAACAAATGGAGTATAGACTTTTAATAGCAAATGGCATAATCCCACAGTATAAATCCTTCCACCTTGACCTTCACTTCAGAGAAAATTGGCAAGCAACTGCAGAATAGCAAATCCTTTTTAATTCCATCACCTTGATTATCTGGCACTTTCTATTCATAAGAGCCAAATAGAAGTCACAAAGATGACAACAATGTTGCATGAGTTGCTTGAACAATTGGTTAACCATAAAATTGGTGCTTTAGGAGTCTGCACAGAGTAAGCATTATTTTAAAAATACAACTTATTCATGGTTCATAAGGGTTTGCTTCTGTTTGCACTGAATCCATGACCTCCTGGGTACAAGATGATATTACATCCAGAACAGACTGTTGCCAATCTTTCTTCTCTATGCTTTTGATAGCTGTCAGGTTAATGAGAGAAACCAATGAAAAATATTCCAAACCCACAACAAATCTCAGTGATAGTGATGGAGTTCCTGACACTTAATTACCACAAATTGCTAAGTCAACAAAGTGCAATCTTGTATGAATTGATAATGTTAGTGTTTTGTTGCTAAAAGTATTAATCATTATATTACTATAAAGTATTAATCATTCATGTGTTAATTACTGGGGTGTCTGACAGTCAATCAAAAGAGGGGATAGTGAAAAATACTGGAAAGAATCAGCAATGCAGCCATTGAGCACTACTTTAAATCAAAGTCTCTGATTAAGGGCATTTTTTTGATAACATATAATTTATTTGAGTTCCATATTCTTTTTCCAGTTTACAGAGTTTAATGTATAAACAACTTTCTACTATTAGCATCTCTCATCTCATTATCTTCCAATAGGATTGTGGTCAGAGGGGTTCTTTATGCCCATCCAGGGGAGAATGTTTCAAGCGCTGAGCAGATACACACAGGACTGGCCGCCAATCTAATGCTGGGCACACACTGACACACACTATATAGGAATAATTTATATAATTTAAATAACAGCCAATTTACATTGAATCCATGATTTCAGATAGTGGGAGGAAACCAGAGAACCCACACAGACACAGGAAGAACATGGAAATTCAACCCAGATCAGGAGGATTCGAAGGCACCATGCTACTCACTATTAACATCACTACTACTACTATTAATAATAATAATGATAATAATGATAGATGATGATAATGATGATTACAATTATCGAAACCATTCTTTGTGCTGCATTAGGATTATAAAACCAAACTTAATAATAATATATAGCATGCATGTTATTTTTAGAACATGTATCGAGTACTTAGAATTTAAACGAAACTATGATGTACTGAAGGTTTGTGTATATGCACTGTATGTTCTAGGACCTCAAATTTGACAAAAATTCCGAAAAGTCCTTGGTTGACTTTTACAAACAAATCACTGCAGCAAAACAAAATGAGTAGGTTATGTCTCAGAAACTCTTGGGAAGGTTTAGTTTTTGTTCCATTCCTGCTAATTTACTGACTAATGATTTGTTGGTAAGCCCATTAGAAGCTTAATGTTGCTTTTTGGGAATTGCCCCATTTATTACATATAAGTGTTTACTGCTACACAACACTAAAATGCAAGTTGCTTATCATAGACCATTTTTATTTAAGAGGTCTCCAAATCCCTAATACCCCCTTTTGCAATATTAACATGTAGTCAGTGTGAGGTTAGAGTAGAATTTGATCAGACTTTCTAAACAAGCTGGCTTATTTAAAGAAACTGCCACAATCAAGCTACATCCTTAGTGTCAGCTATCTGATGTGTGTTGGGTCTTAAATCAGTCAAAAGATAAATCAGTATGTAGTGTTTTTCATACAGTGCCAATGACTACACATCAAGAGGCTTTCCTAAAATGTCCTGTGAGCTCTTGCAAGATTCTACTTGTGAGTCCTGTAGAATGGATCTTTTAGAGCATGGCACTAATCATTTCCGAGATGATTTATGTACCGCTCAACAACAAGCAACAGCACATGAGGGCAGCGAGAGAAAGAAAAAGTTGAAATTAAACCCATCAGCAGAGGCTGAAAGCATGGCATTGCTCAGTACAAGAATACCACTTTACTGTCAGTGCGTTTGTTTGTGTAAGTACTGCACTTTTGCTGCAGAAGCACTTTCACTCTAAACTGTGAGCCTGAGCCGTTAAAGTTGGATTTACTGATGCTACATCTGCACACTTGCATCTGTGATTTTATGACTTCATTTTGAGTAAGAGAATAAATTATTTCCTGTGAATGATGGCTGAGCTACCAATTCCTCAAAAATAGGCAAAAAAAACTCTTTAAGGCAGCAAAGAAAAAAAATTGTAAAATCTGTTCAATTAACATAATGTATTATGGAATATTAGAATGTCAAATATATTATCTTAAACAGCTTCTTTACAGATCATTTCAACCCATGTTTTGTCTTGCTTCTCCCAAAACTAGCATTTATTTATATAATAGCATGCAGATTTTGTGAGTAAACCTGTGAGTACGGAATACATTACAGAGATAAAATTATTCTAACATATGCTAAACCCCAAAAACAGAAACGAAAATCATCCCGAGTAAACAAATTCAGTAAGGAAAAAAAAAGGCCTGGCAACCTACTTGAATGCTATGTTTGATTTATTGTCCTTTTCATTGGAGAATTCACCATTAATCTGTCTCTAACACAAAAAAGGAAAAAGCTTTCATAAAACTCAACCTTATTTATAAGGCACGTTTTATAATAGAACATTGTCTCAAAGCAGCCTTAAAGTACATCAGTGTTCTTTCCACTGTAATTTGTTATTACTTTTTTCATATGACAATTTCACTACATAAACATTTCATATCAAAGTCATTTTTCCCCCTTAACCTTCATTTATTTTCCTTTTTCATCCTGTTCTGGGTGAATTTACCCAGCGCCCAAAACGTTCTCTCCTGGGTGGGCATGGGAACGAGAAATTCTGGTGATCTTCACTCATTTCTAACCTTAACCCTCTGAAGAGACCCACAGAATGCTGCTGATGATGTGCAAGGTCTTTTCAATCAACATTGCTAAATGTTTTTGCCCTTATATGGGTTGTGTCATGGGTTGAGTTACGCACAATTAGAGTGAACTATATACATTTTAGTCGCATGGTTTTTATGACCTTGGATCCTCACAACTTTAATTAGTATTACATATTAATGTGTCGTCAGTTATATTGCGTATGGTTTTCAGCTTATAGACATGGTGTGCTGAGATTTTGGAAATGTCATCAAAACAGAGGGGAACCAGACTCTCATTAGTTTCATGCTGCAATGAAGAATGAAAAGGCTAATTATATGTTTATCACAAAAGTACATGCATAAATGAACACTAAATTCAATTCATGTCATTGTTATATTAATAAACTGTAAAACTAGTCCTTTAGCTCTCATTGTTATAGTTTGATGTTCACCCTTTCATGGTCTAGTATAAAATACAGACCGTTTACAGTCTATTCTATCACAAAATGAGAATTCTCTTTTTCATTAATGTTATATCATATAAATAAATACATTAATTCAATATTAATGCATCATAACTATATTAGTCATGCTTCCTGGTTCCTTTTAATATCTTTATCAGGATTATTCTATCCATTTATCCAAATTTATGTTCTTCTGCTTAATCCTATACATGGGTCGCGCGCACAGTGGGGAATCCAGGGAAGAACAATAACTTACAAAGCTTATCTACAAACCTTGTTAACAAAACTTTTTTAGAAATTAAAAAGCATTTTGTATAATGCAGTTAAAACACAAATACGTGATTTGTGTGATGGAGTTTCCATGTTCTCCATGTGTCTGTGTGTTTCCTGTAGGTTCTCTGGTCCTCCCACAATAAAAGTAACATGGATTCAAGGGAAATGAACTGCTCTAAATTGTCCTTATCTAACTTGCCCCTATATAGTGTGTGAGTATGTGCCAAGCAATAGATTGGCATCCTGGTTGCCTAGAGCCAGAAATATTCGCCCCTGGATGGACATGGGGATGAAATGGGATCAGGAAATCACAGGTTCTCTTTGCGTATGAAGCCACCCTGTTGCAGCACGTACTGTATGAGGCCTGACACTGTAATACTAAAATNATGAACTGCTCTAAATTGTCCTTATCTAACTTGCCCCTATATAGTGTGTGAGTATGTGCCAAGCAATAGATTGGCATCCTGGTTGCCTAGAGCCAGAAATATTCGCCCCTGGATGGACATGGGGATGAAATGGGATCAGGAAATCACAGGTTCTCTTTGCGTATGAAGCCACCCTGTTGCAGCACGTACTGTATGAGGCCTGACACTGTAATACTAAAATAACTATGGACTTCCTAGGAAAACAAGACATCACAGCACACACAGTTTCTCTAAAATATGTCTCTCTCAATGTCAGTGTTATTTTTTACATATGCAGGTAGACCATGCGCTGGGTTCGGATTTCTTCTCATACCTTGACAAATCTTTGTACTGATTTTATGTATAATAGCCTGCATGTTGCCTTTTATCTGTGACTCGGAGATCAATGTGTTAAAAAAAATTAACACATCTAACCACAGCAGTATACATTGTCTTATGTCCATTTTTTTGCTGGAGGAATATTTGGAGCCACTGTAAGCTTTATTAAGGCCATATGGAAAAGAAGCAATACAAAGTTATCGTGAACTGTTCAATCCACACAGGCATCTCATCTATACATTACGCACCCAACAGATAGAAACGCAACACAAAGAAGGTTAAACAGGATTACAAAATTCAAGATCACAACATTATAAATGCATTTGACTTTGGCTGGTACACTTTATCATCGTGTTCCCACTGCTAATGCAAACACATATGGAATGTAACTGTCATTACCTTTAAACCTTCGAAGTAAGTAGTTCCTCTCAAATAGTCATATCCATCCATTCATCCATGTATATATATATATATATATATATATATATATATATATATATATATATATATATATATATATATATATATATATATATGAACAGACTTTTTTTTTGACGCCACTAAATTATGTTAATCCAGTAGAGCTTTCTAAAGTACTCTGAAACTAATTTATTTACATAATAACAGTAATGGGACAGTCTCAGATCATACACATTCAGTCGTAGTGTCTGGTCATGTTCTAAGTGGACATTATTGAAAAACTCTTATGTTTTCCAATTTCTGTCTCGCAAACAAAGTGGAAAGCCATCTGTGCTTTCAAAGACTGAGCCTTCGTTTGTACCTTTTATAGCCAATAATGCTATTAACTATGTAATAATGTGTTGTATTTTTATTTTTTTATTTGATTATTTTTAAACATATTTCATAATCAATATATTTTGCAAAATACAGTTAAGTTAGTCATAGTGTTAGTCATATTTTTATTACATTTTTTTTTATTTCAACTTTTTCCACAACAGGGTTTCTGAGAATAGATTATCACACTCAAATCAAATGCTTCACTTTAGAAGACTTTAAAAACATAATAAGCTGACATAATGGAAGCACAGTAGCCTGTATGTCTGTTTTATTGTTATTTTTAAAAGCAATTTATAATAGTGCTATAAGTAAGAAATAGCTTGGTAGTTCTTCTCAGGGTCATTTCAGTGAATAGTGCCATCCCTGAACACGACTGCAAAGCAGTTTCATTTGACGGCATAGTAAAGTGCAAAAACTGCATATTCCAGATTGAGGAGTGTTTGTGCCCCGTAACAATATCTTAGATTGATGCCAGGGGTTAGACACAAACCATTAGAAACAAACACC
>JAFMOD010001466.1:107824-126770 GCA_019802435.1 Corydoras maculifer
CAAGTTATATGTTGCTACTGTATGCTTTTTAGTAATTTTAAAGGAAGCAGGTTTATTTTTAGGTAACATTAGAACCTGCCATTAACCTTTTCCACAACTTTTTTTAGTGTTTGTAAATCTGTATATCTATACAGTTCTGTACACCAAATGGTGTAAGCACCTCAAAGTTGAACATGTGCAGCTTTAGTTCTAAACTGATTATTGTCCTGCTTGTACTTTGCAGGGCAGTGGAAGCTGCTTTGTTAGGAGGGATGTGGAGCAGAGAAGTTCAGCAGAGCAAAAACTCTGACATTGAGAAATTGCAAAGGGATGAACGGGTGGTATAGAGGGCACAAGGGCACTACCAATCTGATAAGTACACCCATAAGGGAACCTATTTTCACCCAGCCTGTAGTTGAAATGTTGAAATGTTACTTCTTATGGATTGCTCAATTTGCTGAATCCCCAGAGTTCATCAGCCACAGTAACCTCCAGTGTATGTCTTCCCTACAGGACCAGTTGTAGGACCATTTTTACTTGAATTCTTGAATTTCCCAGATTTTGAAGTTTATCGGGGACAAATATATTTTAGTTATCAATAATTATTATAAAAAAATGAATAGTAAATTACAGAATTTTTATTTAAAATATTTGTTATTAATTTTTTTTAAGTTTGTAATATATATATATATATATATTTAATATATATTATTTATTTATATATATATATATATATATAAATATATATATAGGGTGGCACGGTGGCTTAGTGGTTAGCACGTTCGCCTCTCAGCGCTAGGGATTCCCGGTTCGAATCCCCATCTGGGTGGAGTTTCCATGTTCTCCCCGTGTCTGTGTGGGTTTCCTCTGGGTTCTCCGGTTTCCTCCCACAGTCGAAAAACATGAATCAAGTTAATTGAATTTTTAAAAAATTGCCCCCTATAGAGTGTGTCTGTGTGAGTGAGTGTGTGCCCAGCGATGGATTGGCGCCCTGTCCTGGGTCTATCTGCCCAGCGCCTGAGACGTTCTCCCCTAGATGGGCATGGGGAACCCCAGCGCGACCCTAATAGAGGATAAGCGGGAGATAATGAAATATATATATGTGTAGTTTATAGAATAACTGTTTTTCAGTTTTATTTTGAGTTTCAAATTTATTCAATACAAGAAATCATTTTACCCCAAATGTTGTGTTTAAAGCAATGAAATAGATGGCTTGTCATTGATGTGAGGGAAGTGTGGTTGTTAATAAGTTAATTCACACCCAACATAATTGGGAGACAGACACATAGACTAATTATAAACTTACAGTATTTGGTCACTAAATTGGAAGAGAAAGCCTGGCTTATTATCAGTGTTCCAATCAATTTCATCTTAAGAGTTATACAGTGTGATGAAGGTCAGGGCTCTGTGTAACTCATTGTAATTTCTCCACAGCTGACTCATCAAGCCATGTTTTAATGAATAATGATTTGTGCACAGAGGCGAATTTTTTAATTTGCAAATTATGCTTAAACAAGGGCCTTCTTATTCTGTTGTGAATGTGAGTTTGGATAAAAAGTAATACAGTGCATTTTATTATCTCATCTCATTATTTTGACCACTTAATCCTTTACAAGGTTTATGGATTGTTCTCCTTGCCCATCTAGGGATAGAGAATGTTTCAGCGCATGGCAGATCTATCACTGGGCACACACTCACTCCCAATATACGGGGCAATTTATATAGGTGCAATTTAGGTGGACATGGACACGGTCAGAACATGGAAACTCCACCCAGATCAGGATTGGAACTTGGATCCTCAGCGCTGAGAGGTGAACATGCTAACCATTTATTTAATTTAATATTTGTCTCGTGTGGTTTTCTGTCCCATGGTGTTATGTTAGGTATGTACTGTGACAGTCAATAATATTTTTTCATGTCAAGCTATATAATTTTAATATTTTAATTTAAACTTTTGAAGTTTGTACTAAGACTTTAAATAAAATCAGTAAACTACAAAACACAAATTAAATTGACAAAGAATTACAAGTAAAACGCACAAGAGTAATTTAAGTAAGCATAGGTTTTACCTTTATGAGTGCATACATTATTGGGCTATTAAAATGTGAACATTTAAGCCTAAATAAGAAATCATTCCTTTGCTGACTACTATGGTTCACACAGCATCAAAAATTCATAAAGGCATTCATAAAAAAGAGACTTTGTGTATCTGGACTCTGCCTAGCCTGCAGGACTACCCTCATTAATCACAGCACGATGTGTCTTGCTTCTCCGGAAGGACAAATACCTTCCCGTATATTGATGACATTATTGCACATTCTGTGTGCACACGGTTTGTTTCTAAATGTTAGTTTCACCACACTGCTCACCAGTAAAAACAAAATGTGCAGGCACAGGTCAATTCATTTTGAAGCAACAGCTTATTAAAAGAAACTTAATGCTATCGTTAGTGCTCTTTCCTTACATGACAGTCCTGTCTGTGATAATCCCGGTCTATTGTGTGTGTACCGTCTGCATGTTTTCAGGGTTTTACTCCAAGAACTCATTATTTTCTTTTACAGTCCTTAAAGCAAAACTGCCTATATTTTTTATATACTTGCCCCAATATGACTGTTATAGTCTGTGTGTCTGCCCTGCGATGGACTAGTGTAAATATATAGTTACGTTGACACCTACACCAAAATAATCTTTGTACATTTAGTTGGATTCTAATTTTGGGAGACTAGGCTGCAGCACCCCATAGTGAATAGAGATTGTGGTTTGTGTCAAGTGTCCAAACAACTGCTCCACCATACCACTCTGCTGAAACATCATTTATGGTAAATTGGAAGTAAAAACTATTTTGTTATAGAAATTTAATTGTAGTTTTTTGTTGTTGGGCGGCCTGGCAGCTTAGTGGTTAGGACTTTCTTCTCTCAGCACTGAAGATCCAGGTTTGAATTCCAATCCAGGTTTTCATGTTCCCCCTGTGTCCCGAGTAGGTTTCCTGTGGTTTCTTCTCACAAAGTCCAAAAACATGAATTTAAGTTAAATTGGCTGCTCTGAATTGTTCTATGTAAATTGCCCCATACAGAGAGTGTGTGCCCAATGATGGATTGGCGGCTGATCCTGGGTGTAGAATCCAAAATGCTCCCTCTGGATGAGCATGGGGAACCTAGACGCTAGTAGAGGATTAAGATTATGATACAAGACGAGTTTTTGTTGTTTTCTAAGCCTTTCATTTAGGAGACATCCTGAATGTGCTTTGAAGTTTAAACCTAGTAGGTCAACAGGGCACAAATTCTTGGGTTTTACATCTTAATTTTAAGAGTAATTTGTTTCGTGTGACACCTAAAAACATCCATATGTAATGAAGTAACTGTAACACATGATCTTTTGTACCTTATAAATTACCTAACAGATATCAGAAAATAAAACAGAGATTCCTGATAACTCTCCAACATGAGAAATTGCACATGTGGCTTTATTTAAAATGCAGTTATAGTGTTCAATCTGTAGTACAAGTGTTAAATGCTAGATAGCTCTGACTGTTGCACGTTTAACTCTGATAACATGAGCCCATGTAGAGGGTCAACAGGTCGATCAGCAGCAAATTACAAGATCGTCTTTGAATCCTAATAACGGCTGAGCCAGCAACTGAAGGACTTGAAGTGCTGTCCTCACTCCCCATGTTGATTTGATGTCTCTGATCGATAACTGTAGGAACCTGTAATTTGGCACTGACTTTAAAAGCCACCTGAAAGAAATAATCATCAGCATAGAGCACAATTTATTCATTCATAAATGGTGAAAGGAGATAACCACACTGGAGCTTACCAATGAACATTTTACTCTCATATAGCAAAGACCAGCAAGCCTTTCTTCCTCCTATCCATCTCTTAATGTCTAAATGTAGGACATAGTCTCAGTTGAATTATGCCATGACATCATGACACCCTATTACAGTTGAGAAATGTGTCCTATATTGGCAGTGATGTGCCAGAGCACTAGGGTTTCTTATTCTCTTCGGCCATCCATCTCAAGTCAGCTCTCAAAATTTTATGCTGGGAGACGGCATCACCTTCAGCTGGACACATCTGTTCGAGAACTAAATGAATGAATGGCTCTCAATGTGAGGTTATTCTACAGAGATTTGTATTGCACAACTGAAGTGCACAACATTGAAATGTCCTTTCTGTGGGCCTAAAGAAAGTGAAAAGCAAGTGTTAGCTTTCATAAATCCCCTGTAAAAAAATATAAATATAGAACCATTGTTAAATATCAATTATAAAATGGTTAGTTCTAGCCCTTAAATCCGATTGGATGAACTGTTTGTCCAGTGGTGACCTCTGTGCACATTTTTATTAATATACAATACTTTATTTACATAATGTTTTAAGAAACTAATCTAAACTAATGAAGCATGCAAATTTCAGGCATTAATATCAGTATTAATTATCAGTGTAATTCTGTAAATTATGAATGAGTTTGTATAATATTAGGACTTTGTAATATCTAGATGTTGAATATTATATTATTATACATAAAATAATAACAATTCTATTTATTTGTTTTATGGAAGATGTTTTTTGGTCTACTAATCTGAAATATAATGTAATGGCCATTATTATTTTTTTAAAGTAGTATTTTTTCTTAACCTTATTTTAAACCACTTTTAATGTGAAAAACCGCAGGAATACTAGCGGCCATGTCTGGATATGTGCACACATCCTCAATTCGAGGCCAAGTGACTGATGGAAGTTGACAAACTGTGTGTGCTTTACACAGTGATACTCCGTAGTTCTGACTTTAAAGGCTCCACTGGTCTGAGTTTATTGCTTCCTAAAAGCACACAGAGTAAATTAAATGCTGTGTCAGATCCATAACATGGTTGTGACAGAAGCCTCACAACTCACAGTGCCAAGAAACAGCACAAAAAGAACTCTGAGTTAATGGTTTTAAACATCCGCTGTATACAGTATATTAATTGCGGCTTTTCTCACGAATGCTCTTAGGGTATTAGACAGCCTATCTGAGTAAAGCATTCAGCATTCAAATGTAAAAATACTTTAAGAATCAATAGACACTTTAAGATATTGTAGGTTCAGATAAAGGTGGCAAGACTATGTCAGCCAAACATTGACAAAATTTGTTTTCGGACATGTGGGTCAAAAAAATATTTTTATACGAGGGCAACCTTTTGCTGACATGTAGCCTGCCAATGCCAGCAGTGCTGTATCTCAGCCAGATGTGACCCACATCCACATTTAATCTGAGATCACAGAGGTTTGATAAGTACATTTTTCTTTTATACTGAATTTCCATTCAAAATCACCCTTTATGTGGCAGCAGGGAGAGTGTCTTCGTTTTAAGTCAGTTTCTATGCAGAACTTACAATTAAATATGTGGCCACCTTCCCATTCACCTAGAAATATTTATACAAAGAGTAAAGTAAAACTAGAACACTTTGACAACAATAGCCAAATAGTTGGCAGTGGTCTGATGAATTACTTGAACTTTGGCATAATTCAGATTGTCCTGATTTTTATATTAAACTGAACTGAACTAAAAACTAGCTTCAGTGCAGCCAAGTGTCTGTAATTCTTTATGTGAGATTTACTTCATATTATGTTTGAGATATTGTGTTCTGCTGTCATTTATTAAGCACAATACACAAATGAACATTTTGATAAATCTTACAAATGACAGTGCACAATGAAAAAAATGGATTTTTAATTTATTGTAAGAAAAAAAATGTAAAAGTTTTATTCCACTTTTTGCCATTTTTTAAAGGTTGTAAAGTCTTCCATCATGTGCTCCGATTCTATGGTACACCTAGCTACCAGGGTCAGCATTGCTCTGGAAGACGGTTAGGGCATCAAAGAAAAAATGTGAAGGAACTAGCAACACATATGGGTATTCCTATGCAGTGTTATCCAAGATACCATGTAAAACAAAATGCTAACAGTCATAAAACTATCCTACATAATAGTGGTTCTGTAGATAAAATATTTAAGATGTATGTAATTATCTGTAATTAATGTGCTAAAGGTTTTAATTAATATTTCTAAATAATCAGAGTGTATACAATATAGACAAAAACCTACATTGTGACCCCAAATAATTTTTTTTTTTAAAAATCACTTCGATATGCCCAAAATTTTGGCCACTTTGGTTAAGAAAAGGGTAAAAACGTAAAAAGAAAATTCAGACATGCACTTCTAAAGGCTGGCACAGTGGCTGAGTAGCACATTCGCCGCTCAGCACCGGGGAATCCCGGTTGATCTGAGTAGATTTTCCATGTTGTCCCTGTGTCCGTGTAGGTTTCCTCCTGCTCTAAATTGTCAGGGCATCCAGCATAAAACACAGGCCAAATGTTAACTGTGAATTCATCACTGTGGCAATCCCTGAATAATAAAGCACTTTTAGCAACCTAATATAATATATTTCAACATATATGAACAAAATCATATATATGTGATGTGTTATAATGTCATTTAGTAAATTAATGTGCTCTCCACTATTTAAACCTCTCTCCCAATAAGAAGCTTGAATTAAACCTGTACCAACAGGTTTCATTTTTGTAGCTTGCAATTTATTGGATGGGTGAGAAATTATTAGAACATGTATCCCATAAGTGTTTAGATACCCTAATGACATCATGCTGATTGTGCACATGTGCAACCCTAGCAGGGTGAATGTATTTTATGGCCTTTTTCATTTGTTTGTTTTCCCAAAATCTAATTGGCATGACTGTGAAACAGTGTGTACCGGTTCATAGCAGACAGCTGTTCATTTATTCTGCGGCATCTCAGCATGTGTGAGTGAAGCTTGCTGTGATTCTGATGGATTTTATGGTGGGGAAAACGCAACTGACAACCCTGGAGTAAAATTTTAACAAATGGGAACCCACGGCTAAATGCAAAGGAATATAATTGAAATTGTTAGGATTCATTAAAAGAGTTCAGCACTGCACAGAGTGCTGTCAAAGTCATCACCATTGATTCAGACATGAAATAGTTTTTTTCTGCTTTTCCATTTAAAAGAAGCTGAAAAAAACAGCATGGAATAGAATCTGATCAGCAGGGTTTTTAAAGCCGCTTTTGATTAAACAAATATTCAGGGGTTTGTAATCAGACAGCTTTCTACTTTGTATAGGTAATGCTGCTAAGTTATTGGTATTCAAGACATTTAACAATTGCCAATTACTGCCAAAAATGATTTATTTCAATTTGTTTATTCATTGAAAAAGTTTCAGAAGCACTTTTCTTTAAATACAATATAATAATTTTAGAAAAAGAGACATATCTATTATGTGAGATTTATCATAATGATATTTCTACTGTGTTGTAATTGCCAACAATGTAAATCAAACCAAACTTAAAAAGGTCAACAAAAGAAAATCAAAAGAGGCCAAAAATTAGTCCAGGTAAATTATAAATGAAGTAACGAAGTAACTAATACAGGTTGCAAAACTGGTGTAAAAAACAAGGTGTTAGAAGTGGTAAAATTACGTGACATTGGTTTGCGAATAGGTCGACACGGTGGCTTAGTGATCTCAGTGCTGGAGGTTCAGGTTTGAATCCCAATCTTGGTGGAGTTTCCATGTTCTTCTCGTGTTTATGTGGGTTTCCTCCGGGTTCTCTGGCTTCATCCCACAGTCCACAGACATGGATTTAAGGTCAAATGAATGCTATAAATTGCCCCATGTAGAGTCTGTTTGAATGTGTCTGTGTGAGTGAGAGTGTGCCCATAGATTGATTGCTGCCTGGCTGAATCTGCCCAGCACCCAAAATGTTCTCTAGTGCCTAGTGGCACTAGTGGAGGATTAAGCAGAAGATAATGAATAAATGAATGGGTTGTGAACAGCCAAAAATAGATTTGTAGATTAAAAATCAAGTTTGAAGTCTGAAAGTCAGTGAGAAATACCTTAGTCTGTTTCACCTCTGTAAACTAGAGACAATCTGATAAAAACCCTTTAATATTAATATTATCCATCACCTAAAAATCAAAAGTCCCAACAGCTATGATTTTTGCAAACAGTGGATTATTTTATCAGGTCTAATTATTTAAGTAGATCTTTTTAAATCAAAGACATTAACTCATTAATATTTACATACATTCTGCACAAAATTAAATTGTGCAGAAAAAGATGTAATTTCTTTTTTTCATTTCCAAAGCTTAACTACATTTTGTCCATTTTGTGCAATGACTGTAGCTGGGGGCTGCATGGCATATACTGGCTTTGCAATAACAGACTTAAGAATCTGATAAAGAGAATGCAAGTAGATTTGTGTTGCATAAGAAAACAAATAATCGGATATGACAGCAACTGTAATGGTAGAATTATTCTGATCTCCAGTGTATAGTGTCTTCACAGTTTAAATGCAATATTTAAGAACCTTTCTGAAACCTTATTTCTGTAACATTACAGCCTAATTTAGAAGCTCCACAAATATTGAGACTGATAAGCAGAACATGAGACTAGGTTTCCCAGCAGCTTCCTTTATGTTACAAGATGTGGGATATGAATTATTAAACGTGTGTTGGTCAGAAAGGACTGGAAGCAGGTAAAACATTAGTATTTCTGTCCTGCATTCCCTTTGGCTTGTTAAAACCGATTGTCTGGCCAATTTGTCACACTGCCCATAACATCTCCTTCTCCAGCAGGTCCTGACGACTAATGCCAGGAAGAACAGCAGAGATGAATGTCCTCCAAAACAACCTGTCCTATACTAACCGTTTCACTAACAAATGATAAACAAAGTGAACCAAGGCAGTAATCTATTAAAAGAAAGTCACTTTTCATGGTACTATTTAAAGAAAATTAAAGAAATAAATAAGGATTGCTTTAATCACATGTAACACTATTCAGTAGGTGGATTTATTTTTTCAGTTTTCTTTTTTTACACAAGCAAAACCTATTTAATTTGACAATGCGTTTTCAGGTTAAAACATCCCAGCATGTGATACTACGGCAATATAATCACAAAGTCCAAACTGTACAGCTCAGAGCAGAAAAATAGCACCAGAGCAGACTACTCTAACAGAGAGGATTATGTGCAAATCAGTGTGAGGTTATTCACCTGCAGACAGTCTCCATGCAGGATGAATTGAATTGAAACAGATTATGATGAGATTTCCTCACTTGGATCTGTGAGTGATATCTCGATAAGCACACTTTTCCAAAGACTGACTCATTACAAAAGATTTCTCTTCATTATTAACCAATTTGCTTAGAAAAGTGCAATAAATCACAACTGAAAGAGAGCCGAGGAGCAGGATGGTCCTTAATAAAGACTTTCAACCCTTGGTAAAGCTAAAAGCATGAACTGTAATAAAGAATAATAACCAGGACCTTTATATGCTATACTACACTACTGCATTATCTTGCTTACAATAGATTTTTTTAATAAAACAAGCCGAGATGAACCCTGGACCACCAATGATACCACAGGCAATAACCATTTTGGAAGAAATTAAATAGATACATCATACAGCGATTGCACTGTATTACTATTATAGAACGACAGATAACAGATTTCTTTTCTAAAGAATGTTTAATGAAAAAAATACCTGGAGTTTGGAACAGCATCCATTAAGTGATAGTTTTCACTATGTAAGTATAGTTATAGTATACTTTAGCTACTTTTTAAGATGTTCTATGTATTCAGCACATATATTCATCACATATTACTATAAAAAAAATTGACAGGCTTGACCAATTAGTGAGTTTGCCTTCCGTAATCCGGATCATGGTGGGTGCAGGAGCCTATCCTAGTGCTGAAGAAAAATGCTTCTAAGTGTAAAAATTACACTAAAATAAAAAAGTAAATGTTCAGTATTTATGGATACATTAAGGATACTGGTCAAAATAAATTGCAAGGCTTAATACTCACAGTAACACAGAATCTAATAAAAGAAATAATAAAACACCTAACTTTCAAAATTGCATAAATCCTGGAAACTGTCTTCTGGTTATTTTACTGAGACAATGCTGCAAGATATATTATTTTTCCCTCTGGACCAGATTTCATTTAGATTTGTTTCACTAACATGATATTTCAGCTCCCAGTGGACTCATTTAGAACTTTGGTAAATGCATGTTGCATGTCTGAATTCAGTAGGGAGTGTAATAGTGGCAAATAATATTTACAATTAAAGCATCATGTAATACATCAAAACTAAATATGGCACTAGATCAGCTTTTTTAAGTAATATATCCCTTTTAACCTTGTTTTAAAACATTTTACAACTTGCAGGAGTAATAATCATAATATATGACATTAAAATGACACAACATTAAAATAATTCTATTTTATTGAAGCAGTCCTCAATTTAAAAATGCTTAATCTGAAGAAGAGTTGCACAGGTTACATCTATGTAATCGAAGGATCATAACCAAGAGCATTAAAACTGCCACAGCAGAATGATTTGCACGTCAGCCACATTTTAAAAGAAAAGTATTTTATGCCTAAATTTCAGTTGCTCAAGTGCCATACAATCTCCGTTGTGAGAAAATCTTTTAGAGAGAAACGCAGAATGACCCTGTGCACATTATGCAGCACTAGAGGCTTCACACATATTACTTACTAACAGTTTGAGAATTTATCAAAATTGGATGAGGATGCCTTGTTCAAAATAAGCTTTTCAATTTAGCAATACATGGATCTGGTCAAGTGGTTCCTTGTAGACAATGTTTCTCAAATAATCTATGAAACTATGAATATATGGCAGTGTGATGCTGGTGTGAAAAAAAAGCTCTTAGAATGGTGTTTACATAATTTGAAACATATAATGCATGTTGATCACCCTGAAATCTTGATTCTCTAAGCCGCTTTATTCAATTAGCAAACACCCTGGACAGATTACAAGGGCACCACAGGGTAGATATAAAGACACACATATTTATGCTCAACATGTGACTATTCAGTAACGTAAAATTACTTTTGAGGCTGTTTTAAAGGTGAAGCACTTAGATCTGCGACCCATGAGTACCATGATACAAATTACAATTTCAAAGTTGTGTTAATAATCAACATATTAATGCTTTTATGTTTGTGATATATCCAAGCATTTTCCAAAAGAAAACTTTTATAGAATGTAGTTTCCTCGAACAACCATTTTTAAAGCTATTTGGTTTCTTCTGCAATAGCTACCAAGTGGAGCACACATTACACATGCAGTGCCATCCCCATTTTTTACACTCAGTGCCACATCATGGACAGAGGTGTAGAACTGACTGCACAAACATACTGTTTGAGTCTCCCTGATCTCCTGCATTGGTGTGCTAGAGTCTAGAATGGTGCACCAGTTAGGTGAGTAGAGAAGGCAAACACACACGCACACACACACACACGCACGTACACACACAAAAGCAATGCACAATGCCGTTTCCTATAAAAAATGCATTCAGGCCATATGTTTTTTTTTTTGCCAGTGGGCCTCTTCACTTGTACTCTAAAACTTTAATGGCCACCATTTAATCCAATGCTGCAAGTGTACAGTATTTATTACTCAATATGTATTACATAGTTTATTGAAGTGGCTTTTAATGCTTTTTAAATTAACATTATGGATGTCTAAACAATATAGAAGTCATTTATGGAAATATCCATTTATTAAATCATAAAAATAATTGCTTAAAGCTGCACTTTCTTGTTCTTGCACTATAGTGCATACTGCATCTTTATTTAAATATATGCATACAGTAAAATAAAAATTGAAACTGTATACTATAGCGACACCATCAACCCACAACCAAATTCATTGTGTGTGGAACAAACTTGGCCAAATAAATCTGATTCTGAATCTGATTACTTGAAAAACATGCTTTAAAAAAGTGCTTTAAATCATGATTGATGATGACAGACTCAATAAAAAAATCACATTTTATAAAAAGTACTAGTCTGTAAAATGTACTTGGGTAAATGGATTAAAGAAAGGGGTTTACAAAGAAGCAAGTTGTATAAAGTGTACAGAATACGTGTGGCATTAAACCAGCATCATTCATCTTCAGAAGAAATACATCTACAAGGAATGTGCTAATGTGAGCCTATTCAACCATTCAAGCAGATTTAACAAGCAATCACAGCATAATTTAAAACCTGTCAAAGGTTAAAAAGAGACACAATGACTGTTATTTCATATCTTGTACTATTAATATGAGCACATACACAGACACATACAAAATACAACAGCCACAACACAATAAAGAAGGTAAAGAAGCAAAGAGTAAGTAAACAAAGTCAAGGCTTTTAAACCAAAAATTCTTTAAAGCAAGTCAGAAAGGCTTTAATTGGATGCTTAAATTTTGTTGCTCCAAATGTTGGCTAAATTATTAAAGCCAGAATAGAAAATAAACTAACAGCTGTTTGAAATTTTTGATTCTAGACTAACATGTATTAACATATCATTTCATTTATAACACAAATACAATATTGGACATTTAAGGATTACAGACATTTGAAAAACAAAACAAAGAAGGTATTTATTTTTAAATGTAGGCAAAATCTCAGGGGCCAGAATTGCAATAAAAACCCAGATATTTATTTGTAACTTAATTTGTTCCCATAAGATAAACCAAAATAACAGAAATATATTTTTTTTGAGAAAAAACACAGATCCCCTTGTTATTTAGACGATCTTGCCAATTGGTGTGTTAATTAGATCTAGTTTTGGCATAGGGCCTAGTATAGTTCTCACTTAAACTTTATACATCAATATTACCTAAGCAGGGAGTCTATCCATGGCAACAGTAAATGTATTGGGTCTCAGTGGTATTCTAATAGCTGCTGATAATTTTGCACAGCTAAATATTAAAACCTTTTTATTTAACAATGAACGCACCATCAGTATATTGGTAGAACCCAAACGAACAGAGAGCAAAGGGAGGAGCTTCTAACAAAGCCTGCCTGAACATAGCAGTCCAGCTCATGACTGCTCGTTGGCCATAAAAAAATAAAAATAATATATATATATATATATATATATTATTTTATTTTTTTTTTTTTTGCACATGGATTTGAATGCATATGGTGATGTCCTTTGTTTTGACTACATTTATAAATTGTGTTATTTGCATTTGCATTGTAAAATGCATTTTACATGAATATTATAATTTAGTTTTTATTTAATTTCTATTTAATTCAATTAAAATGTAGCACATGAAAATAAACTCTTTAAGTTGATGGTGAAATCAGGTTATGGTTAGGGTAAGGTAGTAGTATTTATAGTTAATGTTTGGGTTGGTATCGACAAAGGGAATAGAGGTCTATGTTAAAAAGGGAATAGAGGTCTATGTATAGAGGTCTATGTGACAAAGAGAATAGAGGTCTATATCATAATATGCATAATATGCATAATATGCATATGCATAAACACAAATTATATCTTTCTTTTATAGCCCCACTGTCTGAACCATGCTCAAGATCGAGGAGGTTACAAAGTATAAAATAAAACACAATGTACTATTTAACTGCCCAAATTTAAGATTATTTGTCATTACATTAAGAATTAGCATAGACTTGTCAAATGCCATGCAGGCCAAAACATAAAGAGTACAAAACCTCTTCAAAAACATAAAATGGAACTCTAAAATGTAAAACAAATGAAGAACTGGTAGCACTTACCCTTACTGCTTAAAGTATAAGGTACGCAGAAATATATCCATCCATCCATCCATCCATCCATTATCTTCCGCTTTGTCCTCTACCAGGATCGCGGGGGGTTCCCCATGCTCATCCAGGGAAGAACATTTCGGGCGCTGGGCAGATAAATCCAGGACAGGACGCCAATCTATCGCTGGGCACACACTCACTCACACAAACACACTCTATATGGGGCAATTTGGAGAATTCAATTTACCTTGATCCATGCTTTGGAAACCCAACAGGAAACAGAAAACCCAACCAGCTGCCTGAATTATTATATAATTAAAGAAAAAAAATAGAATAATATGCAATCTCAAGAAAAATGTATAAAATTCTGTTTATATTTTGTATACAGTAATTTAGTGTACTGTTTGTCTTTACACCTAATTGTCTCTGCATTTACGCTGACACCTATAGAGTAGGTGGCGGTGTTGCGTCTTAGGAGCTTAAAAAATCATTGGAGAAGAAGAGATCGGAGACCATTTAAATTCGGAAAGTCTTTTCATTTCAAATCGAGGTTTGTTTCATTTTGTGTAAATTATTTATATTTTACGATTACACATGTTGCCGTGTTAAGTAACGTTATATCTTTAAATGTACGTGGCTTTCCAGACTTGTGTCCTAGAACTACATATCCCAGAATGACACGCTGTTTATTTCATAGCGTTAGCATACGGAGTTTTTTTTTCTAGTCGTGTTTAAAAAGCGGCGGATCTTAATTTGGCCTTTAATCGGTTCGAACCTGTTTTGTTTTGGGTTTGATGTTAGACAGATAAGCGGATTAGTGAGTTAGATCACCGCTGTCATCTTTATTAAGCTAACCAGATAAAACAACGCGCAGTTACAGTAAAGTACCCGGATGAGCTGCTACGTCAGCGGCAGAAACCTGTCTGGATTTGTAGTTTTTAAACGCCGTGGCCTTTAAGCGCACGTGGACCGTTTTGTTAGTATTTTTCATAAAATGCTTTTCATTAAATGCTTTAGATTCCCAAATGAGTTTGTTCCGTGGTTCTTGTTGTAATTCTTGGAGTTATATAGTTATGTTATCTAATTTGTTAACCCACTTTGTCTTGTTGGAATTTATTAAGCAAAAAATGTATTATTCATTCATTCATTATCTCCCGCTTTATCCTCCATTAGAGTCGCGCTGCGTTTCCCCATGCCCATTCAGGGGAGAACGTCTCGGGCGCTGGGCAGATACACCCAGGACAGGGTGCCAATCCATCGCTGGGCACACACTCACTCACACAGACGCACTCTATATGGGGCAATTTTTGAGAATTCAATTGACTTGATCCATGTGTTTGGACTGTGGGAGGAAACCGGAGAACCCGGAGGAAACCCACGCAGACACGCGGAGAACATGGAAACTCCACCCAGAAGGGGATTCGAACCGGGAATCCTTAGCGCTGAGAGGCGAACGTGCTAACCACTAAGCCACCGTGCCGCCCTAAAATATATTAATTGCATTAATTTATCCTAACTACATTTATATTACATTTGGTCATTTAGCAGACGCTTTTATCCAAAGCGACTTACAAGGTGAGCACAGGGTTGATCACAACATCCCTGGAGCAATGAGGCTTAAGGGTCTTGCTCAAGGACCCACACTGGTAATTTCAGTGGGCCTTGGATTTGAACCCCCAACCTTCAGATTGATAGCCCAATGCCCTAACTACTGAGCTACCACACCTTACTAACTTTTTGAAAGTATGTAATCTGTGTGTTTTTAATGGTTCAGATGAATGATTAAAGACACAACTGTTGGATGTTTTCACAAGATAAACGACTGTTATCTGGTGGGTTTAGTTTCATGCAAACACACCCAAAAGAAGGTCAGCCCACCTAAGCATATATACTGAGATTGAGAACTCCGAGCTCTCTCATCGATCGTGGTTTCCCGCAATTGAAAATTTTTCCTGCACACTTGGTTGTTTATTCAGTAACTTCTGACCGTTTTAAGTAATATATATTTATAACTTTGTTCATATATCTGCTAAATGACTAAATGTAAATATCTGAATAATGAAGAACATATAAACAAACATGGCATTATTCATTACTGCATTCTTTACCTTCCGCTTAATCCTCTACTAGGGTCATGGAGGATTAAGTGGAATGGGTGCCCATCAAGGGGAGTTTTGGGTGTTAGGCAGATAAACACAGGACAAGGCGACAATCTTTTGCTTGGCACACTCATTCACACAGACACACCCACAAACACACATGGGGTGGAGAGTTGAGATTTCATTTACTAGAACCCTAAATAGGTGGAGTCAAAGTCAGAAACGGGAAGTCCTTAATACCCTGGTTAGTGCCTGGTGTACAGTACTTTGTCCAGGAGGAGTGAACTGCATGCCATATTTTTATTCTGTCTGTCTGTTGTACTTTTTCAACAATTTTAAATCTTTTTAGAGATTTTCAGGTCAGCAGACTAGGTGGTGTGATGGAGGAGCAATTCACCGTATTAGACTGCCTTTTGCCATCAGGTAACTTAAACAAAATTTGCTCTTTTATGTATCATTCTGACTGTGCCACTAAATAAGTAGAAAAAGAAGAAATACTCTAAAGACTTAATTAGTAATGGACTGGTAACCATATCATAGTGCTTGTCATTAACAATCTATTCACTTATTGGTCAGTGCAGAGGATGAAAATGTAACAAGATACAGATAAGTAGGAACAAAGTGTAAGCAAACTATGTTAGAGATGTTAAAGCTCTGTAGTGCATTGAGGTGTAAGAGCACTGTGCATTGTGGAATAATTAAGGATCCTTAGAAGACACAGATTATTTGATTAATTAAAGTTTTAATTACAAAACTGTAAAAATCAAGAGGTGTTAATGTGCTTAACCTTACAATAAATAAAAGGGTATTTATTTCAAGTTTTTATCAATATGCATACTTTGGATTGCAAATTGGCTTTCTCATTATTTTTTTTATTATTCATGATTTCATCTGTATATATTTTGGTACATTTAAATTATACATTTTTTAACTACAGAATGTGCATAGAATTGAAAAGTGCTATATTTCCCTAATTGTTTTATGTTACTTTTTATAACCTGTATAGTAAGTTGTTGAAATTTATGGCATGCAGAAATGCCTCCTGAAATAGATAGCGTAAACCTGATAGGTTATAATATTACTGTGCTGCTGGGTTTTCCATAAAAAAGTATTTGTACACCTTTTTAATTAAATTTCATTCTTAGATTAATTTGAAAATGATTAATGCTAAAACACCAATCTGCATTTAAGAGAATTATATACACAAATTTTGTGCCAGAAGTTGAAATCCATTAAACATTTCCATATTACTCATTTTATGCTGACACCTTTTGTTATTTCACATATTGTTTTTCCCGTGTCCGTGTGGGTTTCCTCCAAAGGTCCAAAAACATGGATCCAAGGTAAATTGAATGTTCCAAATTGCCCCATATAGAGTGTGCTTGTCTGTTTTAGTGAGTGTGCCCAGCGATAGATAAGTGCCCGGTGTGTATCTGCCCAGCGTCCCCCCATACCCCGGATGGGCATGGGAAACCCGCCACCTGCCACTTTAGAAGAGAATTAGGTGGAAGTTAATAAATTAATGAGCTGCTATACTGAGGAATACCATTGCTGATACATCACAATTATCACAATGCTGTGATTGCACCCTTAAAAAATATGTAGAAAAATTCTGTGCTGCCCAGTTTTCAATAACTGCCCAGTTTGCAAACCATGAGGTCATGGTTTGCCATTTATTAGAAATACATCAATGACCTCCCTCCAACAATCCAGAGAATCTTGTAGAAATCTTTTCCAGGAAAGTATAGGTTCTTGTAGATGCAACGGGAAGAAAGGTGTCCATATTAATGCTTACAGAAAATTTAAAAGGACCATGAACTGTGGTCTTTTTTTATCTTTGAAGCCACAATAAAGAAAGAGTGACCCTGCACCATAAAACACAATGTTTTCATCTCTCCCAGGAACCCAGAAGATTGGCTTGGTCATCCTAAATCAACCGCTGGACTCCCAGTTCTTCCATGTGCTTTGGAGTAAAGGTATTGATTTTGTGATGAATGTCTTACAGTTGATTTGCTGCTTCTCTCAAGCTGTTTGTAAAATGAAAAAGAGGTCACAGTGCAGCCTGGAAGTCTCTGATAAGTCTAAGCCTAATTAGTGACCTATAAGCTCACTGAACATTCATATGTCGTATCCACCACAAGCACTATCTAATGCTGGGCTCACTCTGCTAGATTAAGTGCTGCTCAATTCCTATTTTCCTCTCAAATACAATTTAATTTCTTATAGTAGTGCAAATTATTACTTGAATGTGCAATATTTTGCACTATGTTAATAACAATTCCTTAATCTGAAATAATTAATTGAACTGGAAATAAAAAGAGCCCACACACTGCTTGAATCATTAAAATGACCTGCAGTGTGTGAAATTTATTTACAATAAATTTAAATGAAAAGATCCTACTTTTATGTTCCACTTTGATATTTTGTCTATTTCAATGTTTGAAATCAATTAATTCTTATATTAATTCTAATATTAATATTTAAAACTTTTGTGTTTGTTAAACAATATTAATAGTTAACTTAATGCAATATCAGTATGTATAGATATTGTATTAAGTAACATCTGTATATGACAATTTATGATGTTTTAATCACATAGTAGCGTGATATTAGGCTTAGTTTAAACTGACAAAGGTACCAAGCACAAAACAGGCTCCTGATTATTCATCCATTTAATCTTTTCTAGCAATAATAAGTACACATTAGATACATTAAAGTAATTATTGCTTTTATACCTTTTATATTAAAATGACCTTCACAAACTTGCCATTGTAGGCTTGGATCCTTTATATTTATTCTTTTAAAAGAAAATTACAAAATAGTATTATTGTGTGAAAGATCAACTCTCTACTTTAACTATATTTAGAAATGTATTTTTCCTGCTTATTAGAGGGACTGACTTTATGTAAATTAACTTCAGATCTGATGTCCTGTGGTTCAGATTCTTCTGGCCGTTTTATTGTATTGTTAATTATGTATTGGAAATCAGGTTCCTAGAGTAAAGCAACCAAGAACAAGTGAAATGTGGAGCAGCTTTATTTAAAAAAGATTAATGATTTAAGATGGAAAAATTCTTGTTATGGGTGAAAAATGTATCAGAAAGCAAATATGAGATTACTAATGAGCAGCAAAAAGCCCAGAAACATTTAGTTCCAGGTACACTGTGTTTTATTTGTCGTAAATACAGCTTAATTTCATATTTAGCTTGGTATTTATTTACAAAAGAATGTTTTTAATATGATATTAACGTAGCACAAAGTCAAACTATCA
>JAFMOD010001467.1:10927-39756 GCA_019802435.1 Corydoras maculifer
AAGAACATGTGAGAACATGTGAGGACACTTGAGAACATGTAAGAACACGTGAGAACACTTGAGAACATGTGAGAACATGTGAGAACACGGAGAAGACGTGAGAACATGTGAGAACACGGAGGACATGTGAGAACATGTGAGAACATGTGAGAACACAGTGAAGACGTGAGAACATGTGAGAACACGTGAGAACACGGAGAAGACGTGAGAACATGTGAGAACACGGGAGAGAATGTGAGAACTTGCGAGAACACGTGAGAACTCGTGAGGATATGTGAGAACACTTGAGAACTTGCGAGAACATGTGAGAACACGTGAGAACACGTGAGAACACTTGAGAACATGTGAGAACATGTGAGAACACGTGAGAACACGTGAGAACACTTGAGAACATGTGAGAACATGTGAGGACACTTGAGAACATGTAAGAACACGTGAGGACATGTGAGAACACGTGAGAACACGTGAGAACACTTGAGAACATGTGAGAACACGTGAGGACATGTGAGAACACGTGAGAACACGTGAGAACACGTGAGAACACTTGAGAACATGTGAGAACATGTGAGGACATGTGAGGACACTTGAGAACATGTGAGAACATGTGAGGACATGTGAGGACACTTGAGAACATGTGAGAACATGTGAGGACATGTGAGGACACTTGAGAACATGTGAGAACACGACCCTGATTACACTCAGCGCTCATGACATCACAGAATTTTCTGTGGGTTCTCTGGTTTTCTCCCACAGTCCAAAAACATGGATTCAAGGTGAATTGGCTGCTCTGAATTGCCCCTTTTTTGAAATAAAAAAAAAGGTGCATGTTCTCCCCGTGTCTGTGTGGTTTTTCGCCTAATTCTCTGGTTTTCTTCCACAGTCCAAAAAGATGGATTTTAAGGTGATTGGCTGCTCTAAAATGCCCCTATGTAAATTGCCCTTATAATGTGTGTGTGTGTGTCTGTGTGAGTGTGTGCACTGGGGATCCCGGTTCGAATCCCCACCTGGCTCAAGTTTGCATGTTCTCCCCGTGTCCATGTGGGTTTCCTCCGGATTCTCTGGTTTCCTCCCACAGTCCAAAAAGATGGATACAAGGTGAATTGGCTGTTCTAAATTGCCCCTATGTAAATTACCATTATAATGTAAGAGTGTCTGTGTGAGTGAGTGTGTGCCCAGTGATGGCGCTCTGTCCCAGCGTTTTAAAACATTCTCCCCTAGAGGGGAATGTGGAACCCCCCCCTACCCCCCACCTACCCCCCACCTACCCCCCCCTCCTCAATGCAATCTAATGTATCTAATACATTTTGTCCCGGAATGAACTTCTGAATAACTTTTCCTGGTGCGAACCGGTCTGCAGGTTTGAATCGGGGTCATGCTTAGAGATTCGGGTGGCGGATGCGACAGCAATCCTCACCTGGCTCTGCAGCGTCTGCAGCTGCGCCGCGGCGCTGTCACTCATCCAGTCGGCGGAGAGGAGCTGCGAGGCCGTGCTCGCAGCCTGAACCATGATATTCAGATTTTCTGGAGATGAGAGCAGAAAGCAAAACACATCAGAACATCAGTCCTGACTCCCCGCAGCACCGCACTCTGCCATCAGACACTGCTCTCCACGCTGCGCAACGGGGGTATAAAGAAATACCCCAGAGAGACGGCTGCACGATATATACACCTGCTGGAGCATCGCTGCAGAACCCAGCATCTGTATTCAGAAGCCAATCTGCAGATACTCACTGAACTTATACACAGTGTCGGGTCAAAGTTAGGCCACGCCCCCTAGTGGCTCCATTCTCTATGTCCTCCACTGATCATATAGATGGAGTTTGTAGTTCTCCAGTTCCAGACTGTAGTCCATCTGTGTTCTGTTGGTTCTCTGTTCTCTGTTGGTCAGGAGCATCACAGAACAGGGATCATTTGGGTGGAGGATTGTTTATTGTCGGTTCTGCAGTGACACTGATGTGGTGGTGGTGGTGGGGGGGGGGGTTAGTGGAGTTTCATTTCTCCACCTCAGTGACACTGCTGGGATAGGAATAATGCCCCCACCCAATAACCCCTGCTCTGTGGTGGTACTATTGGGGTTCTGAGCATTAGAGAACAGAGAACACAGTATGTACTGTAGAACACTAACAGATGGACTACAGTCTGGAACTGGAGAACTACAAAGAACTACAAAGTCCCTCTCTACAGGACGTGGAACTCAGAACATGGAGCAGGTTGGGGGCGTGGCCAAACTTTTGACTGGTTTGACCCAGACTCACCACAATAAACAATCCTCCACCCAAATGATCCCTGTTCTGTGATGCTCCTGACCAACAGAGAACAGAGAACCAACAGAACACAGATGGACTACAGTCTGGAACTGGAGAACTACAAACTCCATCTATATGATAAGTGGAGGAGAGGGGGCGTGGCCTAAACTTTGATGGTACAGTAGATATAGTTTCTGGTCTGTATGTCCAGCTGTCCTCAACCATCATTGATGTTCTCCGTACAGGAACCCAAACTGACACCAAAAGGTTAACGTACCTTCAGACTCGTTGGCCAGCTGTCTGATGAGGGTCGCGTTGAAGGTCCCGAACTGGAGGTCAGCGGGGAAGTTGTCGGCGATGTAGGTCAGCATCTGAGGAAGACTGCGAACGAAGAGAGCATCATCATCATCATCATCATCATCATCCTCTTCATCATCACCATCACTATCATTATTACCATCACCATCACCATCACCATCATCATCACCATCATCATAACCACCATCATCACCACCATCAATATCATCATCATCATCATCACTCTCATCACCATCATCACCATCACCATCATCATCATCACCATCACCATCACCATCATCACCATCATCACCATCACCATCATCATAACCACCATCATCACCATCACCATCATCACCACCATCAATATCATCATCATCACCATCATCATCATCACCATCATCATCATCATCATCATCATCATCATCATCATCATCATCATCATCATCATCATCATCATCATCATCATCATCATCACCATCATCATCATCATCATCATCATCATCATCATCATCATCATCATCATCATCATCATCATCATCATCATCATCACCATCACCATCATCATCACCATCATCACCATCACCATCATCATCACTCTCATCACCATCATCATCATCATCATCATCATCATCATCACTTTTGATACTCTGTGCTGCAGTTACATCACGACGTTGGACTTCATTGTAACGTTATATCCATATCTCTTTATGGCGACTGTGTTGTGGAAGTGTTTCAGCCTCGTGGAGAATCTGCTGATGTAGTTCTTCGAACCCGAACCTTCTTTTGAGGAGCTGAATTAATGCTGTGAGTGCAGTCAGCATTTATTCAAAGGAAACGCCAGCCAGGCAGAAAATACAGACGGAAATTAATAAAGCTGAAACACACCCCGTCTCAGGCTTAGTGGTTAGCACGTTCTCCACTCAGCCCTGGGGATCCAGGTCCGAATTCGTGTCTGTGTGGGTTTCCCCTGGGTTCTCCAGTCAGAAAACATGGATTCAAGGAAAATTAATTAATTAATTCTCATTTCCTAATTAATCCTCTACTATGATTGGGGTGTGGGGGGGGGTCCCCATGTCCATCCAGGGGAGAACGTTTTGGGCGCTGGGCAGATACACCCAGGACAAGACGCCAATCACTGGACACACACTCACCCACACACACACTCTATATGGGGCAATTTGGAGAATTCAATTCACCTTGATCCAAGTTTTTGGACTGTGGGAGGAAACCGGAGAACCCGGAGGAAACCACGCAGACACGGGGAGAACATACAAACTCCACCCAGATTTGGATTCGAACCTGGATCTCCAGTACTGAGAGGAGAACATGTTAACCACTTCTCATACACACACTCACCCAGACACAAAAACAATATAAGGGCAATTTAGATAGGGGCAATTTATAGCAGCCAATCACCTTGAATCCATGTTTTTGGACTGTGGGAGGAAAACGGAGAACCCGGAGGAAACCCACGCGGACACTGGGAGAACATGAAAACTTCACCCAGATTGGGATTCGAACCTGGATCCCCAGCGCTGGAAGGAGAACATGTTAACAACCAAGCCGCCTTCTAACACACTCACATTCAATTCACCTTGAATCCATTTTTTTGGACTGTGGGAAGAACCCAGAGGACCCGGAAGAAACCCACACAGATACAGGGAGAATATGAAAACCCCCCTGATTGGGATTCAAACCTTGATCTCCAGACACACACGCATTATAAGGGCAATTTAGCCAATTCACCTTGAATCCATAATTTCGGAATGTGACAGGAAACCAGAGAACCCGGAGGAAATGGAGAGAACATGCAAATTTAGGGATGAACTTACTTCTGAGCCCAGTTGCTCTCATTGGTCATCATCGAGAGCCCAACGTTCATGCCAGCGGTCCCGAGGATCATCCTCGCCAGACTGAGGTCAGTGCTGAGGTTAGCCAGGAGCAGGAGGTTCTCGATGGCCTGCATGATCTCCTCGGTCATGTTGCCACTCTGGAACAGTGGATTTTGCCCCGGGGCAGGACCGGTCAGCAGGATCTCCAAGCTTTTCTGCAGATTGCCGACCAGGTTACCCGCCGTTCCGGTATCGTTGCCGGGAATCATCCCAAGGATGTTCTGGAGCGACTCGGCAAGGGAACCGATCTCAGCTCGTACGTCTCCCGAAAAGATAGTCTGGTTCAAAGACCAGGTTGTGCTCTCCAGGAAGCCCAGTGAAATGTTGGAGTACTGCAGAACCTCTGGAGGTAGTACAGATGACAGGGACATCATGACGTCTCTTAGAGAGTTGAGCACCATTGGGAACTGGTCCGGAGACGACTGAGCCGTGAGGCCATCGTAGAGACTGTTGGAGATCTGGGTGGAAGTGGTGAAGAGGATGGGGACCAAGTTGTCCGGAACGCTCTCCATGGTTCCACTGGTGACGTTGGAGTACTGCAGCAGCGACAGAGCGACATTCTGGGAGATGCCATAGAACTCGGGGATGATCTGGGCGCCGTTGGACAAGTTTGAAAGTGCGAAGCTGAGGGCGGAATACAGGGGGTCGTAGAAAACCGTGGTCTCTGGAAAACTTGACGCCATCTCGTTGAGTATTTGCATCACCATGACGTCAGACTCGGGACCCAAGGTGTAGTTGGAGACTGAGAGATTGAAGAGGATCCGTGTGGCCAGGGCGTTGCTTGTGAACAAGGTTCTCGCGATGCCTTCGACATCCTGTCCAGTCGCCTCCTGAGACGTATTTCCGAGGACGAGGCTGCGACTCACGGCGTCCGCGATGTCCCGAGTCGAAGCCAGGACGTTCTCCATATCTGTCGGTTTGGATAGCAGTGTCACGAAGGCGTCTATCATCTGTGTCGAGATGTTGAAGTACTCAGCTTCTTGAGGAGGCAAGAACGCCTCCAACGCCCCGGTGGTCTGGTCCAAAGCCTTTAAATAGGACGCCGAGTCGTTCGGTGCACCGGAACTGCCGTTGATGGCTTGAAGGAGGCTTCGGACTGATGAGCTGATGTTATACACGTCCTGTCCATCAGGGGGAAGGAACCCACCAATGGTGCCGATGATCCGCCCGAGGTCAGGGTTTGGCCCCGAGACCAGTGGTAGCAGGTGGTTCAACACTTGCATCTGGTCCGGACCTGTCAAGGAGGACAGTGCACTGAGGGCCGCATCGATGGTTCCGTCCTGATCCGAGCTTCCGGTCACTTCCCGGGACTTGCCTTTCAGAAAGATAGCGAGGTCTGGATTGGTGACGAAGCTGTGCATCGTTTGTAGGATGTCCTCCTGGTTCAGCGGGGTGGATAGAGTCCTGAGCAAGTCCTGGTAGTTGATCCCAAGGAGTTGGATGAAGTCGTCCACCGGCTCTCGCGGCAAGTTGGCGGTCGTACGTTTGGCGCTGGAGCTTGTGGCGACGGACAATATGTCACACAGGGTTTTCCGCTGGTTCTTCACTTGGATGGGTCTGAAGAACCTTTCCAATGGCGTCAACAGGTTGGGGGTGCTGACGATCTTCCTCCCGAACTCCAAAGCACCGCCGACCAGACTGAGGATGAGGTCGGTGAGGTTTGCCGGCGGAACGGCGTCCAGTTGGCCAGCGGAGGGCAGCAGAGAGCTGACCACGCCGTGCACCTTGGTGAGCATTCCCATCACCAGACTCATGCCCGTGTCTTGGGTGGTGTTGTACCAATCCACCAGCTCCACGGCCGCCTGCACAAGGCGGCCCGTGTTCTCTAGCTGCAGCACTTGTTCCATGGCGGCGTAAGCCGTGGGCCAGTCTCCCAGAAGCTGCATGTCCATGACGTTCCGTAGGTACTCCTTCACCAGCAGGTCGATGGAAATGTTGCCGGGTGAGGCATACATCTGGCTGTTGAGGAACCCGGCGATGTTCTCCTCACTGACGTTCAGCACGGTGAGGGCGACACGCAGGGCCTGGTTGACCATCTCGGGGTTTGATGTAGCGTTCAGATCCGTCGGGACGTAGAACATGGCGTTCTGCACTGCCAGGACGTAGGGTCTGAGTGGGGGCTCCATTGTGGCGCTCTCCAGAGCCATTTGGACCAAAGACAGACTGAAGAAGACGAGAGATGAGAATTAGCAATTCATTTTAATTTAATAATATATGGACCCCGTAGTACACAGACATTCTAGTCTCCCATGGTTTAAATAGCAACGCTACGTGTGAATATATCGCAGGTGACTTAAAATAAGACGTCGCTATCTTGGCGATGGAGAACTCAGGTGCACCGCCGACTGAACACACCCACTTCAGATGTGGACAGTCAGACGGCGCCCTCTATCTGGTTGGGTGGTGGATCATCAACAAAGACACCGCGTGTCCAACGCCACGGAACGTCGGAACCGACGACACTCTATTAAACCTGACTGCATTTGGACAGAGGACACAGATCCATAGAACACACTGTACTGTGGGTTCTCCATTCACACTCACATGGAAAACCTCATGGAGCAGCACATCGAGTCCAGGTAGCTGCACCGTGAAAATAGCAACCCGCCAAAGTCAGAGCGCCACCTGGATCTTAAAGGGGAATGGCAAGCGACACGCTGATTGGTTTATTGTACGGTTCGCCCAAAACACACCCATCCTACGACAATTACTGGATGGAACCTGGGTTTTTATTGGACTGGCAACCTGCAGGACGCCTTCAATAGACTAATATAGATTTTCCAATTGTTAAATACGGGTCACATGATCTCTACACTGACTGTACATGGCTGTCCTACACTGTTGCCCCCCACTAAGTCTTGGTCCACACAAGGTTTCTTCCTTAAAATATCTACATAACAGGGAGTTTTGTCTTGCCACTGTCGCTTGTGGCCTTAATGGTTGGAGCCAGAACACATGGTACATATCTTCTTGCTCAGGGACCCACATTGGTAACTTCAGTGGACTGAACTTGAACCCCCAACCTTCAGATTGATAACCCAACACCCTCCACTGAGCCACCACACCCTTACGAAGCTTGCTTGCCAGGTTCTGATGGTCTACACCAATAGAACACTGGAAGTCTTTGAGTCCGAGGTTCGTCCCAATACTTTTGTTCATGCAGTGAATTTCTGTGAGGAGCTGGAACACGTTCTGCTCTAAGGCAACCAAGCCCAGAACACACGTTCCCTCTGTCTTATGTGGCTGATTTGCAGATTCCTTCCAGAACCTGATGGTTATCGGAGTCGTGTTCGTTGCTGGAACACGTACAAAACCTGAAAACAACTGATGTGTATCAGCGAGACACAGAGAACATACCAACTACCTCTTTATCTGTTCAGGTGCCGACGCGCATCAACTAACCCCATTGCGAATTCATATATTCATCATGTTACACTAATTTATTTTCCCTATGAATGGAGATGGTGACCATGTGCCTCAGTGATGATGTCACGGGGTGTGGTAGCCCAGGGTTTGGGGTGTTGGGCTGTCAGTGGAAAGCTTGGGGGTTCAAATCCCAGGTCCACTGGAGATACCAATGTGGGTTCTTGAGCAAGACCTTGAACTCTCAATGGGTTCATTGGGGAAATTGGGTTCATTGGGTTCACTGAGCCTACAACCCTCCAGGGGGTCTGTATGTTCCGACCCCAACCATGAAGTTGGGTTGGGATACTTGTAAGTCCATCCACCCATCCATTATCTTCCACTTTATCCCCTACAAGGGTAACGGGGGGGTTCCTCATGCCCAGGGAAGAACGTTTCAGGACACCAATCTATCACTGGACACATATTCATTCACTATACACTAAACACAGTCGATATGGGGCAATTTGGAGAATTCAGTTGACCTTGAATCCATGTTTCTAGACAGTGGGAGAAAACCGGAGAATCCGAAGGAAATCCACACCAACACGCGGAGAACATGGAAACTTCACCCAGATTGGGATTCGAACCGGGAATCCCCAACGCTGAGAGGAGAACATGCTAAACCACTAAGACCCCATGCCACCCTATTTGTAAGTCCATCCATCCATCCATTATCTTCCACTTTATCCTCTACTAGGGTCACGGGGGGGTTCCCCATGCCCAGGGGAGAACGTTTTGAGCGCTGGGCAGATACACCCGGGACAGGACGCCAATCTATCACTGGGCACACACTCACTATACACTAAAGCCTATATGGGGCAATTTGGGGCAAAACTCAATTGACCTTGAATCCATAGTTTTTGGACTGTGGGAGGAAACCGGAGAACCTGGAGGACACCCATGAGGACATGGGAAGAACATGGAAACTCCACCCAGATTTACTAAATGACCTGAAGTAACCTGACGTCCATGAGTAGGCGTTTTAGAACACGTGGAGCGGGTGGAGTGGCACATTCTGAGGCTAATCACTGGACCAGAACCGAAGAACTGGGTTCCCAAGCGGCAGATATCTCAAACCGTCTCAGAGGGGACGTCCCCGGAGACAGACACTCGATTGCTTAAGGTACCATTACAGTCTCTACTCTCTGCAAATCCCTTCAGATCGCAGAACAATGCGGAGTCCAGCTCCTCTGCATTCCTGTCTTTGTTCTGCGAGATTAAAAAAGACAGAACGTCTTAAGCAAGCCCTCAGAAACACGAAGACGACTTCAGAACCTCATACAACCGGATTCCAGCCGGCTGTCCTCAGAGGTGAAGCAACAACACCAGCACCTTCCTTCTCCTTAGAACCCAATTCAACAATGTACCTCTTCAGGTATCAGTCAAACCTTAGGCCACGCCCCCTAGTGGCTCCATCCTCTATCTCCTCCACTTATCATATAGATGGAGTTTGTAGTTCTCCAGTTTCAGACTGTAGTCCATCTGTGTTCTGTTGGTTCTCTGTTCTCTGTTGGTCAGGAGCATCACAGAACAGGGATCATTTGGGTGGAGGATTGTTTATTGTTGGTTCTGCAGTGACACTGATGTGGTGGTGGTGGTGGGGTTTAGTGAAGTTTCATTTCTCCACCTCAGTGACACTGCTGGGATAGGAATAATGCCCCCACCCAATTACCCCTGCTCTGTGGTGGTACTATTGGGGTTCTGATCATTAGAGAACAGAGAACACAGTATGTACTGTAGAACACTAACAGATGGACTACAGTCTGGAACTGGACAACTACAAAGAACATCTGTACAGGACGTGGGACAGAGAACATGGACAATGGGTGGAGCAGAAAGGGGGCGTGGCCTAATTTTTGTACCGTATGTTTCCAAGTTAAAAATGGGACAGTCATCTCATTTTGAGGAAGGTCTAGAACGTTGTGATGTCATTATTACTTCTGCATCTGGGAGAGCAGGACAGTCCAGTCCAGTTGCTGAGCACTGCTTTGGTTGAACATCACGATGGACTGGAACTCGAGGGTCTGCGAGACGTCCTGGAGAACCAGGGACTCGTCGAGGACGGCTGTGAAGAGAGCCTCCAGGGAACCCATGATCTCAGCGACGGTGTTGTTCAGCCACAGAGCGTCCATGACCTGTGTACAGCAGGAGAGCAATTACAGTCCAGTGCAGTCTAATATGAGGATGTAGTGGCATCTAGTGGCCAGTTTCTGTCATTACAGTGACAAAATAGTCATACTTTAACTGAAGGGAGTATTTTAATATATTCCTCTCCTCTTCTACTAGGGTTGGGGGGGGGGCAGATACAACCAGGACAGGGTGGCAATCCATCGCTGGACACACACACTAACACACAACACACTAACACACAATCACACACTATATGGGGAGCAAGTTCACCTTGAATCCACGTTTTTGGACTGTGGGAGAAAACTGGAGAACCCAGAGGAAACCCACATGGACACGGGGAGAACATGCAAACATTGTCCAGATCGGGATTCCTACCAGAGTGTGGCACGGTGAGTTAGTGGTTTAGCATGTTCTCCTCTCAGCGCTAGGGATTCCTGGTTTGAATTCCCATCTGGATGGATTTCCATGTTCTCCCCGTGTCCGTGCGGGTTTCCTCCGGGTTCTCCGGTTTCCTCCCACAGTCCAAAAACATGGATCAAGGTGAACTGAAGTATCCAAATTGCCCCATATAGAGTGTGTGTGTGAGTGTGTATCCAGTGATAGATTGCCCCCCTGTCCTGGGTGTATCTGCCCAGCGCCCGAAACGTTTTCCCCTGGATGGACATGGAGACCCCCCGTGACCCTAATAGAGGATAAAGCGGAAGATAATGGATGGATATACTTTTGGGCGGCACTGTGGCTTAGTGGTTTAGCATGTTCTCCTCTCAGCGCTAGGGATTTCCGGTTCGAATCCCAATCTGGGTAGAGTTCGCATGTTCGCACCACCGGGTTCTCTGGTTTCCTCCCACAGTACCATATAGAGTGTGTGTGTGTGTGTGTGTGTGTGAGTGAGTGTGTGTTCAGTGATAGATTGGCGTCCTGTCCTGGGTGTATCTGCCCTGCGCCCGAGATGTTCTCCCATGGGGCGTGGGGCATGGGGCATGGGGAACCCTTCAACCCGACCCTAATAGAGGATAAAGATAATGGAAGGAAGATAATGGACGGGGTTCCAACCAGCATCCCCAGCGCTGGGAGGAGAACATGCTAAGCACTAAGCCACGTGACCAAACAAGAATGCCCCGGTGTGGTTTGAAGGAATGCCGTGTTTAAACTTTGGTCCTCATGATAAAGATCTGAGTGCTGATGGATGAGGACATTGTGTTTGCGTTTGAGTGATGTCAGGTTTCAGGTGGCGCTACACTCACTACTGCCATGTAGGTTGATCTCAGAGAGGGCGTGCACCCCGCACTAAATAAACAAACTGTACTGAGATCTGTATTACAGCTCAACATGAGATAGTGAGATAGTCATCATCAAGAAACCTTGTGAGGACCGAGGCTCAGTGGGGGACTCATCATACAGATTGTGTGGTGATCATGTGACCAATCCATCCATTCATTATCTTTACCATATATTAGGATCCCGGGGGGTGGGGGGGTGGGGGGGGGTTCCCATGTCCATCCAAGGGAGAACGTTTCGGGAATTGGGTAGATACACCCAGGACAGGAGGGGTAATCTATTGCTGGACACACACTCACTCACACAGACACACACTCTATATGGGGCAATTTGGAGAACTCAATTGACCTTGATCCATGTTTTCGGACTGTGGGAGGAAACCGAGGACCCGGATGAAACCCACGAGGACACGGGGAGAACATGCAAACTCCACCCAGATGGGGATTCGAACCGGGAATCCCCAACGCTTAGAGGAGAACATGCTAAACACTACACTGCCAATCTATATCTAAGCAAATACTTACTCATACTGTCACACACAAACTTTATGGGGCAATTTAGAGCAGCCAATTCACTTAGTTTTTAGACTGCGGGAGGAAAGTGTAGACACAGACACAGACACTTCTCAGACTCACCATCACTTGTGGGTCTCCGGTCTGGTACATGCTGACGGGATAGGCACTAATGAAAGGACTTCTGTACATGTCACACCAGTTGGTGACGATGTCGGCGAATCCGGCCGTCTCATTAACCTGCATCCAGAGCGTCTCCACCACACTGCAGTTCAGCGTGTCGCTGCTGTCCGAAGCCTGGAGTGAAAGACAGGACGGTTCTCATCAGGGAACTCACACGGAACTCCAACACCCCCTCCCCACACATTTCACCACACCATGTAGTCTGTAGACACCCAGGACAGGACGCCCATCTATCACTGGACACACACTCACTCACACACACACTCTATATGGGGCAATTTGGAGAGCTCAATTGACTTGATTCATGTTTTTGGACTGTGGGAGGAAACCGGAGAACCCGGAGGAAACCCACGCCATGCTAAACCACTAAGTCCGGCTTTTTATTTATTCATTCATTCATTATCTCCTGCTTATCCTCTATTAGGGTCGTGGTGGGGTTCCCTATACCCATCCAGGGGAGAACGTCTCGGGCGCTGGGCAGATAGACCCAGGACAGGGCGCCAATCCATCGCTGGGCACACACTCACTCACACATACACTCTCTATATGGGGCAATTTTGAGAATTCAATTAACTTGATCCATGTTTTTGGACTGTGGGAGGAAACCGGAGAACCCGGAGGAAACCCACGCGGACACGGGGAGAACATGGAAACTCCACCCAGATGGGAATTCGAACTGGGAATCCCTAGCGCTGAGAGGAGAACATGCTAAACCACTAAGCCACCGTGCCGTCCGGCTTTTTATTTATAATTAATAAAATAAATCTGGTTTAGTATGTTCTCCTCTCAGTACTAGGGATTCAGGTTTGAATCCCAATCTGGGTGGAGTTTCCACGTTCTCCCCATGTTTGTGTGGGTTTCCTCCGGGTTCTCCGGTTTCCTCCCACAGTCCAAAAACATGGATCAAGGTCAATTGAATTCTCCAAATTGCCCCATATAGAGTGTGTGTGTGAGTTAGTGTGTGCCCAGTGATAGATTGCCCCACTATCCTGGGTGTATCTGCCCAGCGCCCAAAACGTTCTCCCCTGGATGGGCATGGGGAACCCCCCTGTGACCCTAATAGAGTATAAAGCAGAAGATAATGAATGAATGAATGTGTTTTTGGTTCTAATGAAACCCTGAAGGGCAGCAGAGGCTTTTTCTCTTAATTACCCTCACAGAGTATTAAACCTCATTCATCACGTCTTTCAGTGAATGTCAAACGCGGAGACAGATCTTTTTAGATAACGCTTCGTGAAAATCAGAACAGAAGTCACGCCTCGCGCCTCGCTGGGATGTTGTGGCATCACAAAAGCATTGCGAGCATGTTTTTGGTAAACGCAGACTTTCCAAAACAAAGTGTGCCGTGCGAGCGCGGGCGAGTCCGCGGAATGTGGGACTGACCTGCTGGACGGCTTCGACGGTGTCCTGCAGCGCCCGCTGCCATGCGTCCACGAGGACGGGGACGTCGCTGGAGTTCGTCACGTCCAGGAAGTCGGACACGGCCTGGGAGAGAGCGAGGATGAGGTCTGCGGAGGGTGAGGGACGGAAATCAGAGACAAGGTGAGATTAAAGGTTTAGGAACATGGACTTAATACTGTTCTAAGTTTATGTGTGTGTGGGGGGGGGGGGGTTTCCCCATGCCCATCCAGGGGAGACAGTTCAGGCGCTGGGCAGATACACCCAGGACAGGGGGCAATCTATCACTGGACACACATTTACTCACACAGACACACTCTATGGGGCAATTTGGAGCATTCAATTCACCTTGAATCCATGTTTTTGGACTGTGGGAGGGAAACCGGAGAACCCAGAGGAAACCCCCACGGACACGGGGAGAACATGGAAACTCCACCCAGATTGGGATTTAAACCGGGAATCTCTAACACTGAGAGGAGAACATGCTAAACTGTACACTGCCAATCTATCACTGAGTGAACACTTACTCATACTTTCACACACACAAACACTATAAATATGGGGCAATTTTGAGCAACCAATTCACCTTAAATCCTTGTTTCTGGACTGTGGGAGGAGTACCGGGGAACCTGGAGGAAGCCCACACGGACACAGGGAGAACATGGAATCTCCACCCAGATTGGGATTCAAACCGGGAATCCCTAATGCTGAAAGGAGAACATGCTAAACACTAGACCACCAATCTATCGCTGAGCAAATACTCATACTGTCACACACACAAACTATATGGGGCAATTTAGAGCAGCCAATTCACCTTGAATCCATGTTTTTGGACTGTGGAAGGAAACCGGAAAACCCGGAGGAAACCCACGCGGACACAAAAGGAGAACATGGAGATTCCACCCAGATTGGGATTCCAACCTGGATCCCCAGCGCTGAGAGGAGAACATGCTTAACCCTACCCCACACTGCCACAAGGGCTACAGACAGTGGGGCGGCACGGTGGCTTAGTGGTTGGCATGTTCTCCTCTCAGCACTAGGGATTCCCGGTTGGAATCCCAATCTGGGTGGAGTTTCCATGTTCTCCCCGTGTCCGTGTGGGTTTCCTCCGGGTTCTCTGGTTTCCTCCCACAGTCCAAAAACATGGATTCAAGGTGTATTGAATTCTCCAAAATTGCCCCATATAGAGTGTGTCTGTGTGAGTGAGTGTGTGTCCAGTGATAGATTGGCGTCCTGTCCTGGGTCTATCTGCCCAGCGCCCGAAACGTTCTCCCCTGGATGGACATGGGGAACCCCCCCCCCCGCGACCCTAATAGAGGATAAAGCGGAAGGTTCTACAGACAGTTGTCCTAGCGATACGGTCACCTGATCAACGTTCTGCTCACCGGTTTCAGCCCGAACAGTCTGCCCCAGCGAGGCGGTCAGGTTCCTGATGCCATCCAACGTGACGGGCAGCACGTTCCACAGAGGGGTTCCATCCAGCGCCGGCAGGAGACCGGAGACCACGGTACCCAGCCTGCCGGGAGGACAACGGGATGGGAGGTTTACAGCGAGTCCAGAGAGGACACACACACACACGGCATGTAGTCCACCACCCAAAGGCTTACCGCTGAAAGCTGCTGTCGTTCCACGTCCCGGAGAACACCTGCACCAGCACCGGGACGGATTCCGTCACGGCTCGAGCGATTTCGGACGTGAGGCCCGCGTCCTGGTTGGCGAAGGACAGTGCGGAGTCCAGAAAAGGGACCAGCTGCAGCGAAGACACAGACATCATGAGTCATTCAGAGTGTGTCTACTGAGTCAAAACACCAACCCAAGGAGAACCTGAGGTTCTAAACAAAGAGCCTGAGGTCGGGTTTCAATTCTCAAATATGGGCAAAAGTATGAGGACACGCCCCATAATCATTAAATCCATGGGGGGGGGGTCGGCGGCACATCCAGGGGGGAACATTTTGGGCGCTGGGCAGATACACCCAGGACAGGACGCCAATCTATCACTGGACACACACTCACTCACACACACACACTCTATATGGGGCAATTTGGAGAATTCAATTGACCTTGATCCATGTTTTTGGACTGTGGGAGGAAACCGGAGAACCCGGAGGAAACCCATGCGGACACGGGGAGAACATGGAAACTCCACCCAGATGGGGATTCGAACCGGGAATCCCCAGCACTGAGAGGAGAACATGCTAAACCACTAAGCCACCATGCCACCCTAATCATTAAATCCAGAAGCTTTATTTACAGAACTGTGGATTTTGGACTTGTGTGGGAGTTTAATGTACAAGTACAGGAACGTCCGTTAGAACCGCCATGATGGAGACACAGACATGGGGAATGTTGAGTTTAGAGTGAAGGGGGGGGGGGTTTCCCCAATGCCCAAACAGTTAAGAACGTTTCAGGCGCTGGGCAGATACACCCAGGACAGGACACCAATCTATCACTGGACACACACTCACTCACACACACAGACACACTCTATATGGGGCAATTTGGAGTACTCAAATCACCTTGATCCATGTTTTTGGACTGTGGGAGGAAACCGGAGAACCCGGAGGAAACCCATGCGGACACGGGGATAACATGGAAACGTGGAAACGTGGAACCTGTAAAGATGGACGTTGTAGTTCTCCAGTTTCAGACTGTAGTCCATCTGTTAGTGTTCTACAGTACATACTGTGTTCTCTCTAATGCTCAGAACCCCAATAGTACCACCACAGAGCAGGGGTAATTGGGTGGGGGCATTATTCCTATCCCAGCAGTGTCACTGAGGTGGAGAAATGAAACTCCACTAAATAGAGACCAATAGAGAACAGAGAACCAACAGGGGACCAACAAGAACAAAGACCACAGATGGACTACAGTCCATAGAATTGTAGAACTACAAAGTCAATCTATATGATACGTGGAGGACATAGAGAATGGAGTGAGAAGGGGGCGTGGTCTAACTTTGGACTGGTACTGTAGATGTTGTTTGTAGTTGTCCAGTTCCAGACTGTAGTGCATCTGTTAGTGTTCTACAGTACATACTGTGTTCTCTGTTCTCTAATGCTCAGAACCCCAATAGTACCACCACAGAGCAGGGGCTATTGGGTGGAGGCATTATTCCTATCCCAGCAGTGTCACTGAGGTGGAGAACTGACAATAAACAATCCTCCACCCAAATGATCCTTGTTCTGTGATGCTCCTGACCAACAGAGAACAGAGAACCAACAAAACACAGATGGACTACAGTCTGAAACTGGAGAACTACAAACTCCATCTATATGATAAGTGGAGGAGATAGAGGATGGAGCCACTAGGGGGCGTGGCCTAACATATGACTGGTGTGGTGTATGTGTAATTAACTCCTGAAAGGTTTTCTGTCGTCGTCGTTATTTAACTAATAATCTATATGACGCCCGTTTTTGAAAGCTTGTTGTGTAATATAGTGCGATGTCATGTAGAAACACTTAAAGTACTTTAAAGAAACAATGAGGACGACGACGGACACGCCGCGATTAGTCACGATGACAAAACCACGTCTTCGTTCAGTGCAGTCATAAACATGACCGATTCAGAGAATCCACTAAGCTCTTCTAAACAGGACAACCCACCTGTTGGGTGACATTACTGAGGTTTGCAAGATTTACTTCTGAGAAGTTGTTCCATAAACTCGAGTTCCCTGAGAAAACACACAAAGGAACATCATGCATTTTAGAACCGATACTCTATAACTTCAAATCATTTATTTATCGAGTGTTTTTTACAATAGGACATCGTCAAAAAGCAGCTTTACAGAGTCATAAACCTTTAAACCCCCAAAGAGCAACCTGAAAAGACAGCGGCAAGACAAAACTCCCTGATATTTTAAGGACGAAACCTTGTGAGGACCGAGACTCCGGGGGACGCTGGAGAAACCCGGAGAAAAGCCAACACGTATCCAAGGAAAACATGGAAACTCCACCAGGGTCGGGGTTCAAATCCGGATCCCCGGCGCTGGGAGGAGAACATGCTAAACACTACCCCACCCTGCCATCCCTGGTCTGTAATCCATCCATCCATCCATACATCCATTATCTACCGCTTTATCCTCTACTAGGGTCACGGGGTGAGGGGGGTTAGGGGTTCTCCATGCCCATCCAGGGGAGAACTTTTCGGGGGCTGGGCAGATACACCCAGGACAGGGGGGCAATCTATCACTGGTGGAGTGGTTTTTTTGAGCTGGGCAGCATTATAACACATCACACTGTCCACAGTCGAGACTTACCTTGGTTAAGAACGTAGGTCGTGACATCCAGCAGGGCGGTTACGTAGCTCCTGGCCGTGTCGTTGAGCGGCAGGGAACTCTGGAGTTGCTCCAGTATGTTCACAACTCTGTAACACAAATAACCAAAGATACCGATATAAAGATGCTGAGATTCTGATTGGGGGTGATGAAGATGGAGAAGATGAGGAACGAGGAAGGGTTATCAGGAGGACAGGACTGGGAGGATGTTTGGAAACCAAGTTATGGAGGTCAGCTGGAGGAGGGAGGAGATTTATATTGGCAGAAGGATGCTGAAGATGGAACCACCAAGCAAAATTCTGATTGGGAGTGATGAAGATGGAGAAGATTGGTAACCAGTGAGGTTTATTAGAAGGATCAGACTGGAAGGATGTTTGGAAACCAAGTTATGAAGGTGAGATGAAGGTGTTTTGGACATATAAAGAGGAGGAACGAGGTTTATATTGGTAGAAGGATGCAGAAGATGAAGCCAACAAGCAGAATTCAGATTGGAAGTGATGAAGATGGAGAAGATGAGGAATGAGGGAATGGATATCAGAAGGACGGGACTGGGAGGATGTTGGGAAGCCAACTTATGAAAGTGAGATAGAGGAGGGAGAAGGTTTATATTGGGAGAAGGATGCTGAAGATGGAGCCACCAGGCAGAATTCTGATTGGGAGTGGGAAGATATTGGGAATGATTAAGATGGAGAAGATTAGGAACCAATGAGGGTGTTAAGGATGTTAAGGATGGAGCCACCAGACAGAAGGTGGCGACGAAGGACCAAAAGGAGGTTTATGGATGTGGTGAGGAAGGACATGCAGATGGTTAGAGTGATGGAGGAGGATAGTAAGGATGGGTTAGATGGAAAGAATGCTGAGGATGGAGCCACCAGGCGGCAGGAGGACGAGAGGAAGGTTAAAGTGTTGAAGAACCATGAAGAACAGAACGAAGAAGATGTGCTGAGATCCGAAAGTCCATCTAGATGGTAAGTGGAGAACCCAGACAATGGAGCAAGAAGATACCAGATTCACTCACATGTCATTCCACCTTTCAGATGCCCCCGGCATCAAGATGGAGTTTATGTAGTAGGTGACGTTCTGAATGCCAGGTACGAGAACATCAGAAAACTCCGGTGGGATCCCGCTGAAAAGGCTTTGGGTCTGGGTTGAGATTTTCATGAGAAGGTCCTGTGCTTGGGCGGAACTGATATTTGGGTTGAGCACCATCTGGAGGACGAACTGAAGGGTTTGTGTGATGTCGTCCACAGATGATAGGGGATAGGCCTCGGTACCATTGAAGATGTTCTCCAGGGTTACTTTGGCTGAATCCAGGATGGCCTGAGTAAATTTTTCACTCTGCAAACCCTCCTCAGTGCTGCCCAGTCGCAGGGCTTGGTTCAGCGTTTGGGCGATTTGCTCCACCTTCGCGAAGTAGACCTGTTCTTCCGGCGTGAGCAGTGACCCCGCAGCCTGGATCAGGTCCTCGAGAGCCATGGCTGTAGTGGAGACATTGGTATTATTGTTGTTCCACGGTAGTACGTTGATGAAATCGATCAGCTGGGGGTTTGTGATCCAGTCCTGAGTCAGCTTGAGGTAGTCCTTGATCTCGGCGTCGATGTCGGCGGGAATACTCGCGTTGACGTCCAAACCCATGACGTTGTAGAAGTCCTGCTGAAGCTCCAGGTTCATCTTGACCATCTGCAGCTGAGATTGCAGTAACGTCATCGTGACGTCGCTGATCGATTGCATATCCCTGCCGTCCACGGGAGACCGCACGCTGCCCATCAAGCCTCGAACCTCATTGGACACCAGTTGGGAGAAGTTCGACTGGACTTCAACGATCCTTACCTGCATGTCCACCATGCGGATGAACGGGGTGAGGACATCGCCAAACATACCGACGCTCGTGGCGTTCTTCAGCTTCTGCAGGTACCACTGCATGATGTCATAGTAGATTCTTTGGGCGTAGGTCTGCTGGGTCATCAGAGTAGAATTGATGGTCTGATAGGGATACTGGAAGTCCTTGCCGAATGTCTGTTTCAGTAGATCTCTCAGGAAGCTGAGATCATTGTTGATGGAGGTCACATTAGATACGTTGAGATTCTGAAGGGTTTCCTGGATTTGGCCAAAAGTCGTCTCCAGGACTTCCTCTGTAAACCTAAGAGGGTCGGCCATGAGGCCGGACATGTTCATGTATTGCGTCACCTGCTGGAATACCATGTGAGCTGAGGATGCCAAGTCCTTCAGAATGTCGTCAGGCACGTCCGTGTTCTGAAGGATGGTGAGAGCTCCATCAAGAAGCTTCATGGTACATTCTGAAGGCATGGAGTCTGTGGCTTCCATCGATGTTGTTGTGTTGTCTGGCAGGGCGCCCAGGCAATTGAAGATGGTCTGACTTTCGTTGAAGCTTGACAGCATCACGGACAAGTAGGAATCGTTGAACAGCAGGGGCAATAGTTCCAAGGTAAAGTAGGTGAGATTAAGGTTCTGGAGAAAGCTCTCAATGCTGATGTCACTTGCGTTGGGGAACATGGATGTCTGACTAAGAAGACTGAAAGCAAGTCTGGCAGCATCCATTGACATTTCCGTAGGTTCGGACACGTTCCAAGGCTGTAGAAGAGACAGAAGGTGGCCGACGACTGATAAGGTCAAGTTGCTCTCAGCTGGTGGTAAAGAGAAGCTGATGTTTCCTCCTTCTATCAGTGTTTTATTCAGGACAGCCAAGCTCTGCAAGACATGGGGCACATTGGACAGGCAGTCCTGACCGGCACTTGCACATATTTCCAAATCTTGAAACAGGGCAAGGGTGTGGTTCAGAAGGCGGCCTATGGGGTTCTGTTGCTCTGGAGGCAGGACTGATTCAAGTACATGAAAGGTGACATAAAGCAGGGCTAATGGGTCCTTGTTATTGGGCATCTGTATGGACTCGAGGATCGTCGTCATGGCAGCACTGAGACTGTCGTTTAACATGGATGTCGGATTCAGAAAACTAAGGGCAAGTCTGACAGCATCCATGGACATTTCTGTAGGGTCGGACGTGTTCCCATGCTCTAGAAGAGTAAGAAGGTGGCCGACCAGTGATAACGTCAAGTTGCTCTCAGCCGGTGGCGAAGAGAAGCCGAAGATTCCTCCTTCTGTCAGGACAGCCAAGGTCTGGAAGACATGGGACACATTGGACAGGCAGTCCTGACTGGCACTTACACAGATTTCTAAATCTTTGAACAGGGCAAGGGTGTGGTCCAGAAGGCGGCCAATGTGGTTCTGTTGATCTGGAGGTAGAGCTGATTCAAGTACATCAATAATTTCATCCAGCAGGACAATTTGGTTCTCACTGTTAGGGCTCTGGGTGGACTGTAGGATCATCTGGAGAATGCCGTCAATGTTGTTGTCACTTGCGTTGGGGAACATGGAAGTCTGATTCAGAAGACCGAAGAAAATTCTGACAGCACCCATGGACAGTTCTGAAGGTTCGGACATGTTCCCATGCTGGAGAAGAGACAGAAGGTGGCCGACCACTGATAAGGTCAAGTTGCTCTCAGCTGGTGGTAAAGAGAAGTTGAAGTTACCTCCTTCTGTCAGTGCAGCCAAGGTCTGGAAGACGTGGGACACATTGGACAGGCAGTCCTGACTAGCACCTGCACAGATTTCCAAATCTTGAAACATGGCAAGAGTGTGGTCCAGAAGGCGGCCAATAGGGTTCTGTTGCTCTGGAGGTAGAGCTGATTCAAGTACACCAATGATTCCACCCAGGAGGACAATTGGATTCTCACTGTTGGGCATCTTAATGGACTCTAAGATTGTCTGGAGAATGCCATTGATGTTGATGTCACTTGTGTTGGGGAACATGGAAGTCTGATTAAGGAGACTGAAGAAAATTCTAACAGCATCCATTGACAGTTCTGTAGGTTCGGACATGTTCCCATGCTGGAGAAGAGACAGAAGGTGGCCGACCAGTGATAACGTCAAGTTGCTCTCAGCTGGTGGTGAAGAGAAGCTGAAGGTTCCTCCTTCTGTCAGGACAGCCAAGGTCTGAAAGACATGGGACACATTGGACAAACAGTCCTGACTAGCACCTTCACAGATTTCCAAATCTTGAAACAGGGCAAGGGTGTGGTCCAGAAGGCGGCCTATGTGGTTCTGTTGCTCTGGAGGTAGGACTGATTCAAGTACACCAATTATTTCATCCAGCAGGGCAATTTGGTTGTCACTGTTAGGACTCTGGGTGGACTGGAGGATCATCTGGAGAATGCCTTCAATATTGATGTTACTTGCGTTGGGGAACATGGATGTCTGATTAAGAACACCCAAGAAATTTCGGACAGCATCCATGGACATTTCTGTAGGTTCGGACATGTTCCCATGCTGGAGATGAGACAGAAGGTGGCTGACCAGTGATAACGTCAAGTTGCTCTCAGAGAAGTTGAAGTTTCCTCCTTCAGTCAGGACAGCCAAGGTCTGGAAGACATGAGACACATTGGACAGGCAGTCCTGACCAGCACTTGCGCAAATTTCCAAATCTTGAAACAGCGCAAGGGTGTGGTTCAGAAGGCGGCCTACAGGGTTCTGTTGTTCTGGAGGTAGGACTGATTCAAGTACCTGGAAGATTCCATCCAGCAGGGCATTTGGTTTCTCACTGTTAGGCATCTGGGTGGAGGAAAGTTTGGACAACGCTTGTAGAATGCTCTCAATGTTGATGTCACTTGCGTTGGGGAACATGGAAGTATGATTCAGAAGACTGAGAGCAAGTCTGACAGCATCCATGGACATTTCTGTAGCTTCGGACATGTTCCCATGCTGTAGTAGAGACAGAAGTTGGCCGAAAACTGATAAGGTCAAGTTGCTTTCAGCTGGTAGTCCAAAGAAGTTGAAGTTTCCAACTTCTGTCAGGACAGCCAAGGTCTGGAAGACATAGGACACATTGGACAGGCAGTCCTGACCGGCATTTGCACAGATTTCCAAATCTTGAAACAGGGTAAGGGTGTGGTCCAGAAGGCGGCCTACAGGGTTCTGTTGATCTGGAGGCAGGACTGATTCGAGTACCTGGAATATTCCATCCAGCAGGGCAATTTTGTTCTCACTGTTAGGACTCTTGCTGGACTGGAGGATCATTTGGAGAATGCCTTCAATGTTGATGTCACTTGCGTTGGGGAACATGGATGTCTGATTCAGAAGACTGAGAGCAAGTCTGACAGCACCCATGGACATTTCTGTAGGTTCGGACATGTTCCCATGCTGTAGAAGAGACATTAGGTGGCCGACCAGTGATAACATCAAGTTGCTCTCAGCTGGTGGAGAAGAGAAGCTAAAGGTTCCTCCTTCTGTCAGGACAGCCAGGGTCTGGAAGACATGGGACACATTGGACAGGCAGTCCTGACCGGCACTTGCACAGATTTCCAAATCTCGAAACAGGGCATGGGTGTGGTTCAGAAGACGGCCTGTATGGTTCTGTTGCTCTAGGGGCAAGTCTGATTCAATTTCATGGAAGATTTCATTCAGCAGGGCAAATGGGTTCTGACTAGACTGGAGGAATTTGGACATTGCAGCACTGAGACTGCCATTTGTGGCGTTCGACCAGAGCTTCTCCAGCTGCTGTAGACCAAAGGCTTCTAGAGTGTTATTCAGCATCTTCAGGAAGTGCTCTTCATCAAGGTTGGCAACCGATGGGCTGCTCTGGAGCATCATAACATACTGATTAACCAAATCAGAGAGGTTTGTTATAAGGTCATGAGATGGTCCAGAGGTAGGGAATTGTGGAGGGACGCTGAGGAGCTCTTGTAGATAGTTTCCGTAGATGTGCTGCAGCAAGGCCTCGGCTCCCTGCATAGGTCTAAAAACAGATCAAAGACCTCAATTTTAATTGGACGATGGGATACAGCAACTGCAACTTCAATATTTAAAAGATATAAAAGTGATTTATTAAAACACTGGTGACCAAGGGTGACCAGGAATGGAACCGGGGACCTTTAGGTTGCAAGGTTGGTTTCTTAGCCAGAGCTCTGACTCCCACATGCCAAAATCTTGTAGATGGGGTGTGGTAGCTCAGTGGTTAGGGTTTTGGGCTGGTTGTGGGTTGAAATTCCAGGTCCTCTGAAGTTACCAATGTGGGTTCTTGAGCAAGACCCTTAACACTCATTGCTTCAGGGTGCTGTCTGGTCAACTGTATACAGTGCCCAGAAAGCAATTGGGCTTAGGTAGCTTGCCCAAGGATACTTTAATGATAGTACTTGGTGGGACCGGGAATCGAACCGGGGACCTTCAGGTCAAAAGGCTGGTTTCTTAGCCTTGGTCTATCAATCTGAAGGCTGTGGGTTAAAATCCCAGGTCCACCGAAGTTACCAAAGTGGGTTCTTGAACAAGACTCTTAACCCTCATTGCGCCAGGGTGCTGTCTGGTTAACCTTGTATAAAGTGCCCAGGAAGCAATTGGGGTTAGGTAGCTTGCCCAAGAGTACTTCAGAGATAGTACATGGTGGGACCGCTAATCGAACCGGGGACCTTCAGGTCGCAAGGTTGGTTTCTTAGCTAGAGCTCTTACCTGAAGCCTAGAATTAACTGGAATAAAGGCTGCATGCCTCTTTAGTACCACATGTCAAAATATTGTAGATGGGGTGTGGCAGCTCATTGTAGGATGTTGAGCCCAGGTCCATTAAAGTAACCAATGTGGGTTCTTGAGCAAGACCCTTAACCCTCATTGCTCCAGGTTGATGTCTGGTCAAATTTGTATACAGTGCCCAGGAAGTAATTGGCGTTAGGTAGCTTGCCCAATGGAACTTCAGTCATCTACTTGGTGGGACCAGGAATCAAACCAAGAACCTTCATGTTGCAAGTCTACGATTGCCTCTTCCTATTATTTATTTTGTTTTTAGCACAATCCATTAATTGTGGGATTAAGGAAACTTGATCGCCCACAAGGGCTCTGACATCAACCCTATAATTTACAAATCCTGTAGCTGGGTTGTGGATGCTCAGTGGTTAGGGTCTTGGGCTATCAATTTAAAGGTTGTGGGTTCGAATCCCAGGTCCTCTGACGTTACCAATGTGGCTTCTTGAGCAAGATCCTTAACCCTCATTGCTCCAGGGTGCTGTCTGGTCAACCTCGTACACAGTGCCCAGGAAGCAATTGGGGTTAGGTAGCTTGCCCAAGGGCAATTCAGTCATTTACTGGGTGGGACCATGTTCATGTTGCAACTCTACGACGGTCTCTTCCTGGTATCGCTATTGTTACCTAACCCCCTTATTTAGCTACCCAACCCCAAGGTAACTTGACCGCCCACACAGAGCTCTGACATCAACCCTAGAATTCACAAATCCTGTAGCTGGGTTGTGTTAGCTCAGTGGTTGGGGTGTTGGACTGTCACCCTGAAGGTTGTGGGTTTAAATCCCAGGTCCACTGAGGTCACCCATGTGGGTTCTTCATATAGATGCTAAATGGGGGACTTCTCTTTTTAAGAGGCTGGACTGTGGTTATAGTGTAGAACCTGATGATACAGATTTCACACACAGCTTTCTTACCGTAGCAGAGCAGCTGGATCTCCACTGATGTTCTGGAGCAGTGATGACAGCTGGGGCATGAACTGATCCCATGTGAATCCGGTTTCACAATAAGTCCCATTAAAGGTGAAAGTGCCTGGAATACAATATCAATTCCATTAATCCATCCATCCATTATCTTCCGCTTTATCCTCTACTAGGGTCACAGGGGGGTTCCCCATGCCCATGCCATGAGAACGTTTCAGGCGCTGGGCAGATACTCCCAGGACAGGACGCCTATCTATCACTGGACACACACTCACTCACACAAACACACTCTATATGGGGCAATTTGAAGAATTCAATTGACCTTGATCCATGTTTTTGGACTGTGGGAGGAAACCAGAGAAACCGGAGGAAACCCACGCGGACATGGGGAGAACATGGAAACTCAAGCCAGATTCCCGGGAATCCCCAGCACTGAGAGGAGAACATGCTAAACACTAAGCCACTGTGCCGCCCTGTAGGAATTTTTTTTTAATATTTTAAAATTGGTTTATTATGGAGGTGGCATGGTGTTTAGCATGTTCTCCTCTCAGCGCTAGGGATTCCCAGTTCGAATCCCAATCAGGGTGGAGTTTCCATTCCATGTTCTCCCCGTGTCTGCGTGGGTTTCCTCCGGGTTCTCCGGTTTCCTCCCACAGTCCAAAAACATGGATCAAGTATGTTTCTTGTTAGTTGTCTCTTGTGGCGTCTCATAGTGGCGTAGTTGGGTCCATCACGCCCACATTACCCAGCATGCCCGGTATGTTACAGTGTGTTCATTGTCTGTGGGGTTCTCCGTCACTTACAGTTCGGTGGTGGAGCCGCATCAGGTTGGAAAGTCATGATCCAGGACGCCATTTGGAAGTACGGTTCCAAAGTTGTCCACTGGCTGCTGTTCTGTAGCATGGAACCCCACGACGCAACCTCCTCCAGCCCCCTGCAGGACGCATGCGAGAACAAAGTGGAGAAAATCAACAACTTAGAACCTTTATCAGCAGAAAGCCTTTAGCTTAGTGGTTATTATTATTTTTTATTTATTTATTTGGTCATTTATTGGACGCTTTTATCCAAAGCGACTTACAAGGTGAACACAGGGTTCATCACAACATCCCTGGACCAATGAGGGTTAAGGGCCTTGCTCAAGGAGCCACACTGGTAACTTCAGTGGACCTGGGATTTGAATCCCCAACCTTTAGACTGAGAGCCCAACACCCTAACCACTGAGCTACCATGTCCATGGTTAGCATGTTCTCCTCTCAGCATGGGGGATCCAGGTTCGAATCCCGATCTGGGTGGAGCTTGCATGTTCTCCCCATATATGCATGGGTTTTCGCAGGGTTCTCCAGTTTCCTCCCACAGTCCAAATATATAAATTCAAGGTGAAGTGGCTGCTAAATTGCCCCTATATAGTGTGTGTGTCCAGTGATAGATTGGCGTCCTGTCCTGGGTGTATCTGCCCAGCGCCCGAAACGTTCTCCCCTGGATGGACATGGAGAACCCCCCCTATGATCTTTATTAAGGACTAAGCAGAAGATAATGAGATAATGTGCTGCTGACCCGGTCAGGATGATCTGAGTCCAGTCCACTGTGACGTTGTTCTCCTCAGAGAACTGGTTCTGCTGTAGTGCCGTGAAGAACCGCTGAAGGGTTGAGCCGTACTGCGTTCCGGTGCTCAATAACTTGTGTACTTCATTCGGGATCATGGACACAGTCACGTTGTAGTCCGACGTTCCATTAATCACGCCGGTTAACCGATTCACCTGCACAGAGTCCAAACACAGGGTTTATAAAGAGCTCAGAACAGCGGAACGGTGGAACGATCATCTCAGACGTTCTAACTTCAAAAGGCGCCCCCTTCTGGCTCCATCCTCTATGTCCTCCACTTATCATATTTACATTTGCATTTACATTCGATCATTTATTGGACGCTTTTATCCAAAGCGACTTACAAGGTGAGCACAGGGTTAATCACAACATCCCTGGAGCAATGAGGGTTAAGGGTCTTGCTCAAGGACCCACACTGGTAACTTTAGTGGACCTGGGATTTGAACCCCCAACCTTCAGATTGATAGCCCAACACCCTGACCACTGAGCTATCGCTCCCTCCATTTAGATGGAGTTTGTAGTTCTCCAGTTCCAGACTGTAGTCCATCTGTGTTCTGTTGGTTCTCTGTTCTCTGTTGGTCAGGAGCATCACAGAACAGGGATCATTTGGGTGGAGGATTGTTTATTGTTGGTTCTGCAGTGACACTGATCTGGTGGGGGGGGGGGGGGGGTTGTGAAGTTTCATTTCTCCACCTCAGTGACACTGCTGGGATAGGAATAATGCCCCCACCCAATAAGCCCTGCTCTGTGGTGGTACTATTGGGGTTCTGAGCATTAGAGAGAACACAGTATGTACTGTAGAACACTAACAGATGGACTACAGTCTGGAACTGGAGAACTACAACGTCCATCTTTACAGGACGTGGAACTGAGAACATGGACAATAAGTGAAGCAGAAAAGGGGGCGTGGCCTAACTTTTGACTGGTACTGTATATATAGTATGTATTGTATATATACAGTTGCCAAGTGATAGATTGGTGTCCTGTCCTGGGTGTATCTGCCCAGCGCCCGAAATGTTCTCCCCTGGATGGACATGGGGAACCCCCCCCCCCCCCCGTGACCCTAGTAGAGGATCTTTACAGAAAGTGGAACTGAGAACATGTACAATAATGGGAGGCTATATAATAAGGGTGGTGTGGCCTTTTTAAATGGTTTGACTCAGACTCCAATAGACCCCTGAAGGTGAGCTGTGGAATCCGCTGTGCTCCAATAGTACCACCACAGGGCAGGGGTTATTGGGTGGGGGGGCATTATTCCTATCCCAGCAGTGTCACTGAGGTGGACAAATGAAACTCCATTAACCCCCCCCCCACCACCACCACCACCACCACATCAGTGTCACTGCAGAACCGACAATAAACAATCCTCCACCCAAATGATCCCTGTTCTGTGATGCTCCTGACCAACAGAGAACAGAGAACCAACAGAACACAGATGGACTACAGTCTGGAATTGTAATGTATATGGTAAGTGCAATATATATATATATATATGTATATAAATATATACCTTCGTCTCCATGTCTCCCACTGCAGCCAGCAGGTCAGCACCACTGGTTCCATTGCGCAGAAGAGCCTGAAGAACCTGCTGCACGTTTTCAGCATCATGCAGTAAAGGCTGGATGAGTGCTGCAAAACGGAACCGGGTTTAATTATTATTTACTGAATGTAAACAAATTAATAAGTCATGGCGGCACAGTGGCTTAGTGGTTTAGCATGTTCTCCTCTCAGCACTAGAGATTCCCAGTTCGAATCCCAATCTGTGTGGAGTTTCCATGTTCTCCCCGTGTCCGCGTGGGTTTCCTCTGGGTTCTCCACTTTCCTCACACAGTCCAAAAACATGGATCAAGGTGAATTGAATTCCCCAAATTGCCCCATATAGAGTGTGTGTGTGTGTGTGTGTGTGAGTGAGTGTGTGTCCAGTGATAGATTGCCCCCCTGTCCTGGGTGTATCTGCCCAGCGCCCGAAACATTCTCCCCTGGATGGGCATGGAGAACCCCCCCCCCCCCGACTCTAGTAGAGGATAAAGCAGAAGATGCTGAATAAATGAATATAAGGTGTAGGGCAGCACAATGGCTTAGTGGTTTAGCATGTTCTCCTCTCAGCACTA
>JAFMOD010001468.1:14138-38892 GCA_019802435.1 Corydoras maculifer
GTGTTTTCATTTTCATTTGTAGCTTATGAACCTCTTTCTTTTCCTCTTGTCTTATGTAGACTCACCTGTACCCCAGCACCAAATGGTGGCGCTATGGAATGGGGAAGATGGATCTGGTTCAGGATCAGGGATGGGCAGTTCTGATCCAGCTTCTGATTCTCTAGTGAATTATCCAAGTGTTTCTGCTGTACAAACTAGAAACATCAGATCAGCTTCAGGTTTGACTCCTTCTGGGTTTTTTTTTTTTTTTTTTAAATATATAAACCCTTTACCTTTAACTGCTGATCTACATTTCAATTATGGCTTTTTTTTTATTTATTTTTTTTGTGTAGCCTCAGTTGTGCAGCACCAGATGGTGGCGCTATGGAATGATTACTACGGCTCTGGATCGGGTTCAGGATCAGGGATGGGCAGTTCTGATCCACCACTTTAAGAACCATCAGTATGGAGCTCTGGGTTCTTTCTGATGGTGTTGGATGCTGGTTCATCTGTTCCTAAATAAAGAACCTTAACTGAGAACATGCTCATGTCTTTGTTCTCTGAATGTCTGATCTTAATGGTTTTGAATAAGCTGAAGGTTTAAATGACGTGTCCTCAGACATATGATCTGGACACTGTTTTTGTGGTAGTACAACAAACCTGGGGCTGTTTCTGGTCCTTTGGTATTCTGAAGGAGACAGTTACAAATTGTTGGCATAATTTATTTTCTCCACCTGCTGATGTGAATTAAGAGAAATTCATACTGTTATAACAAGCTGAACTGCACAATCATATCTAAATACTGAAGTGTAGTGTACAGAATAAATAACCTGATCTCATATCTAAATAAATGGTACTAACACCAAATTCATGTGCAGGATCATCAGCTTCTACATCAGTGAGATCTGTTGTCATCATGAGAATAAATTGGATGAAAACTCAACCATCACATTTCAATAAATACAGAAAAGTGTTTTATGTGTGAACTGTGATTATGGTATATATTTAGATTTCACTATGAATTTATGCGAGAATGAAGTTAGAAAAATTAAACGATGCATTTATTCCGCAAATAGTTTATAACTGGATCAGTTAAATAACAAACTGGTGAGGTCTCAAGAACAAGTATGAAAGGAGCACCTACAAAAGTTCAGGTAGTTTATTAAGTGAGGATCAGAGTTTATGACTTTACTCCAAATTTAATGAGGATTCCGTTTGAAAAAAAAAAAAGGTTTATAAAAATATAGAATATATATATATATATATATCGTCATTTCTTTTTCATAACATCAAAAGACCTCCAGAAACTCCTGCTGAAAATCATCAATAACTATCTGTAAAATAAAACCTGAACCATTTCAGTCTCAGTTACGGACTCTGTTCTGTAATAACACGTTATGTCCACCAGGTGGCAGCAGGAGGACGCGGAAAGCTGATTGGCTTAATCAGAGTTAATGAGGTTCAGGTGAGGAGGTGCACCTGTGCAGGTATTTAAAGCGTCCTTTGAAGCTCTCTTGTATGTTCTCTGGTTCTCTGGTGATCAGTCATCATGAGGTTCTTCTCCATGATCGTGATGTTCAGCCTCCTGCTGGTTCTTCTCTCTCACAGTGAGTTTATACACAGGATTTGTCTTTGAGTTTATTCAAGTTGAGCTTTTCTGAACACTTCCCTTTGGTTCACAGCATCTGGTTCTCCAGTGGATCATCTGAGAGGTGCTCCTGTACAAACTAGAACCTTCAGATCAGCTTCAGGTTTGAGTTCTTCTGGTTTGTTTATATTTTAAGTGCTAGTTTATTTTAATATTTGTGTGGAAATGAAGTTATTTTAGTAACTTCAATGTCCTTCTTGTCTTGTGTAGACTCACCTGTGCTACAGCACCAGGTTGTTGCGCTATGGAATGGAGACGATGATGGTTCTGGATCTGGTTCAGGATCAGGGATGGGTAGTTCTGATTCTCTAGTAAATTATCCAAGTGTTTCTGCTGTACAAACTAGAAACATCAGATCAGGTTTGACTTCTTTATTATATATATATTTTTAATTACTATCTTTTTATGTTGGTCTATAATAATTAAGTACAGACACTGAAGTGTTTTCAAGGTCGTTTGTAGCTTCTGAACCTGTTTCTTTTCCTCTTGTCTTATGTAGATTCACCTGTGCCCCAGCACCAAATGGTGGTGCTATGGAATGGGGAAGATGATGGCTCTGGATCTGGTTCAGGATCAGGGATGGGTAGTTCTGATCCAGCTTCTGATTCTGTAGTGAATTATCCAAGTGTTTCTGCTTTACAAACTAGAAACATCAGATCAGCTTCAGGTTTGACTTCTTCTGGGTTTTTTTTTTTTTTTTTTTAATTTATAAACCCTTTACCTTTAACTGCTGATCTACATTTTAATTATGGCTTTTTTTTATTTATTTATTTTTTGTGTAGCCTCAGTTGTGCAGCAGCACCAGATGGTGGCGCTATGGAATGATGACTACGGCTCTGGATCGGGTTCAGGATCAGGGATGGGCAGTTCTGATCCACCACTTTAAGAACCATCAGTATGGAGCTCTGGGTTCTTTCTGATGGTGTTGGATGCTGGTTCATCTGTTCCTAAATAAAGAACCTTAACTGAGAACATGCTCATGTCTTTATTCTCTGAATGTCTCATCTTAATGATTTTGAATATACTGAAGGTTTAAATGAAGTGTCCTCAGACATATAATCTGAATTTAGTGGGATTCATTTTAGGTAGTGCAACGGTTCTGGTCCTAAAGACAATTCCAGAATTCCTTTTGCATGTTGGAGACTCTCCACCTTCTGATATGAATTAAACATAAATCGTTCAGTGGAAACAAGCTGAACTGCACTCTTATAAATACTGATCCTTAACAGATGTAGTATACAAGGAAATATAACCTGTTATTTAACAAATTAAACTTGTTTATTGAATGGCGCCACCTGCAGGTTAACATGGCTTTTCATCGCAGAGGGAGGTGATGAGGGCTAAGAATAAACTTGGGGAAACTGTACCACAAAATGAATATCTAGTTTCAGTAACAATGGTGTAAGGTTTTTTGGTGCTTCACTACTTTACTGAATGATTATAAATATTAATTGATTGAACACTGTTTAAAAAGGGAAATAAAAGTTTAACTGGAAACACTTGGAACTATATGATGTCACTTAATACTAGTATCAAAGGAGCACCTACCAAAGGGTTAGTGGGTGTCAGTGGAGGTGGGTCATGGTTCAGAGCTTTACTCCAAAATCCTTCAGAAATTTTTCTTTAATAAATTTTTCATAAAACAAGATCATAAAATAATGTTCATCACAATCTATATTTCATTACATCAAAAGATCTACATCTGAATGAGTTCTGTGTCTGTGTGATGAACTAACACACTCATGATCAATATTACACCTGAATCATTTCATTCGAATCGATTCTCTCCTGTAAAAACAAATATTGTCCACTGGGTGGCAGCAGGAGGCCGCTGGTACCTGATTGGATTAATTAGAGTTAATGAGGTTCAGGTGAGGAGGTGCACCTGTGCAGGTATTTAAAGCGTCTTCTGAAGCTCTCTTGTATGTTCTCTGGTTTTCTGGTGATCATTCATCATGAGGTTCTTCTCCATGATCGTGATGTTCAGCCTCCTGCTGGTTCTTCTCTCTCACAGTGAGTTTATACACAGGATTTGTCCTTGAGTTCATTCAAGTTGAGCTTTTCTGAACACTTACCTTTGGTTCACAGCATCTGGTTCTCCAGTGGATATTCCGAGAGTTGGTGCTGTACAAACTAGAACCTTCAGATCAGCTTCAGGTCTGAGTTCTTCTTATTTGTTTATATTTTAACTGCTAGTTTATTTTAGTTCTTTGTGCTGAAATGAAATTAGTACCCCCCCCCCCCACAATGTCTTGTGAGTTCTGAATGTTTTTTTTTATTTTCTTCCTTTCCTCTTACTCCTTTATGTAGACTCAGCTGCGGCGCTATGGAATGGAGAAGATGGCTCTGGATCTGGTTCAGGATCAGGGATGGGCAGTTCTGATTCTCTAGTGAATCATCCAATTGTTTCTGCTGTACAAACTAGAAACATCAGATCAGCTTCAGGTTTGAATCCTGATCTGCTATATATATATGTCTCATGTTTTCAAGTTCATTTGTAGGTTCTGAACCTCAGTATATTTTTCCCTTTTGTCTTATGTGGACTCAGCTGTGCGGCACCAGGTGGTGGCGCTATGGAATGAAGACTATGGCTCTGGATCGGGTTCAGGATCAGGGATGGGCAGTTCTGATCCACCACTTTAAGAACCATCAGTATGGAGCTCTGGGTTCTTTCTGATGGTGTTGGATGCTGGTTCATCTGTTCCTAAATAAAGAACCTTAACTGAGAACATGCTCAAGTCTTTATTCTCTGAATGTCTGATCTTAATGATTTTGAATATGCTGAAGGTTTAAATGAAGTGTCCTTAGACATGATCTGGACTCTGTTTTTGTGGTAGCACAACAAACCTGAGGCTGTTCTTGGTCTGTTGGGGACTTAAAGGAGGTGATTAGGCTGTTTGTCTCCTTCTGTTGAGTTGAACACAGCGTCATGAATACTGAAGCTGCCTAAATGCAGAATATAAAATCAAAAGTAATAACCTGATCTCTTTCTACTGAAAATAAAAAAAAATCCAAAAGCCTGGTATTGGTCTAAATAGCACCCCCTGCAGGACCATCTGTCTTTACATGGCAGAGGAAGGTGATAATAATTAAGCATCAACTAGGAAAAAAGTACCATTTAACGAATATCTAATTTTAATAAATACAGAAAAAGTGCTTCACTAATGAACTGGATGTATATTATAATTGATGGAACATCAAGTTAATAAAAGCAGAACTAATCAATCGATAATAGTTCAAAAAATAACCATTAAACTGAACAGTTTAACTTAAAGCACCGACCAAAGTGTTAGGTGTAAGTGAGGATGTCATGGTTCAGAGATTTTTATTTAAAGAAAGTGTTTTATAAAACAAGATCATAAAGAATTTTTTGATTACAATCTATATTCCATAACAAGAAAAGATCTGAAAGTCATCAATAACTCAGAGTTGTGTCTGTGTGATGAACTAACACACAATGATCAATATTAAACCTGAACCATTTCAGTCTCAATTACAGACTCTATAAACATAGTGATGTATAACTGTGCTGCTGCTGCTGCTGCACCGAATCAGGTTCTGATCTGTAATTAGAAGTATTGTCCACCAGGTGGCAGCAGGAGGACATGGGTATCTGATTGGCTGAACCAGAGTTAATGAGGTTCAGGTGAGGAGGTGCACCTGTGCAGGTATTTAACAGCGTGTTCTGACGCTCTTGTATGTTCTCTGGTTCTCTGGTGAGGCTTCATCATGAAGTTCTTCTCTATGAGTGTGATGTTCAGCCTCCTGCTGTTTTTTTTCTCTCACAGTGAGTTTATACACAGGATTTGTCTTTGAGTTTATTCAAGTTGAGCTTCTCTGAACACTTCCCTTTGGTTTACAGCATCTGGTTCTCCAGTGGTGAGTCTGAGAGCTGCTGCTGCACGAATTGGACTCTTCATATCAGCTCCAGGTCTGAGTTCTTCTGCTTTATTTATTTTATTTAAGAAATATTAGTTTATTTTAATTTATCAAAATTAAAGTAGTCCCCCCCCCCCCTTTGTCCGATGTCATCTGTGAAATTTGAACTTTTGTGTGGTCCCTCCCCTCTCTGGAATGGAGATGATGGATCTGGTTCAGGATCAGGGATGGGCAGTTCTGATCCAGCATCTGGTTCTCCTCTGAATTATCCAAGTGTTTCTGCTGAACAAACTAGAAACATCAGATCAGCTTCAGGTTTGACTTCTTCTGGTTTGTTTATATTAAATTTTATTTTAGGTCTTTGTGCAGAAATTAAATTACTATTTGCTTTTCCTCCAATGTCATCTGAGTTCTGAACATTATTTATTTAATTTCTCTCTCTTTCTTCCCCCTTGTCTTGTGTAGACTCACCTGTGCAGCAGCACCAGGTTGTGGCGCTATGGAATGATGGCTCTGGATCTGGTTCAGGATCAGGGATGCGCAGTTCTGATCCGCCATCTAATTCTCCAGTGAATTATCCAAGTGTTTCTGTTTTACAAACTAAACATCAGTTCAGCTTTTTTATTTTTGGTCATCTCTTAACCTTGATCTGCTTTATATGAATAAAGCTTTTATATTTTAGGTCATTTGTAGCTTCTGAACCTCTATTTTTCACTTGTCTGATGTAGATTCAGCTGTGCAGCAGCACCAGATGGTGGTGCTATGGAAGGAAGAATATGGCACTGGATTGAGTTTAGGATCAGGAATGGGCAGTTCTGATCCACCACATTGGAGCTCTGAGATCTTTCTGATGGTGTTGGATGCTGGTTCATCTGTTCCTTAATCAAGAACCTTAACTGAACATGTTCATGTCTTTATTTTCTAAATGTCTCATCTTAATGATTTTGAATATGCTGAAGGTTTAAATGAAGTGTCCTCAGACGTATGATCTGGACTCTGTTTTTGTGGTAGCACAATAGACCTGAGGCTGTTCTTGGTCTGTTGGGGACTTAAAAGAGGTGATAAGGCTGTTTGTCTCCACCTGTTGAGTTGAACACAGCATCGTTAATAGTGAAGCTGCCTAAATGCAGAATATAAAAACAAAAGTACTAACCTGATCTCTTTCGACTATAAATAAAAATCCCAAAGCCTTTTATTAGCCTAAGTAGCACCCCCTGCAGGAACATCTGTCTTTACATTGCAGAGGGAGGTGATGATTCTAATTAAGAGTAAAAAAGAAAAAAATTACCATTTAATGAATATCTAATTTTAATAAATACAGGAAAAAGTGCTTTACTAATAAACAGGATGTATATTATAAGTTAATAAAAGCAGAACTAATCAAACTATAATAGTTCTAAAAATAACCATTAAACTGAACAGTTGAAGAACCTAAAGCACCTACCAAAGTGTTAGGTGTAAGTGAGGATGTCATGGTTCAGAGATTTTTATTTAAAGAAAGTGTTTTATAAAACAAGATCATAAAGAATTTTTTGATTACAATCTATATTCCATAACAAGAAAAGATCTGAAAGTCATCAATAACTCAGAGTTGTGTCTGTGTGATGAACTAACACACTCACAATGATCAATATTAAACCTGAACCATTTCAGTCTCAATTACAGACTCTATAAACATAGTGATGTATAACTGTGCTGCTGCTGCTGCTGCTGCTGCTGCACCGAATCAGGTTCTGATCTGTAATTAGAAGTATTGTCCACCAGGTGGCAGCAGGAGGACATGGGTATCTGATTGGCTGAACCAGAGTTAATGAGGTTCAGGTGAGGAGGTGCACCTGTGCAGGTATTTAACAGCTCTCTTGTATGTTCTCTGGTGAGGTGTCATCATGAGGTTTTTCTCCATGATCGTGATGTTCAGGCTCCTGCTGGTTCTTCTCTCTCACAGTGAGTTTATACACAGGATTTGTCTTTGAGTTCATTCAAGTTGAGCTTCTCTGAACACTTACCTTTGGTTCACAGCATCTGGTTCTCCAGTGGTGAGTCTGAGAGCTGCTGCTGCACGAATTGTACTCTTCAGATCATCTCTAGGTCTGAGTTCTGCTTTTTTAAAATTTATTTATTTTTTAAAGTGTTAGTTTATTTTAATGTGTCAAAATTAAAGTACCCCCACCCTTTGTCCGATGTCATCTCTGAAATCTGAACTTTTGTGTGGGTTCCCCCCTCCCCTCTCTGGAATGGAGATGATGGATCTGGTTCAGGATCAGGGATGGGCAGTTCTGATCCAGCATCTGGTTCTCTACTGAATTATCCACGTGTTTCTGCTGTACAAACCAGAAACATCAGATCAGCTTCAGGTTTGACTTCTTCTGGTTTGTTTATATTAAGTTCTAGTTTATTTTAGTTCTTTCTGCCGAAATGAAATTAGTGTTTGCTTTTCCTCCAATGTCATCTGTGAATTCTGGGGGTTTTTTTTTTTGGTCATATGAATAAAGCTTTTATGTTTTAGGTCATTTGTAGCTTCTGAACTTGTTTTTCTCTTGTCTCATGTAGACTCAGGTGTGCAGCACCAGATGGTGGCGCTATGGGATGAGGACTACGGCTCTGGATCGGGTTCAGGATCAGGGATGGGCAGTTCTGATCCACCACTTTAAGAACCATCAGTATGGAGCTCTGGGTTCTTTCTGATGGTGTTGGATGCTGATGTGCTGTGGATTTAGCTGTTCCTAAATAAAGATCGTTGCTTGATTTATCTTTGTTTCGTTAATGTTTGATCTTTCTGATGACCCTTCTAATTAATTAAGCGTTTAGACTTCGTTTGTTGAAAGGTGTTGCAATGTGCAAAATAACTTGATCCGACATGCAGTGCAAAGGGGTTTAATTACATCTGAATAACTCAAACAAATTAATTGTTGAGCTTGGTAATGATTGTAATAGAACCATATGCACACCTGAGGCTGCATTAACTCTGAAACTCTACCTGGGCTAAACCATCTGAAAAGGGAGGGTTGTGTAAAAACCATTTCTTAAATTATCAATTTAACCCCTGCATAATGACATCAGAACATTAATGAATAATAACGTGTATAAGAAGAATCAAACATGTGTATTTAGTATTAAACGTTATGAATGTCATTCGAACCCCTCCCATTAAATCAAATTAACTTTCCCGCCAATAAAAGGGCATTGAGAGCGGGACTCGTGTTTCCACCCGGGCGGTAATCCTGGACGGACAAGCACGTGGGGACTGCCGATATGTGAGTTTTAATGTGTTTTTTTAATTAAATGTTAATAAAACGGAGCGCGTGCTGCTGAGTATCTCAATAACAACACGATTCTTTAGAAACAAGCAGGAATTTGAGTGAGTAGAGTTTATAAAACGGATAGTTCCGCTTCGTAAATCTGATTGGCTGAGCCGTTTGTCAGAACGTGACATCATTAACATGGAAATTAGCGCTTTGCATTCGAATCAGTGCGTGAAATCCGTACATTATTTTAAATTGTAACATACAGATTAATATAAACAGATAGCACTAAACCTGTTACGCTTTTTTTTCTTCTAAAACATGTATTCTCTGATTTGGCCACAAGGCGGCAGTATTTGTTAGAGATGCGGACTAGATTACGTCGCGGATGAGCACCGAATTGAGCATTTCTGAATCAAACCTTGTTTTTTTTTATTATGTGTTTGTAAGCGTTTTATTAAAGCAATAAGACACTCGAGTTTGTGTTTAATTGTGAATAAATCACGAGAAAGAGCTGTAACTGAACGCGACCAATAGAATAAAATAAGATAATCGTTTATTGGTCACACATCGGGGACGTTCACGTTCTCAGCAGCAAAGTGACAAAAATGAAGTTAAAAAGATATATCTATTAAGAGAGGTACTTCAAAAAATATATAAATATATAGTAAAAATAGAAATCAGTATTTTCAAAATAAAATAAATTGCTCATTTATGTACATGATATAGAATACAGAGAGAAGACAATAGAAAAAAAAAACTCAGATTGCACAGCAACAAAGTGTTTATTACAAAAAAACCTCAGCGTGTTCAGCAAAAATTTACAACACCAGACATTTCTCCTGATTTATTCAGAATGATGCCCCCTCCTTTACTCCTTTAATACTTAAGAATAACACAGGCTGGTTCGGGAATGCGGCACAGTGGCTTAGTGGTTAGCACGTTCGCCTCTCAGCGCTAGGGATTCCCGGTTTGAATCCCCATCTGGGTGGAGTTTCCATGTCCTCCCCGTGTCTGCGTGGGTTCTCTCTGGGTTCTCTCCGGTTTCCTCCCACAGTCCAAACACATGGATCAAGGTCAATTGAGTTCTCCAATTTGCCCCATATAGAGAGTGTGTGTCTGTGTGAGTGAGTGTGTGCCCAGCGATGGATTGGCGTCCTGTCCTGGGTCTATCTGCCCAGCGCCTGAAACGTTCTTCCCTGGATGGGCATGGGGAACCCCCCCGCAACCCTAATAGAGGATAAAGCGGAAGATAATAAATGTGTCTAATTAGTAATTAAATGTCAATACTTGCTGATGTAAATTGATGGACTAGTTTCTAAGTTTAAAGAATCTGAATGGCAGCATCATAAAAATCTGTTTACTAGAAATTTGCTGTACTAGAAAATCTAATCTGCTGTATTAGACCTGAAAAAATTGGTTCTAGCTAAAAAAAACGGTAACACTGTGCATCTGTGCAGGGTCATCTGGCGTTATACTGCACTAATGGTCTTCTGCATTAATGAAGAGCATCATGAAGTTTTTAATTAATTTTAGAAGTTATGATTTTCATTCATTCATTATCTCCCGCTTTATCCTCTATTAGGGTCGCGGTGGGGTTCCCCATGCCCATCCAGGGGAGAACGTCTCGGGCGCTGGGCTGATAGACCCAGGACAGGGCGCCAATCCATCACTGGGCACACACTCACTCACACAGACACACTCTATAGGGGGCAATTTGGAGAACTCAATTGACTTTATCCATGTTTTTGGACAGTGGGAGGAAACCGGAGAACCTGGAGGAAACCCTCGCAGACACGGGGAGAACATGGAAACTGCACCCAGATGGGGATTCGAACCGGGAATCCCCAGCGCTGAGAGGAGAACGTGCTAAATCACTAAGCCACCGTGCCGCCTTAAGTTATGATTTTAATGAAGGAAATTCATGTCATGTTAGTGCATAACCTCATGACAGATCGAGATTAAAGCATACACACGTGATTTAAAGGTCTTTATTTATGGAAACCAGAGCTACTGAAAAAAGCACAGAGAGAAGAAATTTGATTAAAAAATCAAATTTTTTAAAATCAAGGACATTTTTCTTCATGGAACGTGTGGCTCACATCACTAGGAGGCCACCAGCACTGTTACCTCTTAATGTTAACTGTTTACAATAACCAAACCAAAAGGGTTTCCTTCATACCATTACTGAATGTTTAACCAAATCAAAATCAAATCAGGTTTATTTGTCACATGCGTAGATATACATGGTACAGCCAGCAGTGAAATACTTTCCTGATATCTCCACATAAGGTTAAAAGAATAAAGATTAAAAAAAAGAAGTTACATTTTAAATAAAAAAATATGTATGAACTATGTATTTACACTGTGCAACGTACATACATTTTTAAAAATTTAACAAGAGAAACTGTACAATTATTGCACTATAACCGATGTTAACTAAAAATGGTTCTCATAAGTGTGTTGTGCATATATGTGCAAGTAGTGCAGTGCAGTGTAAAAAGTTGTCAGTGTTATAAAGGTGTTGTTGGTGGCATTGTGTCCGTTTAGTCCTGGTTCAGGGTCCGAATCGCCGTTGGGAAGAAACTCCTCCTCATTCTCTCTGCGTTTGCCTTCAGGAGACGAAAACGCCGTCCTGTTGGCAACAGAGTGAAGAGATTGTTGCCAGGATGAATGAAGTCTTCCACAATCTTTTTGGCTTTGGACCAGCACCGCTTCCTGTAGGTGGTTTGGAGGTCTGGAGGTCTGGAAGTGCTACTCTAATAAACTACAGAGGGCGGTACGTCCGGCCGAACGCACTATCATTGTTTATTGTACTGCGTATCGTCCTGTATTTATTGTTTGCACACGTGCACTTTATTGGTTGTGTAGTAGCTAGTAGTTGGTATGTTGCACCTTGTTCCTGGGGAACGCCGTCTCGTTCCACATATACTGTACTGCACTTTATATTGTGGAATGTCAAATAAAATGCTTGAATCCTTGAAAATATTCAGTTTCACTTAGAAATGGAACCAAAGTCCTTGTTGGTGTGGAAGCAAAGGACACCACACAACTAAAGTAACTTTTTATTATAGACAGAGGTATGATTTTCAGTGCATCACTCATTACTTGAATTATTATAATTAAAATTAAAACATTCACAAAGTAATGGAACATATTTAAAGTTGCGGGCTGCACGGTGGGGTAGTGGTTAACGTTCTCCTTTCACTGCTGGAGAATTAGGTTTGAATCCCAGTCTGAGTTTGCATGTTCTCCCCGTGTCCACACAGGTTTCCTCTGCGTTCTCCAGTTTCCTCCTGAAGTCCAAAAACATGGATTCAAGGAGTCATGGTTCACCAATTTATTCCGAACTTCACAGGAAAATTTATTAGTGTTCAAATGAGGTTCTAATCTGTAATAACACATATTGTCCACTGGGTGGCAGCAGAAGGCTGTGATTATCTGATTAGATTAATCAGAGTTAATGAGGTTCAGGTGAGGAGGTGCACCTGTGCAGGTATTTAACAGCGTCTTCTGAAGCTCTCTTGTATGTTCTCTGGTTTTCTGGTGATCATTCATCATGAGGTTCTTCTCCATGATCGTGATGTTCAGCCTCCTGCTGGTTCTTCTCTCTCACAGTGAGTTTATACACAGGATTTGTATTTGACTTTCATGTGAGTTTGTTAATTTATTTGCATAACTTTGGTTACAGCATCTGGGTCTCCATTGGGTCCAAAACGTCACCGTTATGTTCATCACCATCACAGGGCCCTGGCCATACGAACTAGATCCATCACATCAGGTTTGAGTTCTCATCTTTAAAATGGATTTTTACTGTTAAAACAAGACTTTTGTAGTTTCTCATAAATCAAGTCTACTGTTTAATTCAGAAACCAGAGTTTATTTTGGGAAATGATTGAGAATCTGTATCAATTATTACAACCGTTTAGACTCAGCTGTGCAGCAGCACCAGATGGTGGTGCTGTGGAATGGCGACGATGGCTCTGGATCTGGTTCAGGATCAGGGATGGGCCGTTCCGATCCAGCATCTGGTTCTCTAGTGAATTATCCAAGTGTTGCTGCTGTACAAACTAGAAACATCAGATCAGCTTCAGGTTTGACTTCTGACATTATTATTATTATTTTTTTTTTAAATGATTACTTTACCTTTAGTCACAGATTTCTTTAGTTACAGAAACTGCAGTGTTTGTGTTCTGTCATTTGTAGCTTCTTTATGGTCATATTGTCTTGTGTGATTGCAGCTGTGCAGCAGCACCAGATGGTGGCGCTGTGGAATGGAGATGATGGTTCTGGATCCGGTTCAGGATCAGGGATGGGCAGTTCTGATCCACCACTTTAAGGACCATCAGTATGGAGCTCTGATTCAGTGTGAACGCTGGATGTTCTGATGGTGTTGGATGCTGGTTCATCTGTTCATAAATAAAGAACCTTCTCTGAACATGCTCATGTCTTTATTCTGAGAGTCTGATTACAATGCTGTTAAGTTTAATGATGTGTGAAGGATCTAATGTGTCCTTTAGGTAGAACAATGGGTTCTCCAAATAAAGAGTCGCTTTAATGCCGTTCATCTCTGTATCTAATCACAAGACGGAGTACGTTTAATAAACGACTTTCAGATCTTTATTTTGTGAAGAAATGGGAGAGAACATGCAAACTCCACACCAATGAAGGCAGATTCTCCCTAAACACTTTGTGGGTAAAAAGAACAATGCAGTTAAAGATCTCATTGACTTTAGGTTTTAATGAGTTCTATAAAGTGACAAATCACACCCTTATAAATTAAAGGACCATTTGTACGTTCAATTTTTTCACCTTTAATTGGTAACAGCTGAGGTCATTAAGAATGTGAAAAGGAGAACCTACCAACTTTATACCAAACATTAAGAGTGACTTGTCAATCAATTTAAAGACAACATTTCTTACAAGAAAATATATTTTTACTATCTACACTATTGAACCTGAACAGAGTCAGGGAGATGTGTGTGTGTGATGAGCTAAAGCAGAACCGTCTGCTGAACATCAATTATCTGTTAAAATTAATAAAGCTGATGAACTAACATTAATTATGAATATTAAACCTGAATCATTTCAGTCTGAGTTACAGACTTTTAAACATAGTGATGTATAACTGCTGCTGCTGCATCCGTTCATTCTGTAATACGTGTTGTCCACTGGGTGGCAGCAGCACGCCGCGAATCGCTGATTAGATTAATCAGAGTTAATGAGGTTCAGGTGAGGAGGTGCACCTGTGCAGGTATTAAAAGCGTCTTCTGAAGCTCTGTTGTATGTTCTCTGGTTTTCTGGTGATCATTCATCATGAGGTTCTTCTCCATGAGCGTGATGTTTAGCCTCCTGCTGGTTCTCTCTCACAGTGAGTTTATACACACACACACACACACACGTTCTCATTGTTCTTTTATCTTATTAAGACTAAACTATGTACTCAACTGTGATTTACAGCTACTGGTTCTCCAGTGGATCATCAAAGAGCTGATGCTGAGCAAACTAGAACCTTCAGATCAGCTCCAGGTTTGAGTTCTTCTGTTTAATACTGAATTTTGTCTAGATCTGTAGTATTTATTTTTATTTTTTATTTCGGAGAAATTAAAACTTTCTTCTTGTCTGTGTATATATATATATGAGACACCTACGTTTATTTGTGAGGTTAATTACTCAGGTTTTACTTTTTAGACTCAGCTTTCTGTTCAAATACAGGAACTCGAATTCGTCGTGTAAAATGTTCTGAATGTGGGTTTGTTCCTCATTACTATTTTTTTATTATTATTATTTTTTTTTTTTTTTTGGTTCTTGCAACTCTTTAGACTCAGCTGTGCAGCAGCACCAGATGGTGGCGCTATGGAATGAGGACTCTGGATCTGGTTCAGGATCAGGGATGGGCAGTTCTGATCCAGCATCTGGTTCTTCAGTGAATTATCCAAGTGTTTCTGCTGTACAAACTAGAAACATCAGATCAGCTTCAGGTTTGACTTCTTACGTTTTATTTACTGTCTCTTTACCTTCATCTAATTACAGAAATTAAATTGTTTGTACTTTCAGGATCATTTGTAGCTTCTGATCCTTCTGTTTAAGTTCCTATTTTCTTATGTGGACACTGTGCAGCAGCACCAGATGGTGGCGCTATGGAATGAGGACTATGGCTCTGGATCGGGTTCAGGATCAGGGATGGGCAGTTCTGATCCACCACTTTAAGAACCATCAGTATGGAGCTCTGGGTTCTTTCTGATGGTGTTGGATGCTGGTTCATCTGTTTCTAAATAAAGAACCTTAACTGAGAACATGCTCATGTCTTTATTCTCTGAACGTTCGAACACCACACTGTGAAGTTTATTAATGAGGTGCAAGTTCTAAACCTGCTGATGTAAGTTAAATGCAAACTAAAGGAAGAACGACGCTCAGACAAATTACGTTTAATAGACCTGACTGGAGCTCTGAATTCTGTGGAGAAAACAGAGGGAGAACATGCAAACTCCACAAAAGAATATCAGCCTTTCACAAATGGAACCTTGCTGTTGAACAGAACCATGTGTACTGAACTGATTTGGTTTTTGATATGATCTCAATACCGAAGAGGTATAAAACAAAAGTGAGTTTTACAATTAATTGTTTAATGGGTAACAGATGAGATGAGGTTTAAAAGGAGCACCTACCAAAGTGCAAGTTGTAAGTATGATTCATGGTTCACAAGTTTACCAAACATTCCGTATAACATTATTTTACCATCTACAGTTTAATGAAAAGAATCAGAGAACTCAGCATGTAAAGATCTAATTAACGTTAAATATCTTAATAACTCGATCACTAATAATAAACCTGAATCATTTCAATGTCAGTTACAGACTTTATAAACTTAGTGATGTATTACTGTGCTGCTGAAACGCTCAATCAGGTTGTGTAATAACACTTTATGTCCACCAGGTGGCAGCAGGAGGACAGCAGGAGGATCTAATTGGATTAATCAGAGTTAATGATGTTCAGGTGAGGAGGTGCACCTGTGCAGGTATTTAACAGCGTGTTCTGAAGCTCTCGTGTATGCTCTCTGGTGATCCATCATGAGGTTCTTCTCCATGATCGTGATGTTCAGCCTCCTGCTGGTTCTCCTCTCTCACAGTGAGTTTATACGTGTGTACGTTCTCTTTGATTTTACTTTGGTGGAATTGCGTTTAACACTTGGTTTGGATTCTCAGCATCTGGTTCTCCAGTGGATCATCAGAGAGTTGCGGCTGTACAAACTAGAACCTTCAGATCAGCTTCAGGTTCCATTCTTTCTGTCTTCAGTAGAACGCTTAAGATCTGCTGGTTTAGATTTCCCTCGTTAGTTCAGAATTATTTGAATGTTTTGAAGGTGTCTAGTGGAGACTCATGAGCTTCTCCACTTTTTATTAATTTATTTTAAAGTTCTGACCGTTTCTCACTTTTATGTCATCTAGACTCAGCTGTCCACCAGCACCAGATGGTGGCGCTATGGTATGGAGATGACGGTTCTGGATCTGGTTCAGGATCAGGGATGGGCAGTTCTGATCCACCACGTTCAGAACCTTAAGGATGAAGGTAAGATGTCGTCTGAACACTGGGTGTTGGTTGTATAGCTGCGTTCTTAATGTTCTGTAATTTCAGGTTCTGCTGTTGGAGGTCTGATGTTCTGCTGGTTTCTCTGTTCACAAATAAAGAACCTTTCCTGAAAACATGGTTGTATTGTTGTCTTTTTAAACTTCTGCTCTTTGTGTAGATCTTCAATCATGAGCTGCAATTAAATCAGATTAGAACCTCAGACTCAGGATTGAGATCTTAACCAACACTCCTGGAGGTTCATGTTTTAGAAAACGTACGCAACGTCACGTCAAATGTCTGAACGTCAAGTCCACACTGCAGGAGATCATTCATCAGAGGGAGCGTCGTAGAACTCCTCCTCGCTGAAGGTACTGGAAGATGGAGATGTTCTGCTAGTGGGAAGCCTCTGCTTCAGGCGGTGATGTTCCGTCGCTAAGCTCTGCAGAGACTCGGACAGGATCTTATTCTTCTCAACTTCCTGCTCCAACTTGACGCTCCACCACTGCATGGGCATTTAGAACATGGTCATTAAAGGTTAGAGTGGAGAAGCGAAGGTTCTACCAATCTGGATTTTTAGATTTAGTATGTTCTCCTCACCACAGAGTTCGATTGGGATTGAGTTTTCTTATTCTACCCGCGTCTGTGTGGGTGTCCTCCCATGTCCAAACACATAGATTTAAGGTGAATTGACTACTCTTTGTTGCCCAAATATACTGTGAGTGTGTGCCTAGTGATGGATTGGTGTCCTGTGGTGGATGTCTATCTGTCCAGCAGATGGAACGTTCTTATGGATGGGCAATTGGGAACCCCTGCACCACCCAAGTCCCCATTAAAGGACCAAGCAGAAGATAATGAGATGCGATTATGCAGATTCCAACCCAATATTCTGATAAATTAAGAAATCTCGACTTTGTTTTTTGAGAAGTTGTCGTTCTGAAGCGTCTGTAAGGGGAACGTGCCGTACCTCCTCACGCTGGGACAGAAGGTCCACACAGTGTCTCAGTACGGAGCTGGTCTCGCTGCACAGCTCACAGATCTCTCGGGCTTTGGAAAACTCGTGACCTACAGACACGGACGAATCATCTACACAAATGACTCCTCACTGTTCGTTTGATTAGATTTGATTTTTAATAACTTTAGAGTAAAACGAACTAAGAGTCACATAACATTTCCTCTCAAGTATAAACATTACGGATATTACAGATATTAAATATTTAAATATTATTTCAGAGGAGACATCATGTGTCCATGCAGCACATTGAGTTCCACACAGGGTTTAGAACACAGAGAGCTCTTACTGTCATCACTGCCGTGTTGGATCATCGAGACATAACCTGCCACCTGAGACTCCAATGTCCTCTGATAGCCTTCAGCTGCCTACATCAAAGGGACACTTATTACTCCAGCGTTACACCTTGAAATGTTTCTGACGTATAAATTAAAACTTAAATCACAGCGGCACAAAAAGTGCTTCATTTAAATATCTTTAACTTTGACACGGTTGCTGGCATTGGCAATCCTGACCAAACAACCAAACAACCTGTTGCTAAATCTAATACAATCCCCCGTCAACAATGGTTGCCATGACAACCACAATCCCATAATAACCAAGATATTTACCTGAAGAGAGTGTGAGAGGGCGTCACTGAGATTGGTTTCCTCCTCTCGAACCGCCTGCTCTGGTAGGTTGCAGTTGTCCAACCCTCCACAGGTGGTGCTGTACGCAGCATGCCGCTCTATAGCGTCCAGCCATTTCTGCACACGCAGCACAATTATACGCGTCTCTGATGTTCTGATATTAATTTTTTCATTTATATTTATAATGACGTCAAGCCACTTTTATTCAAATGCAGTAATTCAGACCGACGCCATGATGCTACCACCATCACGCTTCACCGATGTGACGAGGTCTCTACGCTGGAACATTTTCATCTACACATCATCAAACACATCAGAGAAAATGGAAAGCAGTGGCTGTTTTTCCATGTTAACCCCGCTATGCACACCACTGTTGTTCCATGTTCTCCTGATAGTGGACTTTGTTTAGTGTATTATATATATATATATATATATATATATATATATATATATATATATATATATATATATATATATATATATATATATATAGTGTATATATTAGGGTGTATAGTGTATATATATACATATAGTGTATATATTAGGGTGTATATCACTTTTCAAGTGATCGTTCTAAATCAATCACCAACGCCAAATCAAAAACGTTCGCTTTTAAACACATTTCAAACATCCACAGCTTTACCTTACAGATGTTCTGTGGGTCCGCACATCTGGAGGATACTTTGAAGTGATGAACGCTGGAATCAGAGCACCGGAGTGTGAAAAAGTACCGATCCCAGACCTTCACCTGTCCGAAATCCACACAGGGTTTTATTAAACATCAACCAACAAGTCACTTCATCATTGTGATGAGTACATATAGTAATGAGTACGTACAAACCAAACCAAGCTTAAATTATCAGCAGATTCCGTTACTCACCACACACTGAACATTCATAAGCAGCTTACAGCCCTGCCTCTGATCTCCATACACTGCATCAGACCTGGGACAAACAACTGGGACATTTCAGCCTGTCTGGCATCAACAATCACGCCACAGTTACTCTGATGATTATATGAACATCAGCTGAAGCTTCAGGCTTTTTTACACTGCTCTGTATTAAGAGTGAGAATAACGAATTACACACTTACTGTTTCAGGTACCAACTTAATGTTCCATTCTCCAAAACAACCCAGTACGCGTTCCAGCTCTGAAAATTCTTCTGTAGAGTGAAATAAGTCAGGGATTATAAGATCTGATGTGTGATCATTTACAGAACTTCACTTTATAAATATAAACTATATATAACTATATAACTCATAATAAAGAAGTTTTCTCCTGGTTCACTGACTGTACCTTTGTGCACACAGCTGGTTATTATGCTAAATGTTTTTTGGCTATAAATAATCAATAATATCCAAAAAAATTTGTAAAACGACTTTTAGTGGTTGTGAATGATTATATATGAAGGGACCTTAATAAATTGAATTAATTTCGTTATAATTAGCTCTTGAGATTTGCTTCGGCATAAAAAACAATGACATTGTCGCCATCTGGTGGCTATAACTGGGAAATTATAGAACAAATGTCAGCCAAAAAAAAAACTAATTAAAAACAAACACAACCAATTTAATTTAGAACTATGGAAATTGTTTAAAACAAAATAATTGGTGGAGAAAATTAATTAAAGGGGAACATAAAAGCCCCAAATTTGTGCAGACAATGAATACATTTTATTATAAAACAGACAAAATAGAATGATTAGTGAACTAAATGAATTTGAAGGTTTGAAGGGTAAGGGCATTGCAAATACTTATAGAGAACATACCAAACTTCAGATCGCATTGAGAGTATAACGCTCAGTGCTCGGTCACTGTGTTTTCAGAGTCACGATGCATAATTTAAGGTAATACGGTTCTCCTCACCTTCCACAGAGGTCCCGCGAATTTCGGTGCGGAGCAGGAAATTAACTACAGAGCAGAAACACAGAGAGCGACTGAATGGGATCACGTGACTGAGGCCCGTACAGTCAGGGTTAATCAGAGTATAGTTTTACATACAATAAACACCTGATCAGAGGTCAGAACACATCTGAAAACATCTGTAACTCTGAGCATCTTATCAGAGTTAATCATCATCATCATCATCACCGCCTCCCAAACCCAGGGGTCAATTACAAACAAAGGTCCAGATCAGACACTTATAGCATTTATTAACCCTGCATTCTTCATCCTGACACTCAGAGGTTTAATGAGAATACGGTAATGATATGCAAATCCATTATAATTTATGTAAATAAGCTTTTAAAGATCTTACGGAACACCTTTACCTTTTCCTGTCTGGCCTCCAGGAAGAGTCTCATTTGATCGTCTTGTGCAACGTCCAACACACACTGACCTGTGACCCAGAACGATTACTTACACCAGATATTGTATTATTGTATTTTAGTTTTAGTTTTCTAACATAATTCAATTAAAGGTGAAATCTATGATGTAAGGGCGGCACGGTGGCTTAGTGGTTTAGCACGTTCGCCTCTCAGCACTAGGGATTCCCGGCTCGAATCCCCATCTGGGTGGAGTTTCCATGTTCTCCCCGTGTCTGCGTGGGTTTCCTCCGGGTTCTCCGGTTTCCTCCCACAGTCCAAAAACATGGATCAAGTTAATTAAATTCTCAAAATTGCCCCCTATAGAGTGTGTCTGTGTGAGTGAGTGTGTGCCCAGCGATGCATTGGCACCCTGTCCTGGGTCTATCTGCCCAGCGCCCGAGACGTTCTCCCCTGGATGGGCATGGGGAACCCCACCGTGACCCTAATAGAGGATAAGCGGGAGATAATGAATGAATGAATCTCTGATGTATTTGATACCTTCTTTATTCTTCGTTGTGAGACTGGCTCCTGCTTTAAGCAGTGCGTCCACACACTCTTTATGCCCCCTGCTGGCTGCAATGAGTAAAGGCGTGTTACCCTCTGAGTCCGTGCAGTCGACGTCAGGTGGCGCTGTTCTGCTGAGCTGATCGATCAGAACCATCACAGTCGCTTTATTAAGTTGTAGCAGTTAATTAACACGTTATAATGTGTATGGATGTCGGGGGGTGGGGGGGGGGATAGGCAGGGACACCAAACACAAGGACATAAGAAGGGACGTGTCTACTTTAAGCAGAAGGGACCTTGATGCTGCGCCAACATGACAACCAAATTCATCCATCCATTATTTTACGCTTTATCCTCTACTAGAGGAGGGTCGCGGGGGGAAGGGGGTGTGTCCCCATGTGGGGCGGCACAGTGGCTTAGTGTTTGGCATGTTCTCCTCTCAGCACTGGGGATTTCCCGGATTGAATCCCCATCTAGGTGGAGTTTCCATGTCTTCCCCATGTCCGCGTGGGTTTCCTCCGGGTTCTCCGGTTTCCTCCCACAGTCCAAAAACATGGATCAATGTCAATTGGGTTCTTCAAATTGCCCCATATAGAGTGTGTGTGTTTGAGTCTATTGCCCAGCAATAGATTGGCACCCTGTCCTGGGTGTATCTGCCCAGCGCCCGAAACGTTCTCCCCTGGATGGGCATGGGGAACCCCCCCCCCTGCAACCCTAATAGAGGAAAAAGCAGAAGATAATGAATGGATGAACGATGGCATGGCGGCGTCTCACCAGTTCCTCCACAGCAGTGCGGTGTCCTGCTCGTGTCTCCTGCAGAAGACGTTCCTGCGCCCTGCGCTGCTCCCGGCGCTCGGCGGCTGCGGCGTTGAAGACGTGAGGGGAAGCAAAATCAGTCCTCTCCAAACGAAACGTGGGACGCTCTGCGGAAAGCCCTTACCTTCCAGCATGGTAATGACTTCATCATCCTCCGTGAGGTCCCTGGGGGCCTGCGCACATCCGTTGAGCAGCGTGGCGCAGGCGCCGTATCGCAACAGCAACAGAACGACCTCCTGGGACAGGACGGGTGTCTCGTGAGACGATAGGACGGAAAGGAAGACGAGCGAAGGCTGATGAAAGCGAGACGTCGATGAGGACTACCTTTCTCCCCGAGAGGGCCGCGACGTGGAGGGCCGTGTCCCCCGCTGCGTTCTGAGCATCGACCTCGACGGCGGACTTTAGACAGAACAGAAGTGTGTTGTGCTCTACATTTATAATTATAATTAATTATTTAGCAGATTTTTTTATTCATTATTATTTCGCAAATGAGAGCAAGTCATTAAATACATTAATTAATTAATTAATAAAAATCTTGGGTTCGATCCTCAAATTCACGGAGTTGCCGCAGCGGGCCCTTGTGTATGGCCCTTTAAGGACAACCGAACAAAAGACTTATAATGACTAAAGGTGATTTATTGTGTAATATTTTATTATGTATTATTTATATATAGATTTAGTGGTTTTGCATGTTCTCCTCTCAGCACTAGGGATTCCAGGTTTGACTCCCAATCTGTGTGGAGTGTCCATGTGACCATGGGATTCCTCCAGGTTCTCCGTTTTTTTCCCACAGTCTAAAAACATGGATTTCAAGGTCATTTGAGTTCTCCAAATTGCCCCATATAGAGCATGTGTGTGAGTAAGTGTGTGTCCAGTGATAGATTGGCGCCCTGTCCTGGGTGTATCTGTCCAGCACCCGAAACCTTCTCCCCTGAATGGGCATGGAGAATGCACCCCCCCCCCCCATCAGGTCATGCTTTTAGTTGTTTTTTTAAGATGCTTTTGGTTCTCTTCGCAGTTCTGGGAACCTCCGGCTCTCCTACCTTTAGCAGTTCCTCCACGACGTCCTTTTGTCCAAAATAACTGGCCAGATGGAGTGACGTCCATCCACCCCGGGGCTTGGTTTGACCTCCTGAAAACAAAATAAACCAACAATGAAATACATGAGCCAACGTTTGTGAACCATTCCCATTCAGAGGAACATTGCGGTCGCCAATTCATCAGTGGACACACACTCACTCACACAAACACACTCTATATGGGGCAATTTGGAGAACTCAATTGACCTTGATTTATGGTTTTTGGACTGTGGAATGTATGGATTTGGAAATCACGACGAATCTGCGAATATCAAATAAAAAGGACCAATTAAAAAAAAAAAAAATTTCTTTCTTTCCAAATCCAGAACGACAAGAAGTCACCTGACCTGCACCCCCACAGCATCATCAGACCATATGGTGGTGGAAACAACAACAACGTGCAGAAAAGAGAATAAAAACAACATGACAGTCGCACAGAGACTCAGCATGGCGCCGTCGCCATCACCAAAACACGCTGCCCACACGCCGCCCACGGTCGGGTCGGGTTTGGCGGTGGTGCCCGTGGGCACAGGGCAAGGTCCATCAGGACGACGGGCTACACGTTCGATAAACATGTCTGCTGTGGGGTCGTCTTTTCCGTTATCTGTTGTCTTGAACTGGTAGCATTGCGTTTATTTGAAGTTTGGCGGACGTTACGGTCAATTTGTCACAGAAAGGCAATAGTTAGCCGTCCACTTACTTTTGATCATAACATGTTCTGTTGGAAATAAAATCCTTAAAACTGGAAGAAGAAAAAAATGGCACGCTAAATTGTCGTAGGTCTGGGGTTAAGGAACCAGCCCTGCGACCTGAAGGTCCCCGGTTCGATTCCCGGTCCCACCAAGTCCTCTGGCTTAAGCATCCTTGGGCAAGGCACCCTACGCCAATTGCTCCCTGGGTGCCCTCTACAGGGCTGCCCACCACCCCAGGCACCTGTAGTCTTCTGTAAGGTTTGGGACTTAGGTACCAGCCTTGCGACCTGAAGGTCCCCGGTTCGATACCGTGGCTTAAGTATCCTTGGTCAAAACACCCGGGCTGCCCACCACTCCAGACGCCTGTAGTGTACTGCAAGTACGTTGATTTACATGTAACCGATTGAAATAGCAATGCGCCAAAGTCAGACAGCACCGTGTTGTTAAAAAGAAGTGAGCGAAACCGATGAATCACGTCGTTATGACGACAAAGACACGAATTGAATTAAGCTAGGCGGTGTTCAGATGGTTGTTAAATTTGCTTTACACTAACTTAACAATACCACACACGTTTTCCGGCGAATAAAAACCCGTTGTAGCGTCTAACTAAGACATTTCTTAGTTATTATTTCATGCAGCAGCAGCAGGAGTATCGGTCCCTCACCACGACCCACGGTGTTCTCCATCCCGCCCGCTTACAGCGTGGGTTCTACGTATCTCCGACAAATACTTGCGTTTAAAGCGCAATTGAAAGTTGGTTTTCCAGGTCATCAGAACGCCCGTCTGGAGTAACAGGAGGGTTTCTAAAATAAGACGGTCACCTGACACCATGACCAGCTGCATACAGCATACAGTCCCCGCCTCAGCGGGTTCGGTCAGCGCAGCCACTGGAACCTTTGACGTTCCACTTCAGGTTCCTAATATTAAGCGGTTTGAGGGTTGGCCAATTGTTTTTTAAGGAAAGTAATATTTTATGGTTTAGCATGTTCTCCTCTCAGCGCTAGGGATTCCCGGTTCGAATCCCCATCTGGGTGGAGTTTCAATGTTCTCCCCGTGTCTGCGTGGGTTTCCTCCGGGTTCTCCGGTTTCCTCCCACAGTCCAAAAACATGGATCAAGTTAATTGAAATCTCAAAATTGCCCCCTATAGAGTGTGTCTGTGTGAGTGAGTGTGTGTCCAGCGATGGATTGGCGCCCTGCCCTGGGTCTATCTGCCCAGCGCCCGAGACGTTCTCCCCTGGATGGGCATGGGGAAACCCCACCGCAAACCTACTAGAGGATAAAACGGGAGATAATGAATGAATAAATATTTTATGTATTCCAGGGATTCCCAAATTGCCCCATATAGAGTGTTTGTCCAGTGATGGATTGCTTCCCTTCCCCACCCCAAATGTTCTCCCCTGG
>JAFMOD010001468.1:39364-51864 GCA_019802435.1 Corydoras maculifer
GAATGAATAAATATTTTATGTATTCCAGGGATTCCCAAATTGCCCCATATAGAGTGTTTGTCCAGTGATGGATTGCTTCCCTTCCCCACCCCAAATGTTCTCCCCTGGGTCCCCCCCCCCCCCCGCAACCCTAATATCAGGAACTCTGCCTTATGGACAGAGTTGAGAAGATGGTTCCACGGGAACGTCGGACGGACGGATCGCTCTTCCCCCTCGCCCCTCGGTTCAGTGATGTCACGGCGCTCGTTTGTGGTCAGATAGACGTTCGTGCTGTTTAAATCATCCAGACTGGGTTCTCTCCCCTCTGTCCTCTCGCTTCATCAAGAGCCTTCAGATAAGAGCTGCACCGGGGCGCCACGCCGCTCCCTTTTGATTGAGAGATTGTCCTCCGAGGGCCGTTCAAGAGCTCTCTTTTCTCTAATAGGATAAAAAAAACAAGCTTTGCCACTTGACGTGATGGCTGTTTGAAGCTAATACAAAGTTCCGCCGTCCGTCACGACCTGCCATCACTGCACCCTGTATGCAAACTCCAGAAAAACATATTAGAAACACCAATTCCAATACTGGATGAAGCTGATTTGTCGGTCTTGTCCACCTCGTCGCTGAGAACATCAGTCATTCTGACTTGCCGTGGGTTTTTTTTTTTTCCCCCACATCTTTGTTCTAGCTCTACTGTACCATTTTAAGTAGCTATAAAAAAAGCCGTTTCACCAAAACTACAACCAGCCCATCAGGTACCAACAATCATGACAATGTTACCACCTCCATTTTCTCTCATTTTGATGGTTTCATGATTTTATACAATGCATTTCTTCCAATAAAACAAAAATAGTTGGTGTATGTACCTCAGTGTGTTATTGCTGCGGGATGTGTTGACGATTAAGGTTTGGGCAGCTGAAGAGGGAGGGGACATAAAGGAACCACATGCAGGATGCTGTGGTTCAAACTCCAACCATCATTTTCATCCATCCATCTTTATCCCCTGCTAGGGTAGCGGGGTGGGGGTGGGGGGTTCCCCATGCCGATTCAGGGAAGAACGTTTCGGGCGCTGGGCAGATACACCCAGGACAGCACACCAATCTATCACTGGGCACACACTCACAAACACAGACACACACACACTTTATGGGACAATTTGGAGAACTCAATTGACTTGATCCATGTTTTTGGACTGTGGGAAGAAACCGAGGAGAACCCGGAGGAAACCCACGCGGACACGGGGAGGAACATGGAAACTCCACCCTGATTGGGATTCGAACCGGGAATCCCAGTTGCTTAGAGGAGAACATGCTAAACCACTAAGCCACTGTCATTTTTAATGATTCTTAAAAGTTTTCTATTCAAACAACATGCGTGTGTGTGTGTGTGTGTGTGTGTGTGTGCAATAAAGAAAGGATTTTGCCCCACCATGGCCCTTTTGCTCAGCGTGATGGGATAGGCTTCTGCACCTCCAACGCAACAACAAAAGCAGATCCGGTTGTCGAACCAGCAGACACGCCAACTTGCATCACCCCCTGCGGTTCCCATGGTGACTGAACGCACGAATCAAAAGGTGTCCTCTGTAACTTCTCTAAGAAGACGGGATTTCGGAGTGCGTCTGTGGAGCATTTTGATGAGGGACACTGATTAAGAACAGGCTTGGTTTGATGACATCATGGCTCCAGATACTAAAGTGGGACTTCGGTAATGTTTTCTGGTGAAAATAATCAGTACGTGTCCCGTACATCCGGCCACATGAGGGACACGTGCGGGACCCCGGCACTAACGAGCATGGCGGCTTTGCTGAGCGGGACGGTCATCCTATTAGGTCTCTTTCCCCAAAAAGCTCTGGCTGTGTGTGAACAACGTAATGAGGGTCATCACTCGTCATTCTGCCGAGGACTTAAAAGACCCCGCTGATAACACGCCGCTATTAAGTCCTGACCGCAGTCTGTGTGCAGAATAACAATGTTCCAATAACAAAGTTTGTACAGCGCACATCAAAGAATCCGTCCATCTCTTTAGTTTTAGGTCTTTTTTAAAAGAATTTTAAATAACCAAAAACTCAGACTGTAAGATGTAAAGATTTTAAAGGACCTTTTTGTAAGTGCTACATATTCAAATGAAATTTAATAATTTAATTAATTTATCCATCCATTATTTGTCCTCTACTAGGGTTGCGGGGGGGGGGGGGTTTCCACCATGCTCATCCAGGGGAGAACTGGGCGCTGGGCAGATACACCCAGGACGGGGAGGCAATCTATCATTGGGCACACACTCACTCACACAGACACACACACTCGATATGGGGCAATTTGGAGAACTCAATTGCCCTCGATCCATGTTTTTGGACTGCGGGAGGAAACCGGACACGGGGAGAACATGGAGACTCCACCCAGATGGGGATTCGAACCGGGAATCCCTAGTGCTGAGAGGAGAACATGCCAAACCACTAAACCACCGTGCTGCCACAGTGTAAAACCAGTGAAATTGAAATACTCGTCAATGTTAAAACAAACAAAAAAAAAAAGACATTTTTGAACCGTTTCCATTCCAGATGTGAGGTTTTCGTGGTCACCGGGGGTCGATCATGTTAATGAGCTTAGCAATTATCAGACTTCTTTAACATTACACCCCGATGTTTAATCCCTTTTAAATGGCACCATAATAAGGACACGCCAATCTCAGCGGGAAAAGTGGAGATAGAAACCTCGGCAGAGCGAGAGAGCGAGCGAGCGAGAGAGTGAGAGAGTGAGGGAGCGAGAACACTCTGGACAAGAGGAGCAGATTATTATAATAGCCTTCGTTAAAATTCCGTCAGGGAATCAGGCCTCCTCACGTATTCAATACGCTATCAGATTAAAGTCAAGGGTCAGGATAAAATTAGCCGGTGATAAAATAAAACAGCCAATCCCAGCGGCGTCGCAGAATAATTACCGCCAGCCCCCGAGACCCCCGAGACCCCCGAGACCCCCGAGACGTCGACCTGCGTTTCGGAGGAAGCGCCGGGTCACGTGACGAGAGGGGCGATCACCGAGCCGGTTTTATTTACAGAGACTCAACGCAACCGGCTGCCAAACCCGTTTCACGCTCCTGTTGGGATTCTCGGGTGTAAATATAAACTCTGTTGACATTATTAACAGAATTCGTCCTGTTAGCCGGTTTTCCCCTTAGTCATCGTCGTCTTAACAACAGTGACCTACATACAAGCGTTAATTCATACCATTAACGATCTAACTAACGAATAGGGCGGCACGGCCCAAGGTTTTGGGTCCAATTCCTGTTCATAGGAACCTTATGTATCTATTCTACAGATTAGATTTGTTTTTTTAGTACTTAAAAAAAATAATAATACATAATAGAGTCGGGTGACGCTGCAGTCGGGTAAACTAACCCGGCCACTAGGGGGACATGTCCACAGAGAGGCGGAGGAGGATATAAAGCAGGGCATTCTGTTTAAGTTTGGGTTCAGCCCGAGGGAAAACATCCGAAGTGATGTTAAGGGATTGTTCGTTAGCCACGAAGATCACGGTGGCGTGATAATTAAGCTCCACCTGCAGCCAATCACATCAGGTTACAAACTGTTCAGGGGCGTGGCCAGCCCTTGGGTAGTAGTTGCTCATTTTTTGCATATACAGCGCAATGCCTCGTTTCCGTGTTCTCCACGTCTTTTACGTTTTATTCGTGCTGGTGGTCGCATGTAGAAAGTGGGAGGAGCAAACTACAAAGGGTTTCCGCCTAGCTGTGAGCATCACCCGCTGAGTAGCGGTGCGCAGGACGCTGCCCAAATTATGCAGCCGCCTTGTCATACACGTTACACAGTGCTATCGGTACCCGACCTCTTATTCTTTTTGACTGACAAACACGCAAGCTTTGATCTCGCAGTTGTTTTTTTTTCTCTTGAATTAATTAACGCCTTAACGTTAACCTTCACGTCCAATAGTAATTATAAACACTCATCATTAAGCAGACTTCCCCCAGTGCACGGCGGTGTGGTTTAAAATATTAAAACGCAGAGTTTAGATAAATAATAGAGAAACGATGGGCGTGGTCGAGCCAACGCAGGGAGACAGTGACATTTAGCCGTAAGCAACAAGCGCAAAACATTGTCACTGCCCTTAAATTTAATTACGATCAGCGGCGGCAGACCACCAAGAGAGGAGACAAAATGTCAGCACCTCGGTCTGCGCCGGGGGGGGGGGGGGGGGGGGGTCCTCCCGCCGACACCGAGGCACTACCCAGGAACTATGGCTGTGTCTCATTAACGCATCAATCTAGAAGCGCTGAAGGTACGCTCGCCGTCATCGCCACGCTGTAAATTATGCACGGCCTCACATCAGCTCCCACATCAACCAATCAGCGGGACTTATTTGCCCACTGGCTTCTGATTTAACGTAGCGAGCGTTTAACAGGCGATTTAACCACCAATGAACTAAAGATCCAGATTTAATAACCTAACACAGAAATGTTACACCCATTAACAGGAGGGGATGTGTCTGACACACACACTTATCCGACATCCAATCAGAATTAGGGGCGTGGTCAGAGCAGACTGCTGTACGTTTCCGCTCCCACAGTTCACAGACGCTCTGGAGCATCAGGGCAACTTCTACCAGAATATTATTACCACACACAGTTTGGTATTCGGTAGTTGAACAGAAATACGATAATAAACCTACATTACACATTTAAATTTTCATTAGAGTTTAAAGATGAAGTAATGCGTAATGTTTTTTGCAGAACGTCATGATCGATTGTAAAATGTTTGCTTTCTTTTGGAAAAGGCAAGTTTTAAAGAATAACATGATGTTCTATGTTCTATGTTCATGTTTGAATCCTGAGTTTGCATGTTCTCCCCTATGTCCACGTGGGTTTCCTCCGGGTTCTCCGGTTTCCTTCCACAGTCCAAAAACATAGATTTAAGGTGTTAGGATCTTTTGATTTTGAAAAAGGCAGAAAGAACGAGCTGATGCAAAAATGGTCGCCTCAACTCATTTATTGAGGACAAAGAAAACTTCATGAACACCGTCAGTAACTCACGCTGGCCAGCGGGTCTGCCATCCTCAGCGTTCCGATGCCGTCTGCCTCCGGGTCTGAGTGATAGTGCGCCCCCCGCAGTGTTTACCTGTGTATATATCCGTTACGTCTAGTTCCTGCCCCTTACCTGCCTAAGCCAATCGTAGATTACCGCCCTAGGGTTTAAATCAGCCAATCCAAGACCAGTATTTTGGTTCAAATCTAGCGTGCCCCACCCCACTTTCTAATGGCAGCAGGAGCCCATAAGAGTCCCTTGTTTGAATGCAAACTTTCGGCCATTTTGAGACTCTTATTATGTGCACGTAATTTAAAACTCCTGACAAAGGTCAATTAAATGCTCTGAATTGCCCCATATAGAGTGTGTGTGTGATTGAGGGTGTTCCCACTGATAGATTGGCGAGCCAAACGTTCTCCCCTGCGACTCTAGTAGAGGATTAAGTGGAAAATAATGAATGGATGACTGAAATTTGATCATTGTGTTCTATTTCTTGTAGAACCCGACGGTAGTCCTCATCTAGTACTTTGTTCTAGTACAAGGTTCTGTTATTGTATGAAAGTACCATTTCATGTTTTTTTCTAAATTGGTTCTAGAGTATATAGTAGAATATCAATTTTTTAAAATTTGTGTTAAACATGTGTAACGTTTTTAATACCATTTTTATTTCACGCCGTGTCCACACACTTTCGGTCCTACAGTATGGACAGCGCTCTGTAACTGAGCCGGTCATTAGAGCTCCGATTTAAAGAGCGTTTGTCTCCATTGTTGGGTTCTTGGTGGAGACAGACCTTTGGGTGGCCGGTGTTTTACCCGATGACACTCGTATGAGCTTAAGGTTATCACATGATCAGTCAGAAACACCCGCAGAGATTTAAATGTCAGGGACTATCTCACCGATCAGCTGAACCCATCCGGGCGCCCCGATAAATCCCGAAAGGTCTTTGAGATTAGAACCGATCCAGCCGCTCGGACGTCTGTCCACCGAGCTGGACGAAGGAAGACGTTCCAAAGTCCATGAGAGATACACTCACAGTTATAATGAGTTCAGGTCAACATGTTTCGTGTTGTTACAGCAAGCTGCAGGTAGGGGGCAACATTTTCATCTCAGAGCAGCTGAGCCTCGGTCCTCACAAGCTCGCTTTCCACAACAACTAACGCTCACACAAGAGGGTCGTTTTGCTTTTATTGGTTTAGATTTATTTATAGACAGATAGATTTTATTATGTTAATTGTTAACAGTGATATAAATAAAGAAATTAATTAATAAAATAATAAATAAATCTTGGGTTCGATCCTCAAATTCACAAAACTGTCGCAGCGGTCTCTTGTGTATGGCCCTTTAAGGACAACCCAACGAAAGGATTATGATGATTAAAGGTGATTTATTGTGTAGTATTTTATTATGTGTTATTTTACCTAGGGCGGCACGCTGGCTTAGGTTTAGTGGTTTAGCATGTTCTCCTCTCAGTGCTGAAGATCCAGGTTTGAATCCCCAATCTGGGTGTTCTCCCTGTGTATGTGTGGGTTTCCTCTGGGTTCTCCGGTTTCCTCCCACAGTCTAAAAACATGGATTCAAGGTGAATTGAATAGTCTCAATTGCCCCATATAGAGTGTGTTTGTGTGTGCCCAGTGATAGATTGGCGTCCTGTCGTGGGTACATCTGCCTCAGTCCAGAAACTTTCTCCTTTAGATGGGCATGTGGACCCCCACACCGCACCCCCAAGACCCTAGTATAGAGTTAGGCATAAGATAATGAATCAATGAATTAATTATTTACATAAGACACCAACCACAGGTGCCAACGTGTGTCAGTGTCTCAATCGGCCAATAATAGGGGACTTTGCTGGATTGTGACTGTCGGAACTGCTGAGTGTCAAACACTGGACCCCCGTCCGTCTGTCAGCCCACACCCCTGAGCTGTGACGCCCGGACCTCCGAATCAAATCAAACACTATGAGCTGGTTTCCTGTGATCCTCGTTCTAATTATAATCACATCTGATGGAATATTGACTCTGAGTGATTACAATATTCATGTACACTGTCCTTGTAAATCCAAAGTTAATGAGTTTATTCAAATCCGCTCGGCGTTTTAAAGCCATCACATAAGAGTGAGCTTCAATTTCGTAAGTGTTTCAGCCGAATCGGCGACATGCGTGTTGTTTCAGCTTTAAAAACTCAGAGCTTACAATTATAATCATAAAAATAATCATAATAATAATAATCCCACGGCATAAAGAAGACATTAAAAAACCTTCCTCTTTGAAGTAACACCCTAATTCTAACTGCTACCATATGAACATGGAACACTTCTGGCCAAAATAAGGCCCCCTGCTGGCAAACTGCATATGAGCAAAAGGTTGGCCCTCATAAGAAATCTTTTGATTTGGACAACATGTCCCCCAAACACTCGAGGATGATGTTGGTCAGACTGCTGCTACACACACATGGGCCATAAGTGGCCCACACATATAAACACTCATGTGGCCCACATGTCCCAAAACACACATCTGGCTCACATCTAACATTACATTCAAAAAGAAACTTACAAAGGAAGCACAGGGTTGGTACAGCGCCCCCTGGAGCAATGAGGGTTAATGGTCTTGCTTAAGGAGCCACATCGGTGGACCTGGGATTTAAACCCACAACCTTCAGACTGACACCCGAACCAACCATGTAAGACACCTGGCATTGCTATCTACATGAAAATATTGGCGGATCCAAATTTTGGATAGCAATACGGCATTGTGCCATCAAAGTACCATCGTCGTGCCAAGTGGGCCAGGTGAAAATGGGAGTTGTGGGCCAGAGAAATTTTGCTATCTAGGTTTGTTTTTGGTGAGTGGGCCATCACAGCATTGACCCTCCAATGGGAATGTAAGACTTTTATACCGACAACGACTCTATTCTTGATGCGTTATCGTTCCGTCACGCGCTGACGATAAACACGGCGTATTCCGCATCATACAAACATTTCCCGGTCGGAGTCTCCAGAGCTATTTTGGAGGGAGCCATTCAGAATTATATCAACATGAATAATTGCCAGTCAGCCTATGAGCAAATTGCTATGCCAAACAAATATGACAAACATAAGATTAGACGAGTCTTGCGGGCGACGTGAGTGGCAGTTCCTCCGTTAAATACATTCTGTTGATGACAGAAGCGTTTGAAGGATGAGGCGACGGGATGGTGCTGACAGAAAGGTTACGGTGACTCAGATAATTACTCTGTACAGCGTGAGCAATGCGGCCAACCTCAACACGGGTTCCGAGGCAAAGCAAAGAACCCTCCACGTTCGCTACGGTGCTGCTGATATTAAAAGAAATCATCAGATAGTGTACAGTATCTGGGTCTCTAAGCTGTGGATGAGTTAGAATGCAGAGCATGTGTTGGTTATATATAGAACCCCTCATGGTCCTTAAATGGTTCAAATCCAGAACGGCATCCCAAAACAATAGGCATTAATATGAATTCGGTTCTGTTCATGCATAAACGATGTTTCGCTCTCCCAGAGCTCGTCTCTGAAATGAAACAAGCTTGCATTCGGCATTCCCGTTCATCCCAGAGGTGCAGGGTGTGTTTAGGGTAAAGCCTTATTGAAGGCAAATTGAATATCCTCCAGTTCTTTAAAGTCATCAAGGACCGAAGGTGCAAATGTAACGCAGCGGTTCTAAAGAGGTAGAGGTAGAACGTTCCAAACCCGGCGGTGAACAGAGATCAGAGAAATACGTTAAACAAGACATTAGAATTAAAATTAAAAGAATTCTAATGTTTATAGCAGGTATCTTGCGGATCCTAAAACCTAAAAGTGGCGACACGGTGGCTTAGTGTTTGGCCCGTTCTCCTTTCCACGTTCTCCCCGTGTCCACGTGGGTTTCCTACGGGTTCTCCGGTTTCCTCACACAGTCTAAAAACTTGGACTCAAGGTGAATTGAATGCTCTCAATTGCCCCATATACAGTTTGTCTGTGTGAGTGAGTGTGCTCAGCGATGGAGCGCCTGAAACGTTCTCCCTTGGATGGGCATGGAGACCCCCCCCCCCCCCGCAATGAATATGTGATAATATTTATATCATGTATTTTGCACTGGCTTAGTGGTTGGCATGTTCTCCTCCTAGTCCTGGGGATCCAGGTATTTATTTATTTGTTAGAATGATCGTAATGTTCTGTTCCCCGTTTGAGATAGCGGTGGGACAGGTTTATTTAATGTCTAAATATATGTGATTGTGTTTAAAGGGGAGCAGGTGTGCTCAGAGGCACCGGTTCCAGACCCTTTGCCGTGGAACAGATGTTCTCCTTCATGTCACCCCCCCCCCCCCCCGATTCCATCAGAACCTGAAGTGAACGGCTCGGTGGGTGGAGGGGTGATCGAATGAACCTGGACTGTTCCAAACATCTCAGAGTGAGAGCGTTAAACGCAGAACGTTATCGTTACAGAATAATTAAAATACAGAGCCCCCCCCCCTCCGCACTGCCTAAATGTAAATCAGGGACAAAACAGGAGGCCGAACCCAAGGTCAGATTAATAACGGGTCACGTTTATCAGATAGCGTCTCTGCAGCAGTGACTTTAAATCAGGCCCGCGGTATTCGTCCATCCAGCTGGAACAAAAGGTCCAACGGCGACGGACGTGAAAAAAGAAAGAAAAACTTTTATTTTGAAGGAAACTTTTAGTTTTTTTGTTGAAATTAAATAAAAATCTTAAAGTCTTACACCATATAATTATTTACATTTATATCTAACTTCACATTCACTTCACATCAGCCCGTACTAAAACATCTAAAGGGCCGGGTGTGGCCCTGGGGCCAAAGACTGTACTGTAGTACAAAACTGAGGTGTTTGATTTGGTTAAGAAATATGATTAAAGGTTAGTAAATTTATATAAAACATGCTGGAACAAACGGGTATGAACGACTCTCCATTTGGTACGTCTTTTGGTTTGGTACGTTTCATTGTTCGCTGCGTCTCTATATTTGTTGCGTCTCTACGTTTTGTTCTTTTCTTTGTTATGTTTCTTCGTTTGGTTTGTTACTTTATTCGGTGCGTCTCTAGGTTTTGTACTTTTGTTTGTTTGGTACGTCTTTGCGTTTGGTACGTTTCTTTATTTGGTATGTCTCTACGTTTGGTGCGTCCCTACGTTTTGTTTTTTTCTTTGTTTGGTAGGTCCCTACGTTTGGTACGTTCCTTTATTCGGTTTCCTTGTTTGGTATGTTACTTTATTTGCTGCGTCTCTAAATTTAATATGTTTCTTGATTTGCTGCGTCTCTACGTCTCCACACTCATTGTTTATTCCATCAGCCTCGCTTAGTGCATACATACACACGTAAATGTCCACAATTACAGACTGCAATCCATCTGTTCCTGTGTTTTCGGCGTTCCTCTGGAGAAAATCCTATGTGAGTCTAAATGGTGGAGCCAGCGGCGGGAACATCGCTCCTAATGAAGCTTTTATTAAACGCCGCTCTCGGGAGTTTAGCTAAAGCAGATAATACTGCAGTCATACGAGTTCGGCTTTATACAATAAAATACAGACGTCGCAGCGATGCTCACAGTCTGCAAACTCAAGGTGACCCCCGGCTTTGAGGATCTGCATGAAGATAGTCCCACCCGTCGTCACAATCAGGAACCTTCTGAAGGTCTGAACCATCCCATATTCAGCACTACAAAGTCTATCCCCTAAAGAAGGGGCGTTCTCATGGGGAACCATCCGAAACAAACGAGGCTTTACGCTCCTAAGACCCTTAAACCATCTGCTCGGTTCAAAGCCATGGCCACTGAGCCCTATCACGTCTTTTCGAATGTTCTGAAGGACGCTGTGTATTACATGTTCTCGTTGGGTTCTTCATGGATTACTGTAATTTGTTACGTCACTTCACGTTCCTAAAAATAACCACTATTATTGTAACAGCTTTACTCTCGTCGCGTTCCCATAGAAATCAAACGCCGCTGTGTAAGGGTTCCTTTATTTTTATTAAAGCGAAGGTCCACTGATTACTGCCGACTGACGAGCTTTCAGCATGTCCTGGAATGTTCTTACAACGTTCTCCAACACGACAAGCTCAATGGTTTACACCAGAACGTATCATATATATATATATATATAAAAATTTATACTAAAACCAATTAATGTTGGATGAACAAATGACATCATGAGTAACTTTTCCTTATTCATTCATTCATTCATTATGAATGGGGGGGGGGGGGGTTCCCATGCCCATCCAGGGGAGAATGTTTTGTGCGCTGGGCAGATACACTCAGGACAGGGGGGCAATTCATCACTGAGCACACACTCACACACACACTCTATATGGGGCAATTTGAAGAACTCAATTGACTTGATCCATGTTTTTTGGATTGTGAGAGGAAACCGGAGAACCCGGAGGAAACCCACGCGGACACGGGGAGAACATGAAAACTTCACCCAGTTTGGGATTCGAACCGGGAATCCCTAAAGCTAAGAGGAGAACATGCTAAACCACTAAGCCATCGTGCCACCCTCTAAATAATCAGTTTAATTAATTTGAGTTCAAATTAATTGCTGTTCAACCAGTCAATCCGTTGTGTAATCGAGTATGTAGTAACCACCTAACCTGCGATGTGATGCGTCGCCATGGCGCCAACCTAATTATGATGTCATAAACGCCTGTGCAGGGCGTCTCTGTGGTGCACATGGTGCATCTCCTGCTTTTGGCCGCCGCCGTTCTTTATTCTAAACATTTATTTGACGGACGTTCCCCTTCTCTGGAAAGCCTCGTGTTCGTCTCGGTCTGGACGCGGAACTGAAATCTTAAAGCTCGTCCACTGCCGTCCCGCAGACCTGCACCCACGTACGTGATCCGATTCATTACACGCTGTCGCATAAGAGTCACGTTTATTGTCATCGTTCCACCCGCCGACGCCGGGTAAATATTCTGCCCCATTATGATTGCCCCCAGGTCCAATTCAAACACATTTGCCATCAAGGTCACAGAACCGGGGACCACCTGTGACGAGACCATCTGTTCCTCACTGAATCCGTAACCATTTAAATTCTGGCGTCCCTCTGGAATCGGCACAAGGACGGCGCCAAACAAACTTCACGTGGTTCCTCGGAAAACAACAGGAATCGTTTGGATGGGCTTCGCTTCTTAGGGCTTGTCAAGCCTCTTGCTAACACTTTGGGGAAGGCCCGGTTCTGTTTCAGCGTGGCACAAAAGCAGAGGAACCCCAGTCCTTAGTGTGGACCGATCGATCGATCCTGAGCTCTGCTACTAAAGCCTCTGGATTAAACCTTTACTGGCGGCACGGTGGCTTAGTAGTTGGCATGTTCTCCTCTCAGCACTAGGAATTCCCGGTTCGAATCCCCATCTGGGTGGAGTTTCCATGTCCTCCCCTTGTCTGCGTGGGTTTCCTCCGGGTTCTCCGGTTTTCTTCCACAGTCCAAAAACATGGATCAAGTCAATAGAATTCTCCAAATTGCCCCATATAGAGTGTGTCTGTGTGAGTGAGTG
>JAFMOD010001469.1:19655-30620 GCA_019802435.1 Corydoras maculifer
CACATTTATCCAGACTGATAAACCCATCTACAATCCAGGTCAAACAGGTATGTCAGTCTATATTCAGTTCCTGAAGACTAGAATTGTTCTTTTGCAGTTAAGTAAATTGTGCTCAGTAAATTAAAACCTACATTTATTTTATCTTCTAGTGAATATGAGAGTTGTTACTATGAATTCAAATTTGATTCCATTTGATGAAGAGGTAAGAGAACAGACTTTTATAAACAAAGGTTTAAATTTTTTTTTAAACATAGTATTTGCTGGATATTCCTAAACTCAACTGTCTCATTTTCCTCTACAGTTCAGTTCAGTGGTTATTGAGGTAGGGGGATAAAATTACACACTTCATAACAGTTTATGTCCTTATGTTATCTGCCTCTACAAATGATACTACATTTCCATCCAATAGGATAACAACAGAAACATCATTGCTCAGTGGTTGAATGTCTCTACAAAAGATCTGCTACTAGAACTTTCTTACAAATTGAACCCTGATGCTCCAGAGGGTCTGTATCGAATAGCATGTATTGCTCAAGAAAGAACGACAAATCATAATTTTAAGGTGAAACAGTATGGTAAGTGGTGCTGCAAGGTAAATTACATTAGTTAAAAATCACTAATTATTAAATTATCATTTAATTTCACCTGTAGTTTTACCAAGGTTTGAGATTACAATGATGGTACCACAAGAACACAATGTTCAAGAGGAGGAACTGAAGGTGCAGGTTTGTGCAAAGTAAGTAAGTGTACCGGGACTACCTGTGTTAAAAATCTGAGTCTGTAGAGTCTGTAAGTGAGCATCGGTCTGTATTGAGCATAATGTAGAAGTTCAATGCTTGAAAGTTTATGTGCTTTTAAAGGTACATTTATGGACAATCACTAGCTGGTATAGCGGAGATGGAGCTTTGCTGTAAAGGAAATTTTCACAATGATCATAGGTGGAGTTTAATATGTCTGTCTAAAAGGCTGGAGGTACATGTTGCTAGAAGACACACATAAGAATTTTTTTTAATTTTATGAACTATTTTATAAACTTTGTTTTGTTTTGTAGCTAAAAGAAGAAGGCTGTGGCTGGCTTACTCTCAATGTGTCTACATTCATGAAGTCTAACAATTTTAACAATTTAGGTGACACCATAGTAATTTCTGCTAACGTTATAGAGGAAGGAACAGGTAAGTCGTCAGAACATACATTAAAAAGGAAAGCATCATGTAATGTGAATAGCATGTAACGTGAGCCATTACTATAATTTAATGGAATTTTATGTTCAAACGATTGTTATTGTTGTAAATTAGCTGGTTGCACTGTCTATGTGAATAGGTTAACTGTTAATACACAAAAGGCAAACAGATGACAAAAGGAAGGATTCTGTGCAAAATTTCAGGGATAAATTTGGGTAACCAGAATACAAAACCACACAAAAAAAATAATATTATATATAATTTATTATAATAAAGCTAATGTGGAGTTTAACTTAACAAGAAAAATCCAAATATCTTCCTGCAGGGGCAGCACAATGGCATAGTATTTAGCACGTCTGTCTCTCAGCGCTGGGGATCCCAGGTTCGTGTCCCAATCTGAATGGAATTTCCATGCAATCTCTATGTCTGCGTGAGTTTTTTCAGAGTTCTCCAGTTTCCTCCCACAGTCCAAATACAACATGAAACCTGAAGAAAACCCACATGGACGGTGGGAGAACATGGAAACTGTACCGTGATGGGGATTCAAACATGGACCCCCCCCCCATGTTCCTCCAATAAAACAACTAGACAATTAAAAAAAAAAAAACTAAAAATGTTCACTGAGACTCATCCATGCATCCATCATCTTCTGCTTAATCCCATACTAGGAAGTAAGGGGGTGTTCTCCATGGCCATCAAGGAGAGAACATTTTGGGCACTGGGCAGCTACATCTAGGACAGGGCACCAATCTATTGTTGGGCACACACAAAGACACACACACACACACACACACACACACACACACACTACTTAGTAACAGTTTCGAGCAGCCAAAAAATATCCTAAATCAATGTTTTTGGACTGTGGGTGGAAACCAGTGAAAACACATATGGACACATGGGGAGAACATGGAAATTCCACCCAGATTGGGATTCAAACCTGCATGATCAGTGCTGAGAGACAAACATGCTACCCACTATGCCACCTCAGTACGACACAGTTGAAATGTAAATAAAAGTACAAACAGATTCAAAGTGAGAGTGATGGTGATCCACCAACTAACAAAAGAAAATTATACAGTTTGTTAAATTATTATTTTAAGCAGATCACATTTTGTTTTCATCTATCAGGTATCTCTCTAAATAAATCTACAAGTACTAGGCTCTCTTATCAAACTGGAGAGGTACAATTGATCGATTTACCAAAAACTTTTGAACGGGGGAAAGTTATTGAGGGAAAGGTGAGTTGCTGTTCCCTAAAACATTGTCTTATTTAACCACATACATGTTCATGATATTATAACTAACTATTTATTAAATTAACTATTATGTTTATACAGATCAAAGTTACAAGCTTAAAAGGGACACCGATTTCTAACAAGGAAGTATGTTTATTTGATGATGAACAGTGGCCTCCAAAGTTGCTTCTTAATCTCACTACAGACAGTAATGGCTTGGCCAATTTTACAGTAAATGCACCAGATGAGCCCATAACACATCTACAACTAGGGGTATGATTTGAGGATTATCAGAATTTTGAGATTATTTGAACCCTTAGGAGATCTTAACCCTTAGGAGATCCTAAGGCCAAAAAATGGCAGTGTTCCAAATCTGCTGTGAAAATCTGTAAAAATTATTATTTTTTTTTAAACCCATTTCAGCCTGAACTATACATAATAAACATTACTGAATTTGTTTAGATTATTAATCCTTTATAGACCAGTATGTTCAAAATACATAAACACACACACTATTATCTATTGAGGCAAACACAATTATTCATATTTTTTACACACACTGTCACAGGTGCCTGGGGGACCTGTCCCTAAGTTAAGATACTCATTGTCTCCATTGGGTGATTGGTTTATTTTGTGAACGTGACTGGGTGTTTTTGGTATTTAGTTTCCGTCTTCCATTTTACCTGTGCACGTCTTTGTGGTATTACCCAGGTGTTAGTTCGTTTCGTTTGTTCCCCCTTTCTGTTGGTGTCCCTACACCATTTATAATAATAAATCCGTTTCCCGGGAAACGCTCACAAGGCGCAAGTGGCGTACGCATTCCCTTCCGCGTAGCCGATCTCCCGGGGAAGAACGAGCGTTTTCTAACACACACCATCCATCCATCTCTTATCTTCCACTTAATCCCATACTGGGTCCGCAGGGGGAGTTTCCTAGAAGAACATTTTCGAGGACATGGTCAGATGTGCACTACACCAAGGACAGAGTGCAATCCATCAATGGGCACACACTCACTCACACAGACACACACACTACTTTATATTTAGAATTTAGAATAGAATGGGGCAATTTAGAATAGCCTATTTACCTTGAATCCATGTTTTTGAACTGTAGGAGTAAGCTGGAGAACCCAGAGTAAACTCACGTGGACACGGGGAGAACATAGAAACTCCACCCCTATTGGGATTTGAACCTGAATCTCCAGCATGTAGAGGTGGACGTGCTAAACATTAAGCCACTGTGCTGCACCCCCCCCCCCCCACTACATACTTACACACACACCTTTTTCCAAATATACTTTTTGATTATTTTTAATAGGGGCATATTTTTTATGTAGCTTTTTTGGCTAATATATGGAGTTTAATTATTTTTTAAATATTCACTTGACCTCACAATTCTAAAATATATTTAAAAATTTTTATAAAAAAATGTAAAATTGCAGTGGCATTTGGCCATAAGATCTCCTGAGGGTTAATACACTGTATTGTTCAGTAAACCTAATTTCTATGTTCTGTCTTTTTCTTAATATAGGCGAGCATCTCTCCAGAAAGAAATGAACAGTCACTCTTTTCACGTGGTCATGACTCTGTATATCTGCTTAAACCTGCAACCACCTACAGTCCAGTGTACAGTGAGCTGTTGATAGAGCACTCCGAGAAAACCTTTGCATGCGGCATACAAACTCCAATTAACATAAAATATTTCATTATCAGTGAAACCAATGAGAAATACAGTATTGATGTTGTTTATATGGTGAGTACAGCATGATAAAACAGTAAGGAACATGATTTCACCTATTTCAGCTGTATTAGTCTATTCTTTTTGAGGAACATGATTTCACCTATTTCAGCTGTATTAGTCTATTCTTTTTGAGGTTTATTTTTTGTGTTCTTGGTCCAGGTCTTATCTAAAGGAGCCATAGTTCATCATGGGTTTGAGACTGTTGAAGTGAACGAATCAGCCGATGTCAGGAAGGGGGCCATATCATTCACACTGTCTGTTTCCTTTGAGTTTTCTCCCGCAGTTCAAATTCTGGCATATAGTGTGCTACCCAGTAAGAATGTGATCGCTGCAAGCAAAACCATTAACGTGAAAAAATGTTTCAGAAACAAGGTAATGCTACTTTAAAAAAAAAAAAGGTTTTTGTGGGTGGAGTTTTCATCAATAAATGGAACACACTGTGGCTTCCCAAAGGTTTAGTGAAAAATGCTAATAAACATTTTTTTAAATGTTTTTCAGGTTTCTTTACAGTTCTCACCCTCCACATCAGTACCGGGTGAAGATAACTCCCTCGAGCTCTCAGCCCAACCGGGTTCACTGTGTGCCCTTAGTGCTGTGGATCAGAGCGTTTTTATATTAGAATCTGAAAATCGTTTGACGACTGACAAAGTAAATTAAAGAATAGTTTTAAATCATGTTAATGACACTGAAATATCATGTTCCCTTTTAAATTTCTAGAGCAGTGTTTCCCAACTACAAGTGTGCCATGTGAAATCATCAGATGGTGGGGGGGGGGGTCTCCACATATCCATCCAGAGCATGGACAGATACACACAGGACAGAGTACCAATTGATCACTGGGCACACACATTTACACAATTCATCTTAAATCCATGAACCCACAGAACTTCACTCAGATCAGGATTAAAACCTGGATTTCCAGTGCTGAGAAGTGAACATGTTAACCACTAAGCCATCATGTCACCTGTTATATAACATTAGCAAACTAATTCATAACCATCTTTTAAATAATGGTTTTTTTTTTTTAGATCTTTAAAATGATGCCGGAAAAAGCATGGACATCTTTTCCATATTCAGTTGACGATAATGTTGGTTGTATGAAAGTTCGACCCAAACGTGACACATCTGAGCGTGTTTATGAAACACTAAAGGTAAAAACTCAGTATATATATCTTGCATAGATGGTTCTGAATGTATTTAAATGCATACTGGTGTAGTATTAGATCAATGTGAAAAAGATGTTACTTTAAAATTTGAATATAATTTAGAAAGCACTTATTAGTATGTAAACTCATTAGTAATGCAAACTCATTCTACTGCATGAAGCAGGAATTATTTTTATATTTCACTACTTAAAGTTAAATTTATTCTAAATGTGAGGCTGGGTATGGGGAGTGGGTTGCATAAGCATATTAATAGCTGGCTGATGGCTCTCCAAGGGTTAGCCAACAGGATTTTAAAATCCCAGTCATCCTTGCAGTGGCTAAAAGAGTCAGCAAAATGACCTCAAATAAACTTAAAGTTGTTTTTTATTATCTTACAGGGATTGGGACTGAAGATGGCAAGTAATTTGGTTGTAAAAACACCTCATTGTTTGGAGTACAAAGGCCTGACATATCATCACCATGTGATGCATCATGGTACTAGAGTAGGCATTTATGAACATTTAGATTACATTAGTGGTATGCAAAAGTTTCCCTCCTGACAATTTTCCTGAATTTTCTTTATAAATCATAGTTTGTTGGGATCAGCAATTTCAGTGAAATATTTCATATAGCAGACAAACACAGTGATATTTCAGAAGTGAAATTAACTTTATAGGATTTACAGAAATTTAGCAGTAATTAACAAAATTAGGCAGATGCATAAATTTGGGCACTCCAACAAAAAAATACATCAATATTTAGTACATCCTACTTTTGCAGAAATAACAGCCTCTAAAATTTTACTATAGCTTCCAATGAGAGTCTGAGAGTATGAGGTATTTTGGACCATTCTTTACAAAACATCTCCAGTTCAAGCAGATTTGATGGTTTTTGAACATGGACAGTCCACTTTAAATCACACTACAGATTTTCAGTAATACTCAGATATGAGGTCTGGGATGCCCATTCCACAAGGTTGAACTTGATCTTCTGCCTTAGTAGATTCTAGCAGTGTTTTGGGTCATTGTCTTGTAGTTTCCAGCCCCACTGATCCTCACTGATTCTTGAACATTGTTCTTAAGAATGTGCTTAACTTGTACTGTGCCTGTGGTTTTCTATTTCCTCACCATGTTCCTCACAGTAGAAACTGACAGCTGAAATCTCTGAGAGAGCTTTTTCTATCCTTCCCCTAAACCATGATGTTGAACAAGCTTTTTTTCAGGATATTTAAGGGTTGTTTTGACGCTGCAATGTCGCCTCTCTTCAAAGATGATGCAAAGAGGAGAAAAACATTCAATTGGCCACCCTTTCTCATGATTGTATTTACCTGTGTATGTAGGTGAAGGGTCAATCATCTTAAAAAAATTAATTTTGTGTTTCAATTATTAATGCTATAGTTATTCATTCATTCATTCATTATCTTCCGCTTATCCTCTATTAGGGTCGCGGTGGGGTTTCCCCATGCCCATCCAGGGGAGAACGTCTCGGGCGCTGGGCAGACAGACCCAGGACAGGGCGCCAATTCATCGCTGGGCACACACTCACTCACACAGACACACTCTATAGGGGGCAATTTTTTGAGAATTCAATTAACTTGTTCCATGTTTTTGGACTGTGGGAGGAAACCGGAGAACCCGGAGGAAAACCACGCAGACACGGGGAGAACATGGAAACTCCACCCAGATGGGGATTCGAACCGGGAATCCCTAGCGCTGAGAGGCGAACGTGCTAACCACTAAGCCACCTATAGTTATTCCAATCAATAAAATGACAGGGGTGCCCAAATGCACCTCCCTAATTTTGCTTAAGTTATTATTGAAGACTTTTTGTGAATTCCATAAACTTTATTTAACTGTAAATATCACTGTGTTCGTCTGCTATATGATCTATTTAACTACAATTGCTGATAAGAACAGCCAATGAATTATAAAGGAATATCATGAAAATTATCAGGGGTGCCCAAACTTTTGCATACCACTGTAATTGTTTTAATGTTTGTGAACATATGTATTCTGAAGTACTTTACCTTTTTTCATATGTATAATGCATTTCTTTGGCACGTTGAAGCAACAAATGGTTCCAGTTAACTATCCACCAGTTAATGGTTGATTAACTAAACATTTCCAATGTGGGTCCTTGAACAAGACCCTTAACCCTCATTGCTCCAGGGATGCTGGGATTAACCCTGTGCTCACCTTGTAAGTCGCTTTGGATAAAAGCGTCTGATAAATGACCAAATGTAAATGTAAATGTTGTCAGTGTCACTGGGCAGTAGCGCAGTGGAGTTGGGGGATGAATAGCGGAGCCAACCGCATCGTTCATTCAATAAAATTAAAGCACCTAATGTGACTACGTCTGATGAACACATGTAGCCTTATTCAGCTGTAACCATGCAACCACAGAAAGAGATTGATTGATTGGAACGTCAGGACTGGGATTTTTGGAGATAACACCAGCCAACAGCTGTAACTTAAATGTGATTTTAAAGAGTCTGTGAACAAAGCACATTCTTGTTGTTCCATGAATCTTAGTCCCATAGTACCACTGCACTACCATCACAGTAAAACTGACTGTTAAAGGCTGTTTACATAACTCAGTGGATTGCAACTTTCCTTCATTGGCAGGCACAGCAACTATAGGATGGTGAATCACAATGACTTCTTTTTTGTTTCAACAGTAGAGACCTTAGATATTGGTATGGCTGAACCAATACGTTTTGTAGGTTTGGAACTAATTCAGACAGTTCGCAAGTTCTTTCCAGAAACTTGGATATGGCAACTTGTTAAAGTGGGGTTAGTAAATATGTACTTCATGGTAATACTGTTTACCAATTTTGTACCATATCAATAAAGCATCATGTTTTATTTAAACAAAAAAAATCTTTTCCACAGAGAATCTGGAACAGCACAGGTTCCAGTAACTGTTCCTGACACCATCACCACTTGGGAGACAGAAACATTTTGTGTGTCCTCTGAAGGTCTAGGACTGGCACCTCCTGTGACACACACTGTCTTTCAGCCATTCTTCCTGGAGCTCTCACTACCCTACTCTATTGTTCGTGGGGAGGTTTTTGAGCTGAAGGCTACTGTCTTCAATTATCTCCCCAAATGCATCATGGTACCATTCTTTTAAATCTCAGACAACGCTCAGATGAATCAGATCCATTACAAATAAATCATTGTAATCATACAGGTTAAAGTGACTCCAGCTCCCTCTCCACATTACACTCTGGAGGCTTCGTCTGATGGTCAGTATTCATCCTGTCTGTGTGCAAATGGAAGAAAAACTTTCAAATGGACTCTGATTCCCTCTGTGCTTGGTAAGTCCCAGAAAGTATAATAAGGCCCTTTTTAATAATGTTAATGATTGAATTTTATATATATATATATATATATATATATATATATATATATATATATATACTTATGTGTTACAGGAAGATTAAATGTGACCGTTAGTGCAGAAGCAGAACAGTCTCAAACTGTCTGTGATAATGAAATCGTGAGTGTTCCAGAAAGAGGACGTATCGATACAGTAACAAGAAGCTTGCTGGTACAGGTAGGACTGTTCCAATGATATATTTACAGTATTTGGTGGTCCAGAGTATATTCACTAGATAACATATAGGACACACAAAGCTTACACACTCACACTTGCTAAAAGCAGACCAGTTACCCACCTGCTCATTCTGTGGATCAAGGACTTCAGTGAAACATATCCTCTTTTTCTCTAAACAGATCAACTCCATCAGAACAGAATCCTACAAATCAGACAGCTACAGAAAAATCCTCACCTCACTACCATCACATCAACTGATAATATTCCTGACAGAACTTGAATTTAAAATGTTATATAAGCCAAAACAGATCAGAATCAGATTTATAATCACCCTGCCCACTATACAGACCAACTATATCCCACCATTTATTTTATGTACCTTTGATATATTGCCCAGGCATGATGATAGCCTCAGCAGCTGACATGACCTTAAGAATCAAATCAACATCAGCAACAACAGCAGTATTGGGTTATGATGTGTTTTTATTGATATTCAATGATATCTAATCAAGTCTTATGTTTGTTTAGGCTGAAGGAACTGAAAAGAGCAAAAGTCAAAGCTGGTTGCTGTGTCCACAAGGTTAGATCCAGTTCAACAGTTTAATAATCTTCAGCATCTTAGATCCTTAAATGCCGATATACAAAATGTTAATTCTCATCAAATTTTCCAAAGTAGACCAAAGTGCCTGGTGTTTTTATTATTATTATTATTATTATTATTATTATTATTATTATTATTAGTAGTAGTAGTAGTAGTAGTAGTAGTAGTATCACCCCTATATTAGCTTCATTAGTTTGTCTGTGTGTCTGGAAAAAGTTTGCAAATGTTATTTCACCCACTTCCTGTTATCCAATTAAGCTAAAATGTCGATGACAACACATAACTTAATTTAAACAAATTACCAATTAACTAATTAGTGGTAATTAATAAATTTTATTTTCTATAGATAAATTGCAAAATTTTCTACTAAATTTTATACTTCACAAGCAGAATTAATTAAGGATAAAGTAAATTAACATGATTTAAGGGTTTTTAAAAGAGATTTTTTTAAATATTTTGCTTGTTTCACTGCCCCACAAAAATTTAAATCTTAACAAGTCAGAAAATCAAGTGTAACAGATCTTGTTTCTCAAGGTGAATTAGCTACTTGAAATTGCCCTTATATAGTGAGTGTATGCCCAGTGATGGATTGGTGCCCTGTTCTGGGTCGGTCTGCACAGCGCCCCACACGTTTTCCTCTGAATGGGCATTGGCATTCCCCCGTGACCCTAATAGAGCATTAAGCAGAAGATAATGAATTGCAATGTAAAAATAAAATTACTGTAAATGACACAAATAATTAAAATATATTTGTGTAAGTTTATATATAATTATTTTTTTTTGTGCCTTAAGGAAACAAAGTTTCAGAGGAACTGGAGCTGACTGTTCCTGAGAATGTCATTGAGGGATCAGCACGGGCTTCCGTCTCAGTGCTTGGTAAAATATCTAAATTTGTTTCATTGAATGAAATGAGGCGGTACGGTGGCTTAGTGGTTAGCACATTCGCCTCTCAGCGCTAGGGATTCCCGGTTCGAATCCCCATCTGGGTGGAGTTTCCATGTTCTCCCCGTGTCTGCGTGGGTTTCCTCCGGGTTCTCCGGTTTCCTCCAACAGTCTAAAAACATGGATCAAGTTAATTGAATTCTCAAAATTGCCCCATTTAGAGTGTGTCTGTGTGAGTGAGTGTGTGCCCAGCGATGGATTGGCGCCCTGTCCTGGTTCTATCTGCCCAGCGCCCGAGACGTTCTCCCCTGGATGGGCATGGGGAACCCCACCGCGACCCTAATAGAGGATAAGCGGGAGATAATGAATGAATGAATGAAATGATTCTGTCTGCCATCCAGAGCAACAAATATTACTGTGGGTTCTTGTAGGAGACATACTCGGCCGTGCATTAAAAAACCTTGATGGACTGCTCCGGATGCCTTATGGCTGTGGAGAACAAAACATGGCTCTCCTGTCACCCAATATCTACATTCTTCAGTATCTTGAAAACACTCAGCAGCTCACCCCAAAGATCCGCGCCATGGCGACAGAATTCCTGAAGAGTGGTCAGTGTGTCG
>JAFMOD010001469.1:30989-44017 GCA_019802435.1 Corydoras maculifer
CTTCCATTCTTCTAATACACATTAATTAATAAAATGTATTTTGCCGTAAACAATTGAATCAGATACATTATAAAAAACTTCTAATTATTCTCACCTCCAGGTTAACTGCTTTTGTCCTGAAGAACTTTGGTAAAGCAAAGCGTTATGTCTTTATCGACCCAAAAATTATTAATAGCGCAAAAGATTGGTTGATCAGTAGACAGGGAACAAATGGATCTTTTATCAGACAAGGACGACTCTTTAATAATAGAATGAAGGTTAGTACAGAGTCTAATATCAAAGCTCTTTAAATATAGTCTTTCAGTTTGTCAGCACACACATCATAACAATCCATAACAACAACCATCCATCTATTACTCTCTGCTTTATCCTTTACTAGGGCCCGTGACGGGGGGGTCAGGTACAACCAAGATAAGACACCAATCTATCACTGGACAAACACTGACTCACACAAACACACTCTACATGGGGCAATTTGGAGAATTCAAATAACCTTGATCCATGTTTTTGGACTGTGGGAGGAAACCGGAGAACCCGGAGGAAACCCACGCAGACAAGGAGAGAACATGGAAACTCCACCAAGATCGGGATTCAAACCAGTGCCGTCTCAATACAAAGCAACAATTTTAATAAAAATTATTTTTTACACACTAATGAACTGAACATTACAAAATGAAAAAATTTTAATACATTTTCATTTAAATAAATATATAATATACTTGGGTGGCACGCTGGCTTAATGATTAGCACGTTCACCTAGGTTAGTGCTAGGTTCAAATCCCAATCTGGGTGGAGTTTCTATGTTCTCCTCGGGTCCGCTTGGGTTTCTTCGGTGTCCGAGAAGCGCAAAACAAATTAACAACTGAAGATACAACATTTAAAAACGCTGAAACAACATTTACAAAGGCAGTGACAACATTTACAAACGTTGATATACAACATTTAAAAACACCGAGACAACATTTACAAACGACCAGCTGTTGATTGCTGATAGTCAAGCAAACTGTTTCGCGGAGACAGCAGGTATCAGGTGTGTCCCCACTACTTTTTCCAGTGGACAGAACATCATGATTGAGCAGAACTCATTTTTTAAACTTTAATATTGAAACACTGATCATGTTCATTTTGTGGAATCAGTATAGAAAAGACTCGGCTTCAGGTTGCCAGTTTTACAGAAATTACTCTTCTATTAAACACGCTCCAGAAAATAGCATGAAGAGAACCTGGTTTTAGTTCAGCCTTTGGCTCAATGATATGACACGTTTCCCCCAAATGCCCCTACCCCCCACCTGAATGAGCAAAAACACACAGTATACAGAACACACGTACAATAATCACTGCAACTCGCATTCCCCCAAAAGTAACATTAATAAAACATAAAATAATAATTCTGGGAAGTATAATTAAGAATAATAATAATTGGTCATAGTTATATTAACTATTAAACATTATATTAAACATTCAGTTACATTGATCTGTCCATCTTCATGTAACATATATTTAAATGAGGCGTGATTGAGTCCCTGTGAAACAGCTTCATTGACAATTGTCAACAATCACCACTTCCTGTGTAAGGTTCCTACCCTTTCTGTCTACCTGGTCATTTGTGAATGTTGTATCGACATCTGTTTTGCAATTCTCTGCCACCGTAATAGTTTCCTTCGGGTTCTTCAGTTTCATCCCACAGTCCAAAAAATATGGATTCAAGGTAAATTAAATGCTCTAAATTGCCCCAATATAGTGTGTTTGTGTGTGTAGGTGTGTGCGATTGATTGCCGCCCTGTCCTGGGTATATCTACCTAGTGCTCAAAACATTCTTCCCTGGATGATTTCACACTTACTCACACAGACACACACTATATAGAGACAATCTAGATAGGGGCAAATTAGAGCAGCCAATTTAACTTGAATCCATGTATTTGAACTATGGGTGGGAACCCACATGGACACAAGAAAAATATGAAAACTTCACCCAGAGTGGCATTCGAACCTGGAAACCCCCCCCCCCCCTTATCCTGCCCCACTATAGGTTGTTGAATTATTTACATTATCCTAGAGAAATATAGGATAAGACTTGTTTAGGTTATATAGACTGTTCAAAGTAAATTAAATGATGCATACATCTGTATAGTAACAAAATAAATGTATATTGTAGGGTGGAGTGAATGATGATGTAACCATGACTGCATACATCACTGCTTCATTTCTTGAATTGGGATACAGTGAGGAGGTAAGAACGTTATTACTAAATGAAAAAATTATTTAAGTCTAAAGGCAAAAAGCACAATCATTCTGTTATGTCTTTCTTTAATGGAATACCTGCAGTTAATTTGTATTAAATCATATTTTGTGTTTTAATGCAGGATAATTCAGTAAAAAATGGGCTGCTTTACCTACAATCTTCTGTCGGTAAAATTACAAACACCTACACCACCGCCCTGTTGGCCTACACCTTCAGTCTGGCTGGGAAAACTGAACTTCGGCAGCAGCTGCTAAAAGAGTTGGACAGTGTTGCCATCTCAGGAGGTTTAAAATTATTCTTATATTTTTTAAATCCCACTCATCCATTATCTTCTGCCCAATCCTATGCTAGGAATTAGGGTTACAGGGAGGTTCTCCATGCCCATGCAGCGGAGAACGTTTTGCGCGGTGGGCAGATATACACAATCCATTGCTGGACACACACTCACTCTCACCAACACATACAACATGGGAGCAAATTAGATAGGAACATATTAGAGCAGACTATTCACCTTAAATCCATGTTTTTGGAATGTGGGAGGGAACCGAAGAACCCAGAGGAAACCCTTGCAGATATGGAGGACATGGAAACTACAACCAGATTGGGATTCAAACCTGGATTTTCAGAGCTGAGAGGCGAACATGCTAACACTAAGAAACCGTGCCGTCCCCACTTTTTAACACGTGAAATCTAAATTGCAATGTTAAAGTAAATTTTCAACTGAGCACATGAATTTGAGCGCTAATGGTTCAGTTACCCGGTGGCTTAGTGGTTAGCACATCTGCCTCAAATCCCAATCAGAGTGGAGTTTCCATGTTGTCCCCGTATTCTCATGGGTTCTCCCCCACAGAAAAAAATGGATTCAAAGGTAAATTGGCTGCTCTAAATTGCCCCTATATAGTGTGTTTATTTTTAGTGTGCACAGCGATGGATTAGCACCCTGCCCTGTGTGTGTCTGCCCAAAACGTTCTCTCCTGCATTGGCATGAGGAACCCCATGGTTTATTTACCATCGGATTCTTTTTCACACACAGACTGTGGTAATCTTTCATCTCTTGTTGATCTCAGATAGTCGTCTTCACTGGTCTCAGTCAGCATCAGAAGATTCAGACGCCCTGTCTGTAGAGATCAGTTCCTATGTTCTGCTAGCTGTTCTCACTACAGATCAGCTCAGTGCTGCAGATTTGGGTTATGCTACCAGGATTGTCAGCTGGCTGGTGAGGCAGCAAAATCCATATGGAGGCTTTTCTTCAACTCAGGTACTTAATCAGATTACATGTTTTTAAATACATGGTTACTTTGAAAAACCTAATAAAAATCTTTTTAAGAGTAGTTTCTGCTAAAAGGACAAATCTCTGTTTAGGTTCTGTATGTTCTGTTTAGTGGCAGTTTCATAGTAAAAGTTGGTCTTTGTGTTTCTCAGGACACCGTTGTGGCTCTCCAGGCTCTGGCTCTGTACTCCACCAAAGTGTTCAGCTCAGAGGGCTCTAGTACGGTAACTGTGAAGTCAGCAGGAGGAGACAGTCACCAGTTTGATGTACACCAGAACAACAAGTTACTGTATCAAGAGAAATCACTGCAAGATGTTCCTGGTAAATACAGTATTGAGGTTGAGGGCTCCACCTGTGTGTCAGTGCAGGTCAGTACAGCAGTTCTTACTTATATTTACATTTAGCAGACGCTTTTATCCAAGGCGAATTACAAATGAGAGAACACCATGAGAGAACAAATGAGAGAACACCACAAGTCAGCCTTGTGACCTGAAGGTCCCCGGTTCAATTCCCGATCCCACCAAGGACCATGGCTGAAGTGCCCTTGGGCAAGGCACCTAACCCCAATTGCTCTTCAGGCCCTGTGTTCAAGGCTGCCCACTGCTCCAGGCACGTGTGCCCACTTCACTATTGTGTGTATATATATAGTATATAGTATATATACTCGTTTTCACGAGTGATGGTAAGATGGAGCGTGAGATTGACAGACGGATCAGCGCGGGGTCAGCAGTGATGCGGACCCTATACTGGTCTGTTGTGGTAAAGAAGGAGCTGAGCCACAAGGCAAGGCTCTCGATTTACCAGTCGATCTACGTTCCGACCCTCACCTATGGTCATGAGCTTTGAGTAACGACCGAAAGAACAAGATCGCGAATACAAGCGGCCGAAATGGGTTTTCTCCGCAGGGTGGCTGGGCTCTCCCTTAGAGATAGGGTGAGAAGCTCGGTCATTCGGAAGAGACTCGGAGTGGAGCCGCTACTCCTCCGCATCTAAAGGAGCCAGTTGAGGTGGTTCAGGCATCTGGTAAGGATGCCTCCTGGGCGCCTTCCTAGGGAGGTGTTCCAGGCAAGTCCGGCTGGAAGGAGACCCCGGGGAAGACCCAGGACACGCTGGAGGGAGTATATCTCTCAGCTGGTCTAGGAACACCTTGGGGTTCCCCCAGTCGAGCTGGTGGAGGTAGCTGGGGCGAGGGAGGTCTGGGTCTCCCTACTTCGGTTGCTGCCCCCGCGACCCGAACCCCGGATAAGCGGAAGATAATGGATAGATGGATGGATGGATGGATATATGTGGGTGTTTCACTGCACAGATGGGTTAAATGTGGAGGAGAAATTCCTCTGTGTGTATGCACAGTAGCCAAATAAAAATCACTTATCACTTCATCATCATTATCCGATCCTGCCTTTTTTTAGTATTTGTGAGTAAATGAGTGGGCACAGTGCTGGATTGGCGCCCTGTCCTGCCCAGCGCCCTGTAAGGTTCCTTATGCCCCTGGATGGGCATAGGGAACCCCCACACATCCTTAGTAGAGAATTAAGAAGAAGATAATATGAGATGGATGGTTCAGTTATCACTAGATTTTTTTTTTCACACACAGACTGTGGTATTCTTTCATCTCTTGTTGATCTCAGATAGTCGTCTTCACTGTTCTTAGTCAGGATCAGAAGATTCAACTGAAGTACGATTAAAAAAAAAAATTATGAATTAAAAGGTGTCAGTAATTTTACTGTTGCTTTGTTTGTAAATAGCTTAAATATAAATGCAGTTCAATAAAAAATAAAAAATTAAGGCCCGTTCACCTCTCAGCGCTGGGGATCCAGCTTCAAATGTCGATCTGGATTGAGTTTCTATTCGTGTCCATTAGGATTTCTCTAGATTCTACAGTTTCTTCCCACAGTTCAAAAACATGTATTTAAGGTGAATTGGCTGCTCTAGATTGCCCTATATAATGAGTGTGTCTCACAAGAATCTCCCAATACATACAAATAATAGTATTTGTAGAGCATCTAACCAAGTCAGTGACCCCACTAAATCTTACAGTAGTGGGTAGAAACATTACAATTTTACGATCTAAGTATGTTCTTATGAGTTCGTAAAGTTAAAGATGAAAAAAAAATCTAAAGTGCAAACTTGCATCATTGATTAACCATCTAACTTAATATCTTCCACATAATCCTAAATTAGGGACCAGGGTCATGGGCCGGTTTAACATGCTCAACATTTTTGGTGCTGGGTAGATACATCCAAGACAGGGCGCAAATCTATTGCTAACCACTAAGCCACCATGCTGCCCCAAGCTTAATTAATAAATACATAACTGCTTTAACTTACTGTGAAATCTTTTGTTTTCTTGTAGATTGCACAGGTCTACAACATCCCTACACATGCTGAGCCCAATCCCCTGAGCATAACAGCAAAAGCAACAGCAAGGGACAACTGCATTTCATCATCTGGACAAAATCTGGCTCTTGCATTTACTGTCAAGTAAGCATTTCTTTGTAAATGAACAATAAGTTCAACTGACTAAAACTTTATGCATTTTCTAAATGTAAATATTTCATTTTCTCTTCAGATATTCTGGAACACTAGAACACACCAATATGGTTATAGTGGACATTAAACTCTTATCCGGTTTCACAGCCGATATCAGTTTGGTAAGTAAAGAACATTAATGCAATACGGTAAAATATTTATATTTATAATTTTTTATAATTTTTTAAAATAAAATTATTATTATTATTATTATTATTATTATTATTATTATTATTATTATTATACAGCATCATGTTCATTAAAAAGAGAAATTAAGCATGTTTGTTTTTTCAGCTGAGAGATGCGTTTATGGTTGAACGCATTGATACCAAAGATGAACATGTCATCATGTATATAAAAGAAGTAAGAGAAACTTTATTTAATTTTTATGTATTATAGAAATTATACTACAAACTCTGTACCCAAAAACGTTCAGCTATTTGGGTTAAAATTCAGAATATCATTCTTTTTAACTTTAATTGATGAAAGCATGAAATAAAATGTCTTTACCTAAAAACCTAATTATTTTATAAATATAACCCAATTTTAAATTTGATGTCAGCAACACACTTTAAATCAGTATGTATATATATATATATATATATATATATATATATATATATATATATAGTGTGTGTGTGTGTGTGTGGGGGGGGGTTTCTCCATTGACCATTTGACTTTGTAATTCTACAATTCCATTCTGTAGTCCATCCGTTTCTCTACATACTCTGTTAGTCCTATTCGCACTGCTGTGTCTGATCCACTCATATCAGCACAACATACATGAACACACCTGTTCCACCATAACAGTGTGACTACAGCACTGAAAATTATCCACCACCATAATATTTCCTCTGCGGGGTCCTAACCATTGGAAAACTCAAGAACACTAACAATGTTTGTAGAAAAACAGATTAGAGAAAGGAATTGTAGATCTACATCTACAATACATCTAAGTCCATCTATATGATCAGTGGAACTGAAAAAAAAGACAGAGAGTGTAGAACTGAGGAGGTTTACACGTGTTATATGTATGTATATGTCGTTTGAAATTATGTAGTTCATGTGAGTGTGTGTTTTGTGTCAGAGATTTATTGTGTGGTGTGTATTTTGTGTTTAACAGCTCAGAAAAAATCTTCCAATTAATTATAATCTTAATATCAAACAAGTGCTTTCAGTCAAGAACCTCAAGCCAGCAGTGATCAAAATCTATGATTACTACCAACCCAGTAAGATTTTCATTGTTTATTGATTTACTCAATTAATATATGTGCAGTTTGTAATATCCTTCATGTCTTGCCTTTAGGTGATCATTCAGAGGCTGAGTACACATACCCAAGTTTCAATATAAAGAAATGCTTTAAATACCTGTCGTACTGAGGTTTTGTACTTGAAGAATTGTACTTGAAAAAACTGTACTTATTTAAAATAAACCAGTTAAGCTGATGAGTCTTTTCACATTTATGATACAAAAATGACTTTTTTGGCTTTCTATATTAAAAAATTACGTTTTGTTCAACTAAATTTCTTTCGTTTTAAATCCTGAATGCCATTTGTTGGATGGCTTATTGATTATCATTATTTACTGATTGCATTTAAGACACATAAGTGCACACGGATAATAACTGGAACATACGGCAGGTGTGATGAAGCATTAAAGCACAAGCGTGCCCGATTTATTTATTACAATAATACACACCCTCGTGTGCCTTATTGTTTTAATAAAACATTCACAAACAGACTATAATAAAAAAAGTTTAATGCATAAATTCATTCATTAAAAACTAAATCCTTACGTAACTGGTCTTCCCCCACATAATCTAGTCCATTTTTTAAAACACTGACTGTTATAGAAACCCAAAACCTGTTACTCAGCAAACAATACTATCTAGTGGCCAAATTACATAATATATTTAATAAAAAACATCAGGAAAATAATGTATTGTATATCATGCATTGATACAAAAGTAAAGTGATCAGAGGTGTGCATTATTGTCAATAAAGTTACGACTGAACAAACAGCTCAGCCAATCATATTTGAGGACCATGGCCTTTAACTACTGTGCATTAAAGTGATTACTTCGTTACAGCCACATGTATCAGAGCACATTTTCAGTAGGGCAACACTGTAAATAAATACATTTTAGTTTCAGAACAATGGCTAAAAGAAAAAATAAGAAATAATTACAAATCTTTTTCACATTGGCTTATGTAAGCCCCATTCTTTTCCAGCCTCATTGCTTAATCTTAATCTCCCACGTGGTAAAGAAAATATGATGCATCAGTACTTGTGAAGGTAACACCCTGTCTCTCCAATGCTGGTTTTGCTGATTCTTCTGTTTATCAGGGTCTTTTTTCCCCATTTGAGTGCCGAGATTCTGTTTGAATTTTAAAAATGAGAATATAATTTGATATTTGGGATGTAACTTCTTCTTTAAGAGGCTCCTCTGTCCTCCACTCATTATCTGTATTAATGACACATGTTTGAACTCGTTAACAGTATAAAAGACACCTGCCCACAACCTCAAACATTCACACTCCAAACTCCACTATGTTGAAAAAGAGCTGTCGAAACAAAACTCTAGACCTGCACCAGACGGGAAGACTGAATCTGCAATAGGCAAGCAGCTTGGTGTGAAGAAATCTACTGTGGGAGCAATAATCAGAAAATGGAAGACTTACAAGACCACTGCTAATCTCCCTCGATCAGGGGCTCCACGCAAGATCTCCGCCCATGGGTTCAAAATGATCACAAGAACGGTGAGCGGTTTATTCCTCTCCAATTTGTGTGCACACTGCAGTGATGAAGACAAGGACTGCCATGGCATCCAGATCAGTTAACATTGAAAATTTGCTAGTGTTTTGTGTGTTTTATAGTATATGCAAGCTGTATTAATAATAAAATTATATTTAAAAAAAAGTTAGCTTAACATTTTAAGTACTTTCACTGGTGGTTTGGAGTGTGACTGTTTCAGATTGTGGGCAGGTGTCTTTTATACTGTTAACGAGTTCATACAGGTGCCATTAATACAGGTAATGGAGGACAGAGGAGCCTCTTAAAGAAGAAGTTACAGGTCTGTGACAGCCAGATACCTTGCTTGTTTATTATTGACCAAATACTTATTTTCCATCATTGTTTGCAAATAAATTCTTTAAAAATCAGATAATGTTATCTTCAGAATTTTGTCCCTCATAGTTGTGGTCTACCTATGATGTCAATTACAGGCCTCTCTCAACTTTTTAAGTGGAAGAACTTGCACAATTGGTGACTGACTAATATTTCTGCCCCCCCCCCCACTGTATATAGTCAAATTATTTTTTTATTTTTTAAATTTAAGTGTAAACTATATTAGAGCCATTTATTCATTCATTTATTCATTATCTCCTGCTTCATCCTCTACTAGGGTCGCGGTGGGGTTCCCCATGCCCATCCAGGGGAGAACGTCTCAGACGCTGGGCAGATAGACCCAGGACAGGACTCATTCACTCAGACACACTCTATATGGGGCAATTTTGAGAATTCAATTGACTTGATCCATGTTTTTGGACTGTGGGAGGAAACCGGAGAACCCGGAGGAAACCCACGCAGACACGGGGAGAACATGGAAACTCCACCCAGATGGGGATTCGAACCGGGAATCCCTAGCGCTGAGAGGCGAACGTGCTAACCACTAAGCCACCGTGCCACCTATATTAGAGCCATAATTTAATTTTTATCTCATGTGCCAAATGCGATACAAATGATGAAGTTTCCTTATCAAATAGAACCTCTGCACTCAAATGGGAAAAAAAAAAATGTCAACGATAAACAGAAGAATCAGCAAAACCAGCATTGGAGAGACAGGGTGTTACCTTCACGAGGACTGGTGCATCATATTTTCTTTCCCACATGGGAGATTATAATTAAGCACTGAGGCTGGAGAAGAATGAAGCTTACATAAACCAATGTGAAAAAGATTTGTAATTAGTCCTTATTTTCTTTCTGCCATTGTTTTGAAATTAAAATGTATTTATTTACAGTTTAGCCCTACTAAAAAATGTGCTCTGATACATGTGGCTGTAATGAAGTAATCACTTTAATGCACAGAAGTTAAAGGTTATTATAAAACAGGTAGTCATGGTCCTTAATGCATGATATACAATACATTATTTTCCTATTGTTTTTTATAAACTGTAATTTGTCCACTAGTTGGAAGTATTTGATCGCTGAGTAACAGGCTTAAGGTTTCTCGAACAGTCAGCATTAATAAAACGGACTAGGTTATGTGTCAGAAGACCAGTTTCTTAAATATTTTGTTTTTATTAAACGTATTTATGCATCAAACCTTTTTTTATTATAGTTTGTAAACATTTTATAAAAGCAATAAGGCACTCAAGGGTTTGTATTACTGTGAATAAATCAGGCCGGCTTGTGTCTTTATTGCTTTATTATCACATCTGCCATATGTTCCTATTATAATCATTGTGCAATTATATGTTTTAAATGCAATCAGTGAATAATAATAATACGCCATTCAACAAATGGCATTCAGGATTTAAAACAAAAGCAATTTAGTTGAACAAAATGTTATATTTTAATACAGAAAGACAAAAAAAATTTTTTTTTGGCTTTGCATTCTCCCTCACTGTGGATTGGAACAGGGCTCTTTTTGATTGGAACAGGGCTATTCCAGTTCAAATATTGACCAGATATAATCAAACAAACAATCATAAGGTGCTGCAGTGATAAACGCAGATCAATAGGAGCATGTTATTTTTAAAGCATGATAATAATAAATGTTTATTTTGAGTAAGCACAGAACAGATTTTGAAAACCACAGTACAGCAGGTCTTCAAAACATTTCTTCACACTGAAACTTATTGACATGGGTATGTGTACTCAGCCTCTGAATGATCACCTAAAGGCAAGACATGAAGGATATTACAAACTGCACGTATATTAATTGAGTAAATCAATAAACAATGAAAATCTTACTGGGTTGGTAGTAATCATAGATTTTGATCACTGCTGGCTTGAGGTTCTTGACTGGAAGCACTTGTTTGATATTAAGATTATAATTGATGGGCAGATTTTTTGTGAGCTGTCAAACACAAAAGACACACCACACAATAAATCTCACATGAACTACATAATATCAAACTACATATACATACAACACGTGTACACCGCCTCAGTTCTACACTCACTGTCTTTTTTCAGTTTCATTGATCATATAGATGGACTTTGTAGTTCTACAATTCCATTCTGTAGTCCATCTGTTTCTCTACAAACATTGTTAGTCTTCTTGAGTACGTTCTCCAATGGTCAGGACCCCACAGAGGAGATATTAGGGTGGTGGATGATTGTAGTGCAGGTGTGTTAGTGTGTGTTGTGCTGGTATGAGTGGATCAGACACAGCAGTGACAGAGAACAGAGTAAAGAGGACCAACAGAGTATGTAGAGAAACAGATGGACTATACCCCCCACACGTGTGTGTGTGTGTGTGTGTATATATATATATATATATATATATATATATATATATATATACACACACACATTCACACACATGCATGCATGCTATTCAATGCTAGATCTCATTCTTATAGTGTGTGTGTGTGTCTGTATGTGTGTGTGTTTGCCCTGGCTGCTCTCCAGATTTGTCCCTAATTAAAATATCATTAAATGAGAATAAGTTAAAGGTGATCACAAACTCTTAAGTCTTGAATCAGGTCAGAACAGAACAGGTAAATATTGCTTGATTTGGACTTGTGAATGTAAATGTAAACTGATTTAAAGTGTGTTGTTGACATCAAATTTAGAATTGGTTTATATTTATAAAATAATTAGGTTTTTAATAATTAGTACTTACATTGATAAAAGTTAAAAAGCATGATATTCTGAATATAGCTGAACCTTTTTGGGTGCAGGCTTTGTAGTATAATTTCCATAATAGAGAAAAATAAAATAATGTTTCTCTTACTTCTTTGATATACATGATGACATGTTCATCTTTGGCATCAATGCGTTCAACCATAAGCGCATGTTTCAGCTGAAAAAACAAACATGTGCAATTTCTCTTATTAATTAACATGATGCCTTATAATAATAATAATAATAATAATAATAATAATATTGTACTGTATTGCATTAATGCTCATTACTTACCAAACTGATATCGGCTGTGAAACCGGATAAGAGTTTAATGTCCACTATAACCATATTGGTGTGATCTAGTGTTCCAGAATATCTGAAGACAAAATGAAATATTTACATTTAGAAAATGCATAAAGTTTTAGTCAGTTGAACTTATTGTTCATTTACAAAGAAATGCTTACTTGATAGTAAACGCAAGATCCAGATTTTGTCCAGTTGATGAAGTGCAGTTGTCCCTTGCTGTTGCTGTTGCTGTAATGCTCAGGGGATTGGGCTCAGCATGTGTAGGGATGTTGTAGACCTGTGCAATCTACAAGAAAACAAAAGATTTCACAGTAAGTAAAAGCAGTTATGTCTTTATTAATTAAGTTTGGGGCAGCATGGTGACTTAGTGGTTAGCACGTCCGCCTCTCAATGCTGGAGAACCAGGTGTGATTTCCAACCTGGCTGAAGTTTCCATGTTCTCCCCGTTCACCTATATAGTCTGTGTGAGTGAGTCATTGTGTGTCCAGCAATAGATGGGTGCCCTGTCCGCGGTGTACATACCCAACACCCATTTAGCATCTGCTAAATGTAAATATAAGTAAGAACTGCTGTACTGACCTGCACTGTCACACAGGTGGAGCCCTCCACCTCAATACTGTATTTACCAGGAACATCTTGCAATGATTTCTCTTGATACAGTAACTTGTTGTTCTGGTGTACATCAAACTGGTGACTGTCTCCTCCTGCTGACTTCACAGTTACCGTACTAGAGCCCTCTGAGCTGAACACTTTGGTGGAGTACAGAGCCAGAGCCTGGAGAGCCACAACGGTGTCCTGAGAAACACAAAGAACAACTTTTACTATGA
>JAFMOD010001469.1:44247-55215 GCA_019802435.1 Corydoras maculifer
CCTACAATACACATTCAGTTTGTTACTATACAGATGTATGCATCATTTAATTTACTTTGAACAGTCTATATAACCTAAACAAGTCTTATCCTATATTTCTCTAGGATAATGTAAATAATCCCCAACAACCTATAGTGGGGCAGGATGATTGGGGGGAGGGGGGATCCAGGTTCGAATCCCACTCTGGGTGGAGTTTTCATATTTTCCTTGTGTCCATGTGGGTTTCCTCCCATGGTTCAAATACATGGATTTAAGGTAAATTGGCTGCTGTAATTTGCCCCTATCTAGAGTGCCTCTATATAATGTGTGTCTGTGTGGGTAAGTGTGCCCAGCGATGGATTGGCACCCTGTTGTGGGTGTATATATCCGTATATGCGGATCCCAACGCAACCCTAGTGGAGGATTAAGCAGAATATGATGAGAAGAAATGAATCCATCTATTAAATATAGATATGTATTATATCTATATGTTTCGAAATTCAACATACTTAATTTATAAGTATGTTATCATCATCCACTATCTTCCATTTAATCCTATACTAGAGTCACAGGAGGGTTCCTCATGCCCATCTAGAGATGTTTTATGCACTTGGCAGATACACCCAGCACAAAGCACCAATCTATTGCTTGGCACATGCTCACACACACAGACAAACACACACTATATGGGGCAATTTAAAGCATTCAATTTACCTTGAATTAATGTTTTTTTTGGACTGTGGGAGGAAACTGGAGAACCCAAAGGAAACCCAAGCAGACACACAGAAAACATAGAAACTCCATTCAGATTGGGATTCGAACCAAGCACTTAGAGGCGAATTTGCTAATCACTAAGCCACAGTGCCACCCAAGTATGTTATATATTTATTAAGATTACATTATTCCATTTTTTTTTTTCATTTTGTAATGTTCAGTTCGTTAGAGTGATTAGCATTAGTATTGAATTTTTATTAACATTGTTGCTTTGTAATGGTGGCTTAGTGGTTAGCATGTTCATCGCTCAGCGCTAGTGTCCATGTTCTTGCCATGTGCTATATGTGTGGGCTTCCTCCGGGTTCTCCAGTTTCTTCCCACAGTCCAAAAACATGGATCAAGGTCAATTGAATTCTCCAAATTTCCCCATATAGAGTGTGTGTGTGTGTGTGTGTGTGTGTGTGTGTGTGTGCGCCCAGCGATATATTGGTGCCCTGTCCTGGGTGTATCTGCCCAGCGCTCGAAACGTTCTCCCCTGGATGGGCATGGGGAACCCCCCCCCCATTACCATAGTAGAGGCTAAAGTGGAAGATAATGGATGTTTTGATATGATGTGTGTGCTGACAAACTGAAAGACTATATTTAAAGGGCTTTGATATAAGACACTGTACTAACCTTCATTCTATTATTGAAGAGTCGTCCTTGTCTGATGAAAGATCCATTTGTTCCTTGTCTACTGATCAACCAATCTTTTGCGCTATTAATAATTTTTGGGTCGATAAAGACATAACGCTTTGCTTTACCAAAGTTCTTCAGGACAAAAGCAGTTAACCTGGAGGTGAGAAGAATTAGAAGTTTTTTCAAGTTAAGTTCAAGTTATTTATTTATATAGCGCTTTTTACAACAGTACATTGTCACAAAGCAGCTTTATAATGTATCTAATTCAATTGTTTACGGCAAAATACATTTCATTAATTATTGTGTATTAAAAGAATAGAAGGTTTTAACCTGTAAATTGCAACACGGACTTACCATGTGTTGCCCTCCCCTGTACCAAATGTGCTGTATGCCCCATCAAAATGCTTGTAGTTCAACTGCCTCTGGTATCCTGTTCAAAGCCAAAGTCATTTGTATTTTTGATGTATTTCACGCTACAAAAGTACAAAAGTATATGTAAGACAATACAACACACTGACCACTCTTCAGGAATTCTGTCGCCATGGCGCGGATCTTTGGGGTGAGCTGCTGAGTGTTTTCAAGATACTGAAGAATGAAGATATTGGGTGACAGGAGAGCCATGTTTTGTTCTCCACAGCCATAAGGCATACGGAGCAGTCCATCAAGGTTTTTTAATGCACGGCCGAGTATGTCTCCTACAAGAACCAACAGTAATATTTGTTGCTCTGGATGGCAGACAAAATCATTTCATTCAATGAAACAAATTTAGATATTTTACCAAGCACTGAGACGGAAGCCCGTGCTGATCCCTCAATGACATTCTCAGGAACAGTCAGCTCCAGTTCCTCTGAAACTTTGTTTCCTTAAGGCACAAAAATATTACAGATTTTTTATGTAAAATTACACAAAGATATTAAAATTATTTGTGTCATTTAATTATATTTTTACATCGCAAATCATTATCTTCTGCTTAATGCTCTATTAGGGTTGCGGGGGAATGTCAATGCCAATGCCCATTTAGGGGAGAACATGTGAGGCGCTGTGCAGACCGACCCGGAACAGGGCACCAATCCATCGCTGGGCATACACTCACTATATAAGGGCAATTTTAAGCAGCTAATTCACCTTGGTAAACAAGATCTGTTACACTTATTTTCTGACTTGTTAAGATTTAATTTTTTGCGGTGCAGTCATAAGCATTCCTCTGAACAATTAAGGCGTATGCTCTCTAATGTGATCCTGATTCTGCTGCAGCACAGTGTCAGGATCAGTGTGACTAGAAATGAAACGAGCAAAATATATAAAAAATCCCTATTTTTTAAAAAGCACCCCTATATCATGTTAAATTACTTTATCCTTAATTAATTCTGCTTCAGTATAAAATTTTGTAGAAAATTAGCACTTTATCCAAAGAAAACAAAATAAATGAATTACTACTAATTATTTTATTGGTACATTTTTTAATTGATTTATGTGTAGTCATCGACATTTCAGCTTAATCGGATAACAGGAAGTGGGTGAAATAGCATTTGCAAACTTTTTACCAGACACACAGAAAAACATTCATTCATTCATTATCTTCCGCTTATCCTCTATTAGGGTCGCGGTGGGGTTCTCCATGCCCATCCAGGGGAGAACATCTCGGGCGCTGGGCAGACAGACCCAGGACAGGGCGCCAATCCATCGCTGGGCACACACTCACTCACACAGACACACTCTAAACGGGGCAATTTGGAGAATTCAATTAACTTGATCCATGTTTTTGGACTGTGGGAGGAAACCGGAGAACCCGGAGGAAACCCACGCAGACACGGGAAGAACATGGAAACTCCACCCAGATTGGGATTCGAACCGGGAATCCCTAGCGCTGAGAGGCGAACGTGCCGCCCACAGAAAAACAGATGAAGCTAATTTAATGGTGATAATAATAATAATAATAATAATAATAATAATAATAATAATAATAATAATAATAACACCAGCAACTTTGGGACAATTTGATGAGAATTAACATTTTGTATATTGGCATTAAAGGATCTAAGATGCTGAAGATTATTAAACTGTTGAACTCCATCTAACCTTGTGGACACAGCAACCAGCTTTGACTTTTGCTCTTTTCAGTTCCTTCAGCCTAAACAAACATAAGACTTGATCAGATATCTTTGAATATCAATAAAAACACATCATAACCCAATACTGCTGTTGTTGCTGATGTTGATTTCATTCTTAAGGTCATGTCAGCTGCTGAGGCTATCCTCACGCCTGGGCAATATTTTAAAGGTACATAAAATAAATGGTGGGATATAGTTGGTTGAAATTTGAACAAGTCTGTATAGTGGGCAGGGTGATTATAAATCTGATTCTGATCTGTTTTGGCTTATATAACATTTTAAATTCAAGTTCTGTCAGGAATCTTATCAGTTGATGTGATGGTAGTGAGGTGAGGAATTTTCCGTAGCTGTCTGATTTGTAGGATTCTGTTCTGATGGAGTTGATCTGTTTAGAGAAAAAGAGGATATGTTTCACTGAAGTCCTTGATCCACAGAATGAGCAGGTGGGTAACTGGTCTGCTTTTAGCAAGTGTGAGTGTCTAAGCTTTGTGTGTCCTATATGGCATCTAGTGAATATACTCTGGACCACCAAATACTGTAAATATATATTTGGAACAGTCCTACCTGTACCAGCAAGCTTCTTGTTACTGTATCGATACGGCCTCTTTCTGGAACACTCACAATTTCATTATCACAGACAGTTTGAGACTGTTCTGCTTCTGCACTAACGGTCACATTTAATGTTCCTGTAACATATATAAATATATACATTTTAATTATAAACATTATTAAAAAGGAGCTCATTATACTTTCTGGGACTTACCAAGCACAGAGGGAATCAGGGTCCATTTGAAAGTCTTTCTTCCATTTGCACACAGACAGGATGAATACTGACCATCAGACGAAGCCTCCAGAGTGTAATGTGGAGAGGGAGCTGGAGTCACTTTAACCTGTATGATTACAATGATTCATTTGTAATGGATTTAATTCATCCTGCGCTGTCTGAGATTAAAAATAATGGTACCATAATGCATTTGGGGAGATAATTGAAGACGGTAGCCTTCAGATCAAAAACCTCCCCACGAACAATAGAGTAGGGTAGTGAGAGCTCCAGAAAGAATGGCTGAAAGACAGTGTGTGTCACAGGAGGTGCCAGTCCTAGTCCTTCAGAGGACACACAAAATGTTTCTGTCTCCCAAGTGGTGATGGTGTCAGGAACAGTTACTGGAACCTGTACTGTTCCAGATTCTCTGTGGAAAAGATTTTTTTTGTTGAAGTGAAACATGATGCTTTATTGATATGGTACAAAATTGGTAAACAGTATTACCATGAAGTACATATTTACTAACCCCACTTTAACAAGTTGCCATATCCAAGTTTCTGGAAAGAATTTGCGAACTGTCTGAATTGGTTCCAAACCTCCCGAACCAATTGATCCAGCCATACCTACGCTGTCTACTGTTGAAACAAAAAAAAAAGTCATTGTGATTCACAATACTGTAGTTGCAATCCACTTACATAAACTGTCTTAAACAGTCAGTTTTACTGTGATGGTAGTGCAGTGGCACTATGGAACTAAGATTCACGGAACAACAAGAACGGGCTTTGTTCACAGACTCTTTAAAATAACATTTAAGTTACAGCTGTTGGCTGGTGTTATGGATCAAAATCCCTCTCATGACATTCCATAGATCTCTCTCCGTGGTATGCAATGTTACAGCTTATTAAGGCTACATATGTTTATGGACGGAGCCACATCAGGTGACCTAATTTTATTCAATGAACAAAATGGTTGGCTCTGCCTTTCCTCCCCCAGCTCCACAGCGATACTGTCACAGTGAGACTGACAAGATGTTAATCAACCCTAAACTGGTGGATTGTTAACTGGAATCAGGAAACTTTACCATTTGTTGCTGCAACATGTCACAGTAATGCATTATACATGTGAAATGGTATAACGTCAGTACTTTAGATTACATATGTTCACAAACATTAAAACAATTACAGTGGTATGCAAAAGTTTGGGCACCCCTGATCATTTTTATGATTTTCTTAATAATAATTAATTGGCTGTTCTTATCAGCAATTTCAGTTAAATAGATCATATAGCAGACGAACACAGTGATATTTACAGTTAAATAAAGTTTATGGGATTCACAAAAAGTCTTCAATAATTACTTAAGAAAAATTAGGGAGGTGCATTTGGGCACCCCTGTCATTTTATTGATTTGAATAACTATAGCATTAATAATTGGAACACAAAATTAGTTTTTTTTTTTTTTTTTTTTTTTTTTAAATAAAAAAGATTTTTCAACATCATGGTTTAGGGGAAGGATAGAAAAAGCTCTCTCAGAGATTTCAGCTGTCAGTTTCTACTGTGAGGAACATGGTGAGGAAATAGAAAACCACAGGCACAGTTCAAGTTAAGCACATTCTTAAGAACAATGTTCAAGAATTAGTGAGAATCATTGAGGCTGCAGAATACAACAAGACAATGACCCCTAACACTGCTCGAATCTACTAAGGCAGAAGATCAAGTACAACTTTGTGGAATAAGCATCTCAGACCTCATAACTGAGTATTACTGAAAATCTGTGGTGTGATTTAAAGTGGACTGTCCATGTTTAAAAACCATCAAATCTGCCTGAACTATAGATGTTTTGTAAAGAATGGTCCAAAATACCTTAAACCAGAATCCAGACTCTCACTGGAAGCTAAAGTAAAAGTTTAGAGGCTGTTATTTATGCAAAAGAAGGATCTACTAAATATTGATGTATTTTTTTTGTTGGGGTGCCCAAATTTATGCATCTGCCTTATTTTGTTTAAATAATTACTGCAACCTTTCTGTAAATCCTATAAAGTTAATTTCATTCATTCATTATCTTTCGCTTCATCCTTTATTAGGGTCGCAGTGCGGTTCCCCATGCCCATCCAGGGGAGAACGTTTCGGGCGCTGGGCAGATACACCCAGGACAGGGCGCCAATCTATCGCTGGGCACACACTCACTCACACAGACACACTCTATATGGTGCAATTTGGAGAACTCAGTTGACTTGATCCATGTTTTTGGACTGTGGGAGGAAACCGGAAAACCCGGAGGAAACCCACACAGACATGGGGAGAACATGGAAACTCCACCCAGATGGGGATTCGAACCGGGAATCCCTAGTGCTGAGAGGTGAACGTGCTAACCACTAAGCCACCGTGCCGCCCTCCTATAAATTTTATTTCACTTCTCAAATCACTGTGTTTGTCTGCTATATGATTCATTTTACTGAAATTACTGATCCCAACAAACAATGATTTATAAAGGAGAATCAGGAAAATTGTCAGGGTGGCAATTTTTGGCAAAAACCAACTTTTACATACCACTGATGTAATTTGAATGTTCATAAATGCCTACTTAATCCAGTACCATAATACTCCATAGTGTGATATGTTCTGCTTTTGTACTTCAAACAAGGATGGGTTCTTACAACCAAATTACTTGCCATCTTCAGTCCCACTCTCTGCAAGATAATAAAAAAGAACTTTAAGTTTATTTGAGGTCATTTTGCAGACACTTTTAGCCACTGCAAGGATAACTGGGATTTTAAAATCCTGTTGGCTAACCCTTGGAGAGCCATCAGCCAGCTATTGATATGCATATGCAACCCACTCCCCATACCCAGCCTCACATTTAGAATGGAGGTGAAAAGCATTTACTGTAAGAGTTCAAGTACAAACACTGGAACACGTTAATCCAAAAAACCCAAGGAGGTTAACTTNGTCATTTTGCAGACACTTTTAGCCACTGCAAGGATAACTGGGATTTTAAAATCCTGTTGGCTAACCCTTGGAGAGCCATCAGCCAGCTATTGATATGCATATGCAACCCACTCCCCATACCCAGCCTCACATTTAGAATGGAGGTGAAAAGCATTTACTGTAAGAGTTCAAGTACAAACACTGGAACACGTTAATCCAAAAAACCCAAGGAGGTTAACTTTAATAATATTTTAGCTTAATCACTCACTAGCTGAAACCGACCGCTGTGCGGATTCCCACCAACTGTGGAACCGACACTCTAATGAGTCAACGTGACAGAGTCCTCGGTTTAATAGGAACTTAAAGGACCAGTAACAACCACATGCTTAACAGTGTCTGTTAGTGTAGACTGTTCATTTGTGTTCAGTAACCTCTACCAGATGCGTTTTTAGCAATAAGAAACATCAGGGGCTTTAGCCCAGATCCCTTATTCCCCCTCTGTCCTCTTTAAAAAGTGCCCTTTCATGAGTGCATTTATTCATTTTTCAAAATGTCGTTACATTAATTACATTAATTTTGTTTGATCATTTATTAGCAAAAATATCCGTTTTAGAGTCAGTCGCAGATGATACAGTTTTAACAAGGAAATACCGTAACTTTGTGACAGTTTGCACCTTCAGAAAAAGTCGGTTTGCTGCTCTTTACAGCCAACATACAGTTATTACAGTAACTTTACGTTAACCAATACTGGCAAAAAAAATCTGTCTCCCTCTCACACACACACACACGAAGCTCGGAAACACAAACAGCTGACGGTGACTCCATCGTTCGGTCCCGCTGCTGCAGGAGAGGCTGCAGAGAAAGCTGCTCTCACTTGATCCAGGGCTACTGACGAAACAACCGGGGCTATAGCCCCAAAAGCCCAGGTCTAACGACGCCCCTGACCTCTACACTACTACTAATGTAAAAATTGATGATATAATTTAAATTATTTAAGGTAAGCACGGGTGCAGGCAATGAACGCATAGTTTTGGGTTTTTCTTACATAAAAAAACACCAAAGCAAAATTCAGTAAAATCGAGGGTAATTTCTGCTACAAAATAAAATAAAAAAGATATATGAAGATAGTTTAGGTTAGAGTTTGTTGTTTTTCATATATTTTGCCAATCTTTCCACCCGTTCAGTTTTTAACAAATCCATCTGTTACAAATTTAAAATTGAAGAAAACTGGGTTGGTAATAAAGGTTATGTATGAAGCTACAATTGTTTATATGTATATACTTTATGTTGTGTATATATTCATTCATTCATTATCTTCCGCTTATCCTCTATTAGGGTCGCGGTGGGGTTCCCCATGTCCATCCAGGGGAGAACGTCTCGGGCGCTGGGCAGACAGACCCAGGACAGGGCGCCAATCCATCGCTGGGCACACACTCACTCACACAGACACACTCTATAGGGGGCAATTTTTTGAGAATTCAATTAACTTGTTCCATGTTTTTGGACTGTGGGAGGAAACCGCAGAACCCGGAGGAAACCCACGCAGACACGGGGAGAACATGGAAACTCCACCCAGATGGGGATTCGAACCGGGAATCCCTAGCGCTGAGAGGCGAACGTGCTAACCACTAAGCCACCGTGCCGCCGTTGTGTATATATATCATTTAAAATATATTTTTTGCATTTATTTATATATACACTTTATATTTTACATACAGCAACCTGGGAAACGAGCATACTGCTCCTGGTACTTCACTCACTTTGTGTATATGTGTTTGTTTCACTGCATTGATGGGTTAAATGAGGCCGACAAATTCCTCTGTGTGCAAGCATTTTACTTTAAATAGATCAAATTACTTTAAGCTTAATTGGTTTGGGGGTAATATTTCTATTTGTCACAATGCACCTTAACATTGTTCTAAGCCTGGATTCCCAAAGAGTAAGGTAAAGCAACCGTGGCAAGACTAAAAATTCCATGGTGTTTTTTAAGAAACAAACTTGGTGTTAATGCTTAGTGGGCAGTATTAACAGTACATGACACCAATGTACATATTGTCTGAGATTCATTTTTTAACAATAGAAATTATTCCTTAATGCATATTGCATTTGCAGTGCCTACTCAAGTATTAATTAATTAACTAATTGCTTGTTCAAGCAGCACAACATGACATCACAAAGCTCTAACTACATCAGACTCATTTCTAAAGCATAGAACTTAAATGACCACCCCATTCACCATATCTGAATCCAGCAGATCTTTTTAGGTTGTAGTGGAAAAGCAGCTATGCATTATGGAGTGCAGCCAACTAATTTGCAGAAACTGCAGCGTCTTATCACATCGGTATCGTTCTTAATATTAATATTTTCAGAATTGGTTACTAAGTTTTAAACACTAATTTGATCATTTTTGCTTAATTAATTAAAAATAATGTGGCTGGTTATAATTCCAGACACAGAAAAAGTAATACTTGAACTTTAAGAAGTGAAATATAATATTAATTCCTGCTTCATGCAGCAGGATGAGTTTACATTATTACTAATAAGTGATTCCTAAATTAAAGTAAATTTTTAAAGCAACATCTTTTTCACATTGATCTAATACTACATCAGTATTCATTTAATTCATTCATTCATTACATTCAGAACCAGCTATGCAAGATATAAATACTGAGTTTTTACCTTTAGTGTTTCATAAACGCGGTCGAATGTTGTTTCACGTCTTTGTTGAAATTTCAAACAACCAGCATATTCGTCAACTGAATATGGAAAAGATGTCCATGCTTTTTTTGGCATCATTTTGAAGATCTAATAAAAAAAAACATTATTTAAAAGATGGTTATGAATTAGTTTGCTAATGTTATATAACAGGTGACACAAGCGCTGGAAATCCAGGTTTGAATCCTGATCTGAGTGCAGTTTTTGGTCTCCCTGTGGGTTTTATCCAGTGTCTTTCCTCAGTCCAAAAACATGAATTCAAGGTGAATTGTGTAAATGTGTGTGCCCAGTGATCAATTGGTACTCTGTCCTGTGTGTATCTGTCCATGCTCTGGATGGACATGTGGAGCCCCCCCACCATCTGATGATTTCACATGGCACAATTGTGGTTGGGAAACACTGCTCTAGAAATTTAAAAGGGAACATGATGTTTCAGTGTCATTAACATGATTTAAAACAATTCTTTAATTTACTTTGTCAGTCGTCAAACGATTTTCAGATTCTAATATAAAAACGCTCTGATCCACAGCACTAAGGGCACACAGTGAACCCGGTTGGGCTGAGAGCTCGAGGGAGTTATCTTCACCCGGTACTGATGTGGAGGGTGAGAACTGTAGAGAAACCTGAAAAACATTGAAAAAATGTTTATTAGCATTTTTCACTAAACCTTTGGGAAGCCACAGTGTGTTCCCTTTTATTGATAAAACCTGCAGCCACAAAAACCTTTATTTTTAAAGTAGCATTACCTTGTTTCTGAAACATTTTTCCACATTTATGGTTTTGCTTGCAGCGATCACATTCTTACTGGGTAGCACACTATATGCCAGAATTTGAACTGCGGGAAAAAACTCAAAGGAAACAGACAGTGTGAACGATATGGCCCCCTTCCTGACATCGGCTGATTCGTTCACTTCAACAGTCTCAAACCCATGATGAACTATGGCTCCTTTAGATAAGACCTGGACCAAGAACACAAAATATAAACCTCAAAAAGAATAGACTAATACAGCTGAAATAGGTGAAATCATGTTCCTTACTGTTTTATCATGCTGTACTCACCATATAAACAACATCAATACTGTA
>JAFMOD010001469.1:55826-75014 GCA_019802435.1 Corydoras maculifer
CTTATTTGATCCTAGGGGCAAAATATGCCCCTATAAAAAAATTATTCTTGGTTTATCTGCCCAGTGCACATCTGCCTATCTCCTAGACAATATTCTCCAAGGAAACAACTCCGCGAACCGAGTATGGGATTAAGTGGAAGATAACAGATGGATGGTGTGTGTGAAAAAATTATATAAATAATTGTGTTAAGTGTAGATAATAGTAAGTGTGTGTAAAAATGTTAATATATTTTAAACATACTGGTCTATAAAGGGTTAATAATCTAAACAAAATCAGTAATGTTTGTTATGTACAAGTCTGCAGCCCGACTGTTTAACCAGCCCAAGCGAACTCATGTCACTCCATTACTCACTTCCCTCCATTGGTTCCTGTAGCTGCTGCATTCAGTACAAGTCACTGACTCTGGCCTACATTTCTGGATCTTCCCCCTCCTACCTTCACTCTATCTTTTCAAAATACACTCCGACTCGTTCACTTCGCTCCAGTGATGATTGCCGCCTGTCGGTTCCACCTCACCGAGTAGCTGATTCTCACTCTGTGGCGTTCACCTCCGCCAAATGGTAGAACGATCTTCCCAACTCTGTCCGTAAGGCAGTATCACTAAGCAGTTTAAAGAAACTACAGAAGATGTGTCTCTTTAACAAATACCTGTTGTCAAAAAAAGGGGGGGGGCAGCATCAAATACCAATCAGGTTTGATGAATTTACACTGTAGTTGGTTTTCTGCATAACTTCTGACTTGTAATGTTCTCATTTGTAAGTCGCTTTGGATAAAAGCGTCTGCTAAATGACTAAATGTAATGTAATGTAAATGTATGTTTATTTCAGGCTGAAGTCAGGGTGAAGTTTTGAAAAATTGACATAATTTAATAAATAATAAAAAATATGAAAACCACTTTTTTCACAGCAGATTTGGAACACGAATTTTTGCCCATTGTCCTTTCTAAAGATCTCTTAAGCGTTAAAATAATCAAAAGATTCTGATAATCCTCACATCATACCCCTAGTTGTAGATGTGTTATGGGCTCATCAGGTGCATTTATTGTAAAATTGGCCAAGCCATTACTGTCTGTAGTGAGATTAAGAAGCAAAGTCCACAGTTCATCATCAAGTAAATATACTTCCTTGTTAGGAATCGGTGTCCCCCTGAAGCTTGTAACTTTGATCTGTATAAACATAATAGTTAATTTAGTTATAATATCATGAACATGTTTGTGGTTAAATAAGACAATGTTTTAGGGAACAGCAACTCACCTTTCCCTCAATAACTTTCCCCCGTTCAAAAGTTTTTGGTAAATCGATCAATTGTACCTCTCCAGTTTGATAAGAGAGCTTAGTACTTGTAGATTTATTTAGAGAGATACCTGATAGATGAAAACAAAATGTGGTCTGCTTAAAAGAAAAATTTAACAAACTGTATAATTTTCTTCTGTTAGTTGGTGGACATGACCATCACTCCCACTCTGAATCTGTTTGAACTCATGTTTACATTTCAACTAAGTTATACTAACGGGTGAGACGGTGGTGTAGTGGGTAACATATTTGTCTCTCAGCACTGATCATACAGGTTTGAATCCCAATCTGTGTGGAATTTCCATGTTCTCCATATGTGTCCATATGTGTTTTCACTGGTTTCCACCCAAAGTCCAAAAACATGCATTCAGGGTAAATTGGCTCCTCGAAATTGCTCCTAAGTGGTGTGTGTGTGTGTCTTTGTGTGTGCCCAGCAATATATTGGCGCCCTGTCCTAGGTGCATCTGCCCAGCGCCCAAAATTTTCTCCCCTTGATGGCCATGCAAAACCCCCACCCCCTTAATTCCTAGTATGGGATTAAGCTGAATATGATGGATGCATGGATGTGTCTCAGTGAATATTTTTATTTTATTTTTTTTCTTCATTATTGTCTAGTTGTTTTATTGGAGGAACATGGAGGGGGTGGGGGGTCCAGGTTTGAATCCCCATCATGGTAGAGTTTCCATGTTCTCCCATTATCCATGTGGGTTTTCTTTGGGTTTTACCTTGTTTTTGGACTGTGTGAGGAAACTGGAGAACTCTGAAACGATTAGAGATTGCATGGAAATTCCATTCAGATTGGGACTCGAACCTGGGATCCCCAGCGCTGAGAGACAGACGGGCTGACCACTAGCCATTGTGCTGCCCCTGCAGGCATATATTTGGATTTGTTTTTGTTTAGTTCAACTCCACGTTAAGTCATTGGGTTTATATTAATAATTATATATTATATTATATTTCTCTTGTGTAGTTTTGTATTCTGGTTGGCCAAATTTATCTCTGAAATTTTGCACAGAATCATTCCTTTTGTCATCTGTTTGCCTTTTGTGTATTAACAGTTAACCATTTCACATAGACAGTGCAACCAGCTAATTTACAACAATAACAATCATTTGAACATATAATTTCATTAAATTATAGTAATGGCTCACATTACATGCTATTCACATTACATGATGCTTTCCTTTTTAATGTATGTTCTGATGACTTACCTGTTCCTTCCTCTATAACTTTAGCAGAAATATCTATGGTGTCACCCAAATTGGTAAAATTGTTAGACTTCATGAATGTAGATACATTGACAGTAAACCAGCCACAGCCATCTTCATTTAGCTACAAAACAAAACAGAATTTATGAAACAAATCATAAAAAAAATGCTTATGTGTGTCATCTAGCAACACGTACCTCCAGCGTTTCAGAGAGACATGTTGTAATTGACCTATGATCATTGTGCAAATATCCTTTACAGCAAAACTCCATCTCCGCTCTGCCAGCTAGTGATTGTCCATAAATGTACCTTTAAAAGCACATAATCTTTCAAGCATTGAACTTCTACATTATGCTCAATACAGACCGATGCTCACTACAGACTCTATTTTTAACACAGGTAGTCCCGGTACACTTACTTACTTTGCACAAATCAGCACCTTCAATTCCTCCTCTTGAACATTGTGTTCTTGTGGTACCATCATTGTAATCTCAAACCTTGGTAAAACTACAGGTAAAATTAAACGATAATTTAATAATTAGTGATTTTTAACTAATGTTATTTACCTTGCAGCACCACTTACCATACTGTTTCACCTTAAAATTATGAGTTGTCGTTCTTTCTTCAGCAATACATGCTATTCGATACAGACCCTCTGGAGCCTCAGGGTTCAATTTGTGAGAAAGTTCTAGTAGCAGATCTTTTGTAGAGACATTCAACCACTGAGCAATGATGTTTCTGTTGCTATTCTGTTGGATGGAAATGTAGTATCATTTGTAGAGGCACATAACATAAGGACATAAACTGTTATGAAGTGTGTAATTTTATCGCCCTACCTCAATAATCACTGAACTGAACTGTAGAGGAAAACAAGACAGTTGAGTTTAAGAATATCCAGCAAATACTTTGTTAAAAAAAAAAAATTAATACCTTTGTTTATAAAAGTCAGTCCTCTTACCTCTTCATCAAATGGAATCAAATTTGAATTCATAGTAACAACTCTCATATTCACTAGAAGATAAAATAAATGTAGGTTTTAATTTACTGAGCACAATTTACTTAACTGCAAAAGAACAATTCTAGTCTTCAGGAACTGAATATAGACTGACATACCTGTTTGACCTGGATTGTAGATGGGTTTATCAGTCTGGATAAATGTGAGTGGATTATATGATTTGAACATGACTTTCCTTCTTTCAGTCATTTCAAAGTGTTCACCTTTGACTCTTACTTTAATCTCCTGCACTGATTCACCACTGACTAAAGGAGCCTGCAGAAATGTTCTCATTGGTTAACACATCAATCACAAGTAAACATACAAACACATAAAATACATAATGGAAGCTCTAAGACAGCGATTCTCAACTGATGGGTTGTGGAGGCTTTTGTAAAAAAGAAATACATTTTAAAAATGTTTGAAATGATTAATGCTCATCTGATTTTTTACAGAGTCAGATGCCATGGCAACCATCATCCGTTTGCTAAATACCCTTCTCTGTAAATTTGTGATAATGTTCAAAGGTAAGATGGCTCATAAATACAGTGCCTCCAAGTAGTTTTGGCCTTGTGACATTTGGACTGTAGATCAGCCTGGACATGTGAAATGCACTGCAGCAAAAATAATTTCTTTGTTTATTATTTTTTTTTATTGTGAAATGAGAGAAATCAGAGGGTCAATTGTTATTCAACCCCTCAAACCACAAGATATTTGTTTGGTTCCCTCAAGTATTAAGAAGTAACTGAGGCATAAAGAACTATGAACTTCACATGCTTGGATTAATTATCAGTTTTTTCCCCACCGGACTATAAATGCCCCTCCCCAAATTTGTGAACAGCACTCATACATGGTCAACATGGGAGAGACTAAGGGGCATTCCAAGGCCATCAGAGACAAAATCCTGGAAGGTCACAAGGTTGAAAAGAGGTACAAAACCCTTTCCAAAAAGTTGGGCCTACCTGTCTCCATCGTTGGGAGCATAATCCGGAAGTAAGAGGCTTATGGAACTACTGTTAACTTTTCACGGTCTGGACAGCCTTTCAATGTTTCCTCCAATGCTGAGGCTAGGCTTGACCGAACAGTCCAAGCTGACCTAAGGGCAACAAGGAGGGTGCTCCGGGAAGATCTTATGTCGTTGGGGACATTGCTTTCCATCAATACCATAAGTAACATACTCAACAGCAATGGTCTCTGTTCCTGGCGAGCCCGTGAGGTACCTTTACTTTTAAAGCATCACGTAAAGGCTCGTCTACAGTTTGCTCATGATCACTTGGAGGGCTCTGAGGCAGACTTGTTCAAGGTTCTCTAGTCTGAGACCACACCCAAACCTGGGACATTTGGCAACTGAATGGCATTGCACTTTACCCCAGGAATACCATCCCAACAGTCAAGCATGGTGGTGCCAGCATTATGCTGTGAGGCAGCTTCTCAGCCAAGTGGCCTGGCCATCTGGTCCTCATCCACGGGAGGATAGACAGCACTGTCTACCTGGAGATTTTGGCCAAAAACCTCCACTTCTCCATCTAGGATCTTAAGATGGGTTGACATTTTATATTCCAACAGGACAACGATGCCAAGCCCACGGCCCAGAAACCCAAGACCTGGTTTAAGAGGGAAAAGATCAATGTGTTGCAGTGGCCTAGTCAGTTTCCTGACCTCAACCCAATTGAAATCTTGTGGAAGGAGCTCAATATCAAAGTCCACATGAGATATCCAAAGAACCTAGACAACTTGGAGAAGATCTGCATGAAGGAGTGGGCCAAGAGTACTTAAGAGACCTGTGCTGGCTTGATCAGGTCTTATAAACAACTATTAATAACTGTAATTACAAACAAAGGCTTTCCACAAAATAATAAACCTAGGGGTTGGTAATAATTGACCCTATTTTTTCTTTTTGAAATATATTTCATATATAATACAACTGGGCAGCACGGTGGCTTAGTGGTTAGCACATTCACCTCTCAGCACTAGGGATTCCCGGTTCAAATCCCCATCTGGGTGGAGTTTCCATGTTCTCCCCGTGTCCGTGTGGGTTTCCTCCCACAGTCCAAAAACATGGATCAAGTCAATTGAGTTCTCCAAATTGCCCCATAAAGAGTGTGTGTGTGAGTGAGTGTGTGCCCAGCGATGGATTGGCGCCCTGTCCTGGGTCTATCCGCCCAGCGCCCGAAACGTTCTCCCCTGGATGGGCATGGGGAACCCCACCGCGACCCTAATAGAGGATAAAGCGGGAGATAATGAATGAATGAATAACATAACTAAGCAACTTATTTTTGGGTTGTGATATTTAGGCATCTGTTAATGCAGTCCATGTTCAAAGTTTGACGGCTCTAACTTATTTGCAACTTGTTAAATTTGCAAAATCTGCAGGGGGTTGAATACTACTTGGAGGCAATGTAAATGCAAATACAACCCATTATACAATATGAAATGTGGATATTTTTCTTCATTGCAGACAAGTTTCTCAGTTTCTTAAAATAAATGCTCTTTAATTCACTTTGCATGCATACAAATGTTTATATGTGTTTTTGAAGGCTATTTTTTTTTTTATTAAATAAGTTTGTTTTGTATTCTATAAAATTGGGTCAGTTAATGACCATGAGAAAATGTGGGTCTTGCGCTGGGACAAGTAAAAAGAACCCTCTAAGATATGACCACCACAATTATAAAATAGTTAAACAGAAGAATAAAGCATTTTTAGTTACTTACTTTGAACTGGGAGCAGCGGTGAAACACTTTTTCCACATTTTCTTGTAACAGTGTTTTGTTTTGTTTGTTATGAACCAGATAAATTTCCAGTTGTGAAGTTTTATTAGTGTTCAAAATACTGATACACAGGTTGGCATTAGAACCAGCTTCTATAACTGCAGGAAATGTCACAATAAAATCTCTAAAAGAAAATGTTTTGAGAGATCAGTTGAACTCAACAGTCCTCATTAATGTAAAATAAGCTTCAGATTATTATAATATTCATTTCTTGTCGGTCTCCCAGCTTGCACAATCAGGCCTCTGCTGACTTGTGTCTGACTTGTGTTCAACCAACCCTCCATCACTCTATTACTCCTCCATCTCTGTCTCTCCACTGGCTCTCTGTAGCTGCTCACATTCAGTATAAAACACTGACTTTGGCCTACAGGACAATCTCTGGATCTGACCCCTGCTACCGTAACTCAATTTTTCCAAGGTACACCCTGAATCATTCAGTGCACTCTAGTGCACACTAGTGATTCAACCCCACAGCCTCTATCTATGTGTGTGGGTGTCTGTGTAAATAAGTGTGTACCCAGCAATGAATTGGCACCATACCCTGGGTGAATTTGCCTAGCGCCTGAGGTCTTCTCCCTTGCAACACAATGCGACCCTACTAGTCCCTAGTATATAATTAAGCAAAAGATAATATGAGGAGTTGAGATTTTTTATTTCTCCTACATCTACATCAAAATAGCTACCCGTTAACATCTTAATGGATATAAATGATCATTCAATATATTTCACAACAATGAATTTTAGCTTATTTTAATAAATAATTGTCAATTATTTACTGAATATGTATGGTGAGTATAACAAACTGCACAGGTGTAGTAAAAACATAAAGCTAAGGAAAATATTGGCAATAATTCTTGAAAAAAAAAACACACATGAACGCACACATGCACACGTACAGATACTCAGGACATACATTTCAGAGAAATACATTTGGTATTACATGAAGACATGCATACAACAGGGCGGCACGGTGGCTTAGTGGTTAGCACATTCGCCTCTCAGCGCTAGGGATTCCCGGTTCGAATCCCCATCTGGGTGGAGTTTCCATGTTCTCCCCGTGTCTGCGTGGGTTTCCTCCGGGTTCTCCGGTTTCCTCCCACAGTCCAAAAACATGGATCAAGTTAATTGAATTCTCAAAAAATTGCCCCATATAGAGTGTGTGTGTGTGAGTGAGTGTGTGCCCAGCGATGGATTGGCGCCATGTCCTGGGTGTATCTGCTCAGCGCCCGTGACGTTCTCCCCTGGATGGGCATGGGGAAACCCCACCGCGACCCTAATAGAGGATAAGCGGGAGATAATGAATGAATGAATGCATACAACATTTATTTCAATAAAAGTACTTTTCAACTACTTAAACCTTTCTAATAATCAGGTCACACAGACGGTATGTGTGTTGTTGTACAACAGTATGTTGTATAGCAGAACAGAATGTACATAAAATTAAATAACAATATATATTTACTTTTGGGAATTACTTTCAAATTACTTACGGTCCTGGGTTTTCTCCATTGACAGTGAGGAAGAAGCAGAAGAAGGCTAACAGTATCCTTTTCCTTACGTGAACCCCCCTAACAACCATGATGATGTTCTGTAGCAGTTTATGAAGCTTGATGTGCCTTTTAAAAGGCCAACTGTGGAAATGGCTGCCTAAAAGACACTGTCATGCTGGCTCTTTAAGGGGCGGTGCTGAAACCGCCAGAGAGCAGCATGCAGACTGAGACCTGCTGAGAGAGAAACAAGCTGCGCTCGAGTTTAAAGTTAAAGTTTGTATGTTCAGTTGCTGTTTACAATTTGTTTGCCATCTTAATTTACTTTGTGTACGTGAAAATAAAAAACCATACACAAGTAACGTGGTGTGACCCACACACAGTTCTATCAAGTGGAAATAAACATCAAGTTTAAGTTTATTAAACACACTGGAGTGGACTTGATTTTCTTGGAGTTCCAACCGGACTCCCCACAGTGATTTGAACTTTCCAACCAGCACAATTACAGGAACCTCAATTTTAATGGATCATCGAGTCGGATAAGCAAATTGCTATTTAAAAATGCAGAACCCAGAGTCAGCAGCAATGGACACTCGACCCAAACAGCGAACATCAATGCCTTCCTACCTGTCAGATTGTTACCTAAGTGGACCTGGGGCTTATAGTAAATACCATACAGCAGTTACACCATTGGAGCGTCCAAACATAAGATCTCTATCGTCACCAATTAGCCAGAGCTTTGACATGATGAATGTGAGGGTTGGTGAGGAGCAAGAACTGGAGCTTAGCCAGTCTATAGACCAAGCTACCGAGGAGCAGCAGATCAACAAACTTTCTGAGTTTAGTGCTGCTCTCAAAGAGATACGCCAAGAGAACACCGAGCTCTGTAAACAGTTTCAGAGTCTGATGTCTACTTTACAGTCCAAGTCAGTAGCCCATCAGCCTCTATTCTCGCCTCCTCCACCTCAAAGTGTATGAAGTGATGGTTATGGCCACTACAAACTCCCAACCAATACTCCAGGTTACCAGCAGCTACAATATCCAACACTTAACTCCTAAAGAAACCTGCCACCAGATTCTCATCTTACAGGGTTTCACAACCCCACAGTGGTCTGCACCATGACGCGTACTATGCAGCCACAACACAGCAGGGTGTGCCTTCTTATGCAGGCAGAGATTCTTAGTTTCTCCAAAAACACTGCTTTAATAAGCCACAAAGAGAGTCCACATACAGAGGGCCAAAGCCCACCACTCCCAGCTTTACATCACCAGACCCCAGAGAGTTTGCACAAATGAAGAATGCTTTAGATAATCTATTACCAGATGATGCCACTGAAAGATACAAGTACTAGATCTACCTCAGGTGCGAAGAAGCTTCACTTGTGGCAGACTCCTATTGCAACTCCAAGCAACCTTACACGGATACAATGCTGGCTCTTACCAAGATGTATGGACAGCCCCACAAGCTTGCAGTGCAACGGTTTGCAGAGTTAATGGATGGTCCAAATATATGCAGTGGTGATGTTAAGGGTTTTCGTCTGTAGGCATGTTAGAACAGCTGGGGCAAAGAGGACAAATAGAGTTAATCTGCGGCTCCCATGTTGCAAGGCTCTTAAGTAAACTTCGCTATGACCTCAATGCTAGCTTTAAGAGATTTAATCACTCCCTAAGAGTTGCCATTCCAACACTCGTTGACTAGAATACAAGCTAGAAGTTCAGGAAGACAGCATAAAACCTCCCAAGCAAAAGGAGTAGTTTAACAAGAAGTCTGATACCAAACGCCCTCCCAAACCCACAAGTAAGACCACTACAGTCTTTCTGGGTACGGAGAAGTTTTCAAGATCAAATAGTGTGACAGCCCCATATCCTTCTGGACATCCAGCTGACAAACCCAAAGAAGAAGAGAAAGTAACAGCTTACTGTCCCTATTGTGATAATGACAAACACTTCCTGAACAACTGTTCTCACTTTAAGAACCTAAGCAAAGAAAAGAAGGTTACTTGGATTAAGGTGAATAAGAAGCGTCTGCGTTGTGGACAAAATCACCAAGCTGCAAAGTGTACACTTAAAGGTCCCTGCCAGACCTGTGGTAGGAAACATCTGCTTGTGTTACACGAGGTGAATGAACGAGTAGAGGAGCAACAGGTATCAGCACCACCTTCAGTAGCAAACTGCCATTTTAAATCTGCCCACAAAGCTATGTACATCGATCGTCCAGTCTACAACTGCAAGGTACTACTGAAGATCAGTAAGGTTCTCCTGAGGAATGGTAACAAATCCCTTGAGATATGCTGTTTTAGATGATGGATCTGAGCGGACAATACTGCTCCAGTCAGCTGCCAAACAATGAGGCCTTAAGGGAAGTAAGGAGGTAAAACAAGAAGTGGAGAAGCTTCATGGGGTGGCCGTGTCTTTCACAATATCTCCAGCAGCCAGTCCTGACAAAATGACCTTTCTCCAGCCAGACTGTGCCTGTTCAAGCCCCCATTCTACTCTACAGGTGTGGATTGTTTTGGGCCGTACACCATTAAGATCCGATTCAGTAATGAGAAAAGGTGGGGAATATTGTTCAAATGTCTAACTACAAGAGCAGTCCACCTTGACCTGATCCCCTGCATGGACACAGATGCGTTCTTAATGGCTTTGAGACATTTTATAGCTAGGCGGGGAAAGCCAAGGAGATTTCAAGCACTTCATTCTAACCTCAAAGAGCAGCTAGCATGCCAGCAAATCAAATTTGCCTCCTGGATCTTTTCACCTCCGGGGTAGCTGGGAACGAGAAATCCGTTCACTAAAGACTGCTCTTCAAGTCGTCATTGGAGTCCAAACTGTCACTGAAGAGGTGTTCCACACAAATTGAGGGGACACTCAATTCAAAACCTTTGGGCTACACTTCATCTGAAGTAGCAGATCCTGACCCTGTAACCCCCAACTATCTTCTCATTGGGAGACAAGATGCCTCACTGCCACTAGTCGTCTATGACGGACCAGAGATTCTTGCTGACCATTTCTGGCATCATTTTCTGAAGCATTACCAGCCAGGACTTCAAGTCAGCCAGAAGTGGCAGACTGAATCAGCCAATTTACAAGTAGGAGATGTGGTCATGATTGTGGACCACCAGCTTCCGCAAGCCCTTTGGCCTGTAGGCAAGGTCTCTCAAGTGTTTCCTGGACCAGACACCCGGATCAGATCAGCCAAAGTGACTGTAAATGGAAGAACATACATTCGACCAGTGAGGAGACTTGTTAGCCTACCTGCCTTGCCTAAGCATAATTAATCACCCCCCTTCGATGCAGTCTTTTTTCGTTCGCTCATATTCACAAGTGAATACAGGGACGGCTGTGTAAAAAAGGCTGCCTAAAAGACACTGTCATGCTGGCTCTTTAAGGGGCGGCGCTGAAACCACCAGAGAGCAGCATGCAGACTGAGACCTGCTGAGAGAGAAACAATCTGCGCTCGAGTTTAAAGTTAAAGTTTGTATGTTCAGTTGTTGTTTACAGTTTGTTTGCCATCTTAATTTACTTTGTGTACGTGAAAATCAAAAACCACACACAAGTAATGTGGTGCGACCCACACACAGTTCTATCAAGTGGAAATAAACATCAAGTTCAAGTTTATTAAACACACTGGACTTGATTTATTTGGAGTTCTAACCGGACTCACCACAGTGATTTGAACTTTCCAACCAGCACAATTACAGGAACCTTAATTTTACCAACCATCCCACAGCCGGTCGTCTGTAAACATGTTGATTAAACCTTCGATCTGTGATACAAATACAAATCAATGCAAAAAAAAAAAAAGATAAAGTAGAATTAAATCTGGTGGGACATAGTTGTAGTCAATGACAAATATTTATGTGAAGATACATAACTAATTAATTTTTACTTGATACTCAGAGTATGATCTTCAATTAGAAAGTAAAGCTTTTCTTCAAATTTCCAGGATTAATAGGGTCACTGCAGGGGGGAAATAGTTTTCCTGCAGAGCTCTGTATTTAAAAGCTAAAGCTTTTTTAGCTCTTGTTTTCAGTTGTTAGACTATCCATCCATCATCTTCTGTTTAATCCTATATTAGGGTCGCGGGGGGGTTCTCCATGCCCAATCCATCGCTGGGCACACACTCACTTACACAAACACACTCTATATGGGGCAATTTCGAGAACTCAATTGAATTAATCCATGTTTTTGGACTGTGGGAGGAAACCGCAGAACCCAGAGGAAACCCACGCGGACACGGAGAGAACATGGAAACTCCACTCAAATTGGGATTTGAACCGGGAATCCCTAGTGCTGAGTCGCGAACGTGCTAACCACTAAGCCACCATGCCACCCTTGTTAGAATATATGTTAGCAAATCTATTTCTTTCTCTCTCTCTCTCTCTCTTTCACACACACACAAAAGGCTACTGTTAGTCTTCTTTTGCTTCTTACTTTTTGTCAATGGAGAAAGCTCAGGACCATAAATAATTTGAAAGTAATTCCCAGAAGTAAATATATATTTATTTAAGTTTATGTAGGTTCTGTTCTGCTATACTGGTTTAAGTAGTCACAAACAACTTTTTTTAAAATAAAGGTTGTCTGTATTCATTCATTCATTATCTCCCGCTTATCCTCTATTAGGGTCGCGGTGGGGTTCCCCATGCCCATCCAGGGGAGAACGTCTCGGGCGCTGGGCAGACAGACCCAGGACAGGGCGCCAATCCATCGCTGGGCACACACTCACTTACACACACACTCTATATAGGGGCAATTTTTGAGAATTCAATTAACTTGATCCATGTTTTTGGACTGTGGGAGGAAACCGGAGAACCCGGAGGAAACCCACGCAGACACGGGGAGAACATGGAAACTCCACCCAGATGGGGATTCGAACCGGGAATCCCTAGCGCTGAGAGGCGAACGTGCTAACCACTAAGCCACCGTGCCGCCATTGGTTGTCTGTATGATTTCATCTAATACCAAATGTATTTCTTTGAAATGTATGTCCTGAGTATGTGTACGTTTGCGTGTGTTCATGTGTGTTCTTTTCAAGAATTATTGCCAATATGTTCCTTCGGTTTGTGTTTTTACTATATCAGTGCCGACTCACACACACACACACACATATACATACATACACATTATATATATATATATATATATATATATATATATATATATATATATATATATATATATATATATATACACACACTAGGGTGGCACGGTGGCTTAGTGGTTAGCACATTCGCCTCTCAGCACTAGGGATTTCCAGTTCGAATCCCCATCTGGGTGGAGTTTCCATGTTCTCCACATGTCCGCGTGGGTTTCCTCCGGGTTTTCCGGTTTCCTCCCACAGAGGAAAAAAACATGGATGAAGTCAGTTAAGTTCTCCAAATTGCCCCCTATAGAGTGTGTTTGTGTGCCCAGCGATAGATTGGCGCCCTGTCCTGGGTGTATCTGCACAGCGCCCGAGACATTCTGCCCTGGATGGGCATGGGGAATCCCACCGCCACCCTAATAGAGGATAAAGCGGGGGATAATGAATGAATGAATATATATACTAATAAACTACTGACAAGAGTATTAAATTGCAGAGGTTACTGAAAACACCAATGTACAGTATATACTATGTATGTATATATCATGTATATATTTTCTTCATATTATGTATATACATACACTTCACTTCTCCCTGCACTGGTCAATATACTTATGTAAATAATTTATATATTGCACTTGTGGTTAGATGCTAACTACAATTCTTTGGCCCTGTACTTGTACTTTGCACAATGACAATCTAATCTAATCTAATCTACACTAACGGTTGTTACTGGTCCATTAACTTCCGATTAAACTGACACGTTGACTCAATAGGGAGTCGGTTCGACAGTTGGCGGGAATCGGCGCCGCAGTCGGTTCTAGTGAGCGAGTGTTTAAGTTAAAACATCAATACATTTTTCCTCCTCGGGATTAATTTTTGGATTAACTCGTTCCAGCGCTTGCTCTTGAACTCCTTCACTAATGACCCTGACGACGCTTTAGACAAATTGAAAGGTTTTGAACATGGCAATGTAGCGTTCAGGGAGCAACACGCCGCCGTTTGGTTCAGTTTGGTTCAGTTTGGTTCAGTTCACCAAATTCTATTACAGCTCTGAACAGCACTACAGCCTCCAGAGTGGTGAGTTTCCTCCTAAACCCCAGAGGACAGTAAATATGATGGAATCAAAGCTCTACTTTTGCAAACGTTCGAACTGTGTGACACCGAGCCGGCTGCTCTCATTAGCGGGATTTGGTGATTCAAACATTCAGAGCTAATGGAGCACGTGTTGTCGCTCTTTGGTGAACACAAGCCGTGTTTTATCTTAAGAGAGCTTTTTATACAGCAGCTGCTCGGAGATGTTCACTCTGCTTCAGCGAACCTCAGCATCATGGAATATCAGGCTCCAGCAAGAGAGGCTGACGAGATAGTTTCAGTAACGCAGCAGTGTCACGCTACCACTCGACCAACGGCCAAGAAATGCCGCTCACCATGCAGCTGTCACACCTTTAATAAAATTTTCCTATCCTGATGTACGGTAGCACATTTTTATAGCCATATCTTGGATTGTCCTACCGTATCGAAACATCCTACCATATCGCATATCTATAATTAAATCCCCTTTTCGGGTTGGACAATAAACACGGTTTCATAATTTAGTAGAAATTACGCAACAATAATAGATTAAGATTTAATACAGCAGGTAGGACGACGTTATAGGTCATGTTCAGAGACTGTTACCTTTAATACTGCAGATAGGACGGTTTTATTGGTCAGACAGTTCAAGCGTTTGCAAAAGTAGCTTTGATTCCATCATATTTACTGTCCTCTGGGGTTTAGGAGGAAACTCCTAAAGAGAATAGACTTAGATAAATCGGCGTGCGCACAAAAAACTTGAGTATCGATCTTTTTATGCAAGTATTGTTCAATACCAATACCAGCGTTGGTATCGATATTATCGATATTTGTATCGATCCGCACAGCTCTACCTCAGAGCTCTCTCATCAATCGTGGTTGCCCGCCATTGATGATTTTTTCTGTACACTTGTTTGTCTATTCAGTAAAACGCATTAAATACTTTTGGAATGAAACCGCCGACTTATGAACGTTTATTGGAACATAACAGAGCCTGATATTCCATGATGCTGAGGTTCGCTGAAGCAGAGTGAACATCTCCGAGCAGCTGCTGTAGAAAAAGCTCTCTAAAGAGAAAACACGGCTTGTGTTCACCAAAGAGCGACAACACGTGCTCCATGAGCTCTGAATGTTTGAATCACCAAATCCCGCTAATGAGAGCAGCCGGCTCGGTGTCACACAGTTCGAACGTTTGCAAAAGTAGAGCTTTGATTTCATCATATTTACTGTCCTCTGGGGTTTAGGAGGAAACTCACCACTCTGGAGGCTGTAGTGCTTTTCAGAGCTGTAATAGAATTTGGTGTCGTCGTCTGTGATTCTTCAAACTGTGAACTGAACCAAACGGCCGCGTGTTGCTCCCTGAACTCATTTCAATGCTACGTTGCTTTGTTTAAAACCTTTCAATTCGTTCAAAGTGTCGTCGGGGTCAGCAGTGAAGGAGTTCAAGAGCAAGCGCTGAAACGAGTTAATCCAAAAATTAATCCCGAGGAGGAAAAATTTATTGATGTTTTAAATTAAACACTCGCTCACTGGAACCGACTGCGCCGCCGATTCCCGCCAACTGTCGAACCCACTCCCTATTGAGTCAACGTGACTTAGTTTCCCGTCAATTTCTCCTACCCATCGAATCTTCCTACTTTTATTGACTGCCATTGCGTTCTTCACTGTTATATTTTTGGGAAGCCACGCCCATAAATCCCTGCTGCCTCGAGTTGGATGAGCATAACTTTTTGCATTGTTTTTTATGAACGTAAATGTAAATATTAGCTTTTTAGCATGTGCCAGATTAATAGCATGTCATTTTAATTAGATTTTTTACAGTTAGGTTAATCTGATGGGAATTAAACAGCCTATCAAAACGTGCTGCCGTGAGATATTTAATGGTGGGTTAATCTGATGAGCATTAAACAGCCTATCAAAATGTGCTGCCGTGAGATATTTAATGGTGGGTTAATCTGATGAGCATTAAACAGCCTATCAAAACGTGCTGCCATGAGATTTATACAGGTCGGTTAATCTGATGGCATTAAACAGCCTATCAAAACGTGCTGCCATGAGATTTTTACAGATAGGTTAATCTGATGGGAATTAAACAGCCTATCAAAACGTGATATATACGTGATATATAAAAACGTGATATATAAACGTGATATATAAAAATATTTATACAGGTAGGTTAATCTGATAGCATTAAACAGCCTATCATAACGTGCTGCCATGAGATTTTTACAGTTAGGTAAATCTGAAGAGGTTGAACAAAACCAAGTAGCAGTTTTCAACAGAGTAACATGAATTGATAGAGTTTATGTCTCTTAATATGACGTCATTGGACCTATAAAAACGTCCTACTTGCAGTTTTTAAAGTTTAAGTGTCATATTATGACGTCATTGAAACCATATTTTTAGGATTTAACTATAGGTATGTGTTAAGGGAGGTTTCGATACAGTAGGCCAATCTGACAGATATCGTTATAAAAATGTGCTACTGTACGCCACGCTAGGAAAATTTGATAAGGTAGGAGAAATTTTCAGAACAGCGGAACTTAAAGGTGTAGTTTAGATTAGATTAGATTCATTAGACTTTAATGTCATTGTGAAGAGTACAAGTACAGGGCCAAAGAAATGTAGTTAACATCTAACCAGAAGTAAAGTGCATAAATGTATATACATAATATGAACATGATATAATGTAAACATAATATAGACATATACATAGTATATACTGTAAATTGCAGCGATGGATTGGCGCCCTGTCCTGGGTCTATCTGCCCAGCGCCCGAGACGTTCTCCCCTGGATGGGCATGGGGAACCCCACCACGACCCTACTAGAGGATAAAGCGGGAGATAATGAATGCATGAATGAATGAATACTGTAAATTGGTGTTTATTAACCTCTACAATTTAATACGTCAGTAGTTCATTACTGTATATATACAAATAAAATATATGTATGTGTATATATTTATATGTATTTGTGTTTGTATGTATATATATATATATATATATATATATATATATATATATATATATATATATTCATTCATTCATTATCTCCCGCTTATCCTCTATTAGGGTCGCGGTGGGGTTCCCCATGCCCATCGTCGGGCGCTGGGCAGATACACCCAGGACAGGGCGCCAATCCATCGCTGGGCACTATATATATATATATATATATATATATATATATATATATATATATATATATATATATATATTCATGTATATAAATATGAATACAAAAGCAAAAAAAAATATTTAGCTTTTAACTACAGAGCTCTGAAGGAGAACCATCTTTCCCCCTACAGTGACCCTATTAATCCTGGAAATTTGAAGAAAAGCTTTACTTTCCAATTTCAGCTCATGCAAGTTTCAAGTAAAAAAATAATTAGTGATGTATCTTCACATAAATATTTGTCATTGACTACAACTATGTCCCACCAGATTTAATTCTACTGTATCGTTTTTCTTTTTTGCTAGAGTGCATTGATTTGTATGGTTATCACGGATTGAAGGTTGAGTCAACATGTTTACAGACGACCAGCCGTGGGTTGGCCTTTTAAAAGACACATCAAGCTTCACGATCTGCCACAGAACATCATCGTGGTTGTTTGGAGGGTTTACATAAAGAAAAGGCTACTTTTAGTCTTCTTCTGCTTCTTCCTTACTGTCAATGGAAAAAGCTCAGGACCGTAAGTAATTTGAAAGTAATTCCCAAAAGTAAATATATATTGTTATTAAAGTTTATGTAGGTTGCTGTACAACATACTGTCTGTGTGACCTGATTATTAGAAAGGTTTAAGTAGTTGCAAAGAACTTTAATCGAAATAAAGTTTATATGCATGACTTCATGTAATACCAAATGTATTTCTCTGAAATGTATGTCCTGAGTATCTGTACGTGTGCATGTGCACGTGTGTGCGTTCTTGTGTGTTTTTTTTTAAAAATTGTTGCCAATATGTTCATTAGGTTTGTCTTTTTACTATAACTGTGCAGTTTGTTATACTCACCACACATATTTAGTAAATAATTGACAATTATTTATTAAAATGTGCTGTATTGAGTTGTTAACTGGTAGCTATTTTAAAACCATTATTAATGAAATATATATTTTTTATTGTAATGCATTCACAGAAAGATGTTATTTTGCTGTCAGTTGTAGGACTAATAAAAACCTTCAACTCCTCACATTATCTTTTGCTTAATTCTATAGTAGGGACTAGTAGGGTCGCAGGGTGTTGCAGGTGAGAAGACCTCAGGCGCTGGGCAAATTCACCCAGGGCAGGGTGCCAATTCATTGCTGGGCACACACTTACACAGACAACCACACACATAGATATTTATTTACACATGAATATATCATTTACAGCAGCCAGTTTACCTTGAATAACTTGAAAAATGCTGGATGCATCAGGCTTACAGAGCTGGAACGATTTTTTCACCATTTAGCATCAGTGAACAATACGGAGTGAGAATTTGCACCACGGTGGGGTTGAATCACCAGGCGATTAGAGTGCGGTGAACGATTCGGGGTGTACCTTGACGGTTACGGTAGCAGGGGGATTATCCAGAGATTGTCATTTAGGACAAAATCAGTGTGAGAACATGGAAACTCCACCCAGATGGGGATTCGAACCGGGAATCCCTAGCGCTGAGAGGCGAACGTGCTAACCACTAAGCCACCGTGCCGCCCAAGAGAAATAATATAATATATAATTTATTATAATAAAGCTAATGCCTAAAAGTTGAGTAAACTAAACAAAAAAAATCTAAATATCTGCCTGCAGGGGCAGCACAGTGGCTTAGTGTTTAGCACATCTGTCTCTCAGCGCTGGGGATACCAGGTTTGAGTCCCAATCCGGGTGTGTTACGGTCCGAGGACCAGAGCGAGGCGGATCCGCTACTCAGAGGAACGGGTACTGGAGACGGAGATTCGAACAGTGCAGGTTTATTTACAGACAGATACGTAGTGCACAGGAATACGACACAGACAGGGCGGCGGGTGATGACGTCACAGCGGGTCGGGTTCCAAACACGGGGAGATGGCGTGAAGGGCACTTGACGGGGTGATGACGACAGGATGACGAACTGCACACAGAACACAGAACAGCAAACAAGGCGACAAGGTACAGGGCGCAAATAGCGAGGTAACAGGGCAGAGACGGGGCTCGTAGTGTCGGGGCTTGGCAAAGGCGTGGCACGAGACAAACTAGCGGTGAAGGGCAGGTAGTGCGGGGTATAAGTAGGGGAACGTGATAGGGACCAGGTGCTCGTGATTTCGGG
>JAFMOD010001469.1:117912-129423 GCA_019802435.1 Corydoras maculifer
CCTAGCGCTGAGAGGCGAACGTGCTAACCACTAAGCCACCGTGCCGCCTGTTTTAAGTGTTTATTCAAAACAAAATTATCAATTAACTGATCTTTCGTGATGTAATCTAGTCCAGTTTTTAAAGTGAACATGAGTAATGAGATACCAGTTTTGTGCTCATCTGGAATTGGCTTGTTGTTTATATTAATCTATATTTCCATTTGGCACATGATTTAAAATAAACTTTTTCGTTGACTTCGTATATCACTGGATTCGTCGGTGTTCATTGATTTTTCTCTATGAAAATGATGTCATTTCATTAATTTACAAATTCATTTCTACAAATCACATTGTCCCTGTAAAGTGGTTTCCTTCTTAATTAAATGCTAAATTAAAGCTCCGACATTAAACTAAAAAACATTTTCCACAGCTAGCAGCCCATCAAAAACAAAGATCAGAAAAACGATTCTCTATAAAATGTGTTTTATGATATTTGGACTCTCTAGAACGAATTATTTGGGTGTACATTCATATAAACAGAAATATGGGCCTTAGTTTTCGTCAATTTCTGATTTCACTGATTGTTTTTGGACGGATTGGCAACTTAAACAGAGGTTCCCCTTTAATGTATTGTGTATTACGTATTGATTCAACTGTGAAGTGCTAAGAGGTGTGCATTACCGTTAATAATGTCACTGGACAAATGGCTTAGCCAATCATCTGTAAGAAACAAAACCCTAAATCCGATTTTATAATAGATGTAATTCTGTTTTTTTTTAAATTTTATTTATTTTTTTTAAAAATATTTTTGGTACCTCTACTTAAGAGAAATTAAAATGTTTTAAAAATCACATGTTGCTGAATAAGCATAATTACACCTTTAAGAGAGGGTTAAAATTATTAATAAAGCATTTTTTTAAACAAATGATTATTTGCACCACTGCATTCATTATTTCGCACAACTTCCATTTGCCAATAAAGCAGCACTTAGTCTTCTCCTATATCATCTGATCAGGTTGAAGAGTACAGAGAACTTGAGACCATTAATGTTCTTTAGATTGTCTTCTCCTGTAAACTTGCCTCTTTAGATCAGATTTTCTATGGGATTTAGATCAGGAAACTAAGAAGCCCGGCGTAGGAGCTTGGTTTTGTGTTCTACAAACATTTTTTGATCTGCACGTTTTGGCTGAAATATTCAGCCAAATGACCAATTTTTTAGTTTAAGACAAATTTAAATTGTCCTTTTAGTTGGAGGAGTTCATGTAATCATACGCACTAAAGACATTTTCAGAGCTTTTAGGGAAGCAAAACTTCAGTACTTTTACATCTACATTACATATAGCTAGAAAGCTCATGAGAATTAGCACAACCACACCGGCAATAGGCAAGCCAGTCATCAAGAATTCAGACTTTAGTGTCAATTACATAACATTTGGTACATGAAGTGTAAACAAAATTCCGTTTCACTGACCCCAGTTTACCCTAAGTGGTATAATTTTAAAAAACTACAATTTAAATATCATGTTAGAAAAAAATTAAATAATAATTATATATATAAAAAAATTAAAGCACCCTGTAAAAAATGTTATTTAAAGATATTTTATTGTTATTTAAAACAAGATGCCTAAAGCAAACTGAGCACAGATGAGCTACTGTCTGGTGGAGCAACAATGCCAATGTATCCAATAGAGGCACAGTATGTGAAGAGTAAAAACTCCAGCAGCACTGCTCTGTCTGATCCATTCACACCAACACAACACACAATAACACACCACCACCATCCAACAACCTATTAATGATGTGGAAACCTGGAGGAAACCAACACGGACACTGGGAGAACATGGAAACTTCCCCCAGATTGGGATTCAAACCTTGATCCCCAGTGAACGTGCATCCTAACAGGTCCACATACAGGACCAGGCAAAAGTTTGGACACATTTTTTCACATCACACACTTTTTTCTTTTTATTATCCAAGTTCAGCTTACTGTAAAGATGGACTTTGTAGTTCTACAATTCCAGACTGTAGTCCTTCTATTTGTGTTCTACAGTACATATTGTGTGCGTCCCCTTTACTCTGTTTTTTAATGGTCAGGACCTTAAGAGTACCACCACAGAGCAGGGATTATTTGGTTGGTGCATTATTCTTATAGCAACAGTGTCACTGTGGTGGAGAAATGAAACTACAGCAGCACTGCTGCACTAAAACCCCCTCACCACACCAGTATCACTGCAGAACTGACAATAAACAATCCCACCACCCAATACCTGTTGTGTGATGCTCCAGACAAATAGAGAACAGAGAACCAAAAGGGGACTAACAAAATAAAAAAAAAACATATGGACTACAGTCTGTAATTGTAAAACTACAAAGCCCATCTATATGATAAGTGGAGAAAATAGACAATAAACTAAGAATGGGGCGTGTCCAAACTTATGACTGGTACTGTTTGATTAAAGTTGTATAATCACATTACGGGCGGCACAGTGGTTTAGTGGTTAGCACATTCACCTCTCAGCGCTGGGGATCCAGATTCGAATCCCAATCTGGGTGGAGTCTCCATGTTCTCCCCATGTCCGTGTGGGATTTCTCCGGGTTCTCCAGTTTCCTCCCACAGTCCAAAAACATGGATTCAAGCTAAATTGAATGCTCTAAATTGCCCCATATAAAGTGCGATTGTGTCTGTGTCTGCATAAATACAGTAAGTGTACGCAGTCAAAAATTGGCGCCTCGTCCTGGGTGTATTTGCCAAGCGCCCGAAATGTTCTCCCCTGGATGGGCATGGAAACTCCCACCTGCAACCCTAGTAAGGGTTAAGTGGAAGATAATGAATAAATGAATGATTAATAGCATTACAAGTACAAGTTTCACTAATCATGATGATATATCTCTGTGGGGTGGCACGGTGGCTTAGTGGTTAGCATGTTCACCTCTCAGTGTTGGGGATCCAGGTTTGAATTCCAATCTGGGTGAAGTTTCCTTGTTATAGCTGTGTTTCCATGGGTTTCCACCCCCCCAAAAAATTGCCCCATATAGAGTGTGTTTCTGTGTGAGTGAGTGTGTGTCCAGTAATAGATTGGCACCCTGTCTTTGGTGTATCTGCCCAGCACCCGAAACGTTCTCCTCTAGATGGACATGGGGAACCCCACCCACAACCCTAGTAGAGGATGATAATGGATGGATGGATTTATGTCTGTCTGTTGTACCTACTGTTTTACCACAAACAAAATTTGTTTTGGAAGGGGTGGCGTTAAATGTGATTTTGTTCACTGCTATGTCATGAGCTTTTATATTGGATGACTCAGATGAACCCATGACATAATCCATAATCTTATAACACTTCACATCTGACAGTAACCATTCAAAAATTTTTACCAGTGATGGTTTACAGGCAGCTTGTACTGGGAATTACAGTAATCGAATGTGCAGGGTAAGGCAATCACAATCCAGGTACTCACTCCAGAAGCCTTTATTATACTCTGTTGTGAGAATGTGGTGCTAGACGAGAGTTAATTAGACAGCATAGGCACTGAGACAGGTTTAAATCCTGACAGCTTGGCGATAAGCTGCATGTTAGGGTTGGTTAATTGGGGCTTTATAATACCCCTCACATTCTTTATGGGATGTGAGGAGAAACATGATATTCTGTAGATTCAGTCATTGAAGTTCATTGTTAGGTCAACTAAAAAAAGGAAACCCAATGAGTACACTTTTCTAAAAATGGGTCGTATGGGGAGGCACGGTGGCATAGTGGGGTGTCAATCCATCGCTGGACAGACAGACACTCACACACTGTATGGGGCAATTTAGATAGGAGCAATTTAGAGCCAATTAACCTTGAAGCCATGTTTTTGGACTGTGGAAGGAAACCAGAGAACCCGGGGAAAAAAACAGATCTGGATTTGAAATGAGAGGCGGATGTGCTAAACACCGTGCCGCCCCTGTGAAGTGGGATATTTCAGCTAGAATTTGTATGTTTTCTGAGAAAGACATTTTAATTTATTCATTCATCCATTCATCCATTATCTTCTGTTTTATCCTCTATTGGGGGTGGGTGGGTTCCTCATGCCCATCCAGGGGAGAACGTCCTGGGCACTGGGTAGATACACCCAGGATAGGGCGCCAATCTATCGCAGGGCTCACACACACTCACACAGACACACACACTCTATATGGGGCGATTTGAAGAAATTCAATTGACTTGATCTATGTTTTTGGACTGTGGGAGGAAACCAGAGAACCCGGAGGAAACCCCCGGGGACACGGGGAGAACATGGAAACTCCACCCAGATTGGGATTTGAACTGGGAATCCCTAGTGCTCAGAGGCGAATGTTCTAACCACTAAGCCACCATGACACCCTTATTCATTCATTAATTAATGAATTCATTATATTCCACTTAATCCTTTACTGGGGGGGGGGATAGTTTCCATGCCCATCCAGCAGAACATTAAGGGCACTGGAAACCTGCATACACCCAGGACAAGGCGCCAATCACTCATGCAGGCACACACACAGACATACTGACTATATAGGGGCAATTTAGAGCATTTAATTTAGCTTGAATCCATGAACTGTGGGAGGAAACCGAAGAACCCAGAGGAAACCCACTCGGACATCGGGAGGACATGGAAACTTCACCCAGATTGGGATTTGAACCTGCATTCCCAGTGCTGAGAGGCGAACATACTAAACACACCACCCGGTATTGGTTTCCAAAATGTTATATATACCCGTAATATACACAGACACACACACACACGCGCGCAGTTTCTCAGCTTCATTAAAAATCTTTTCCAAAAATCATGGAGTTCATAGATCATACCACACCTCTTTCCTTTGGGTTTAATTGGATTAAGTCCGAATGTTCTATTGAGGACCAGACATTAAGCCTGTACTTTTAATCTCCGCAGGTTATAAGGCTTTACTCAAATGCCTCTCTGGGAGGTTTTGCAGCCAGGAGCTGATTGGGATCATGGGTCCCTCCGGGTCCGGAAAGTCCACTCTTATGAACATCCTGGCTGGTTACAGGTGAGAAACCGTTTTATCACATCATACGTTTTAATGAAAAAGCACGGAACAGAGCTGAAAAACGAAATTGTTAATAACAAGAATTTTAATTTTAGGAAAACAGGAATGACAGGACGCATTCTAGTAAACGGAAAACCCCGAGATCTCCGCACCTTCCGTAAAATGTCCTGTTACATCATGCAGGAGGACAAACTTCTGCCACACCTTACTGTTCAAGAGGCCATGTTGGTGAGATTATGTGGCTTTTCTCATTTGATACACAGGTTCCATGTTATATTATGAGCAAATAAGTAGCATTTTAAATCACAGCACAGTGTAAACACTAAAAATACTGTTGCGACCTTCCTGTGTTGCTGCTGTTTCAGGTCTCTGCCAATCTAAAGCTCAGTGATAACATTGAGGTGAAGAAAAAGCTGGTGAGTCACTTCTATAGACAGTGAGAACCTTTCAGACCCATTGCAACAGGGCAAGCAAACCAACCAATTGCCCCAGACAATGACTAGTTATTCAATGAATGCAATCACAAACTTGTTAGCTTCCCTTTAAATTCTGTAACTGTCAATGCTGTAATGTACAATAAATCCTTCTCGGGGGGCTCCTACTAATTAGGGCAGGTGTAGGCTTGTGGTTAAGCAACCAGCCTTGCGATCTGAAGGTCCATGGTTTGAATTCTTGTCCCCCTTGTTGTAAATGTGAATGTCAGAAGGGTGCATTATTTTCAATAATGTCACAGCTGGGCAAACAGCCCAGCCAATCAGATTTAAGGACCCAAACTACCCATTTTATTATGAGGGTTACAGGGCTTGCACAAGGGCTCACAGTGGTAACTTTAGTAGACTCAGGGTTTGAACCCCCAGCTTTCAGATTGATAGCCCAGCACCCTAACCAATGAGCTACGACACCAATGTGGGGTAACAGTAGCTGGTTTGAGTTATCTGAACAGTAACAAAACATGAAATTAATAAAAAAAAACATCATGCTCTATGCAAACTAAACACAATGCAATAAAGGGGCAGTCTAAGCTTGTGGATACGAAACCAGCCCTGTGTCCTGAAGGTCCCCGGTGTAATCCCACCATGTACTATGGCTGAAGCACCCATGAGTAAGGCACCTAACCCCAATTGCTCCCAGGGAGCCATATACAGGGCTGCCCACCGCTCCAGGTACATGGGTATATTTCACTTAGTGTGTGTGTGTTTGTGTGTGTGTGTGTGTGTGTGTGTGTGTGTTTCACCTCATAAATGGGTTAAATGTGAAGGACAAATTCCTCTGTTTGTAAGTACAGTATGCAAAATTGATCACTTTATTACTTTATCCTTTAATTGCTTAAAATGACCATTTAACGTAAGTAAGCGATATTTGCATGAGGCACCCAAATAACTTAAAACAGCCCTGGCAACATTGTCAGTCCATCTTTAATGAATTATCTTTTAATAAGTCTTGTTGTTGCTTTCTGTGTATTTAAGATAAAAGAAATCCTGACAGCTTTAGGACTTCATTCATGTGCTCATACCCGCACTGTTTCTCTCTCTGGAGGGCAGTGTAAGAGGCTGGCTATTGCTCTCGAGTTGGTGAACAACCCTCCGGTGATGTTCTTTGATGAACCCACCAGGTAAAAGAATAAAAATTCACCCAAATAAACTCTAATACTATTTTGCTTCTTTTCATTTCAATGAATTATAAATAGTATAAAACTGTACTGTACATATAAATCACATTTCTTACATTTTTTCTTTCATGTCAGTGGTCTCGACAGTTCCTCTAGTTTCCAAGTCGTGTCATTAATGAAATCTCTAGCCCAGGGGGGTCGAACAATCATCTGCACTATTCACCAGCCCAGTGCCAAACTCTTTGAAATGTTCGATAAGGTCCCGCTATGCCTCACTTCCTTTAACACATGACTGAATGCATACTACAACAATCAAGATCTTTATCAGCATCTTCTTTCTCTTTCCAGCTTTATATCCTCAGTCAGGGGCAATGTATATACAAAGGTCCTGTACCTTACCTCATCCCTTATCTAAGAACCCTTGGACTGCACTGTCCCACTTATCATAACCCAGCAGATTTCGGTTGGTTTTTCTTAACCTATTCGGCTTTTCTAAATATCATTGTCATTGTGTTCATGTTGCATGCTTTTTCTCTGAGTAATATTTCCCGATACATTATTTTAATGAGAACTTATCTCACTTCACATGTTTAGTAATTGAAGTGGCATCAGGAGAATATGGTGATTTTAACCAGGTTATGTTTGATGCCGTGCAAGACAAATTATATGCTTTGGACCAGATAAAGGACCATTATAAGGAAAATGAAGATACAAGCCTTTGCCCTGAAAAAAATGGCAAAGTAAGTACAAAAGACATGCTATCTGCCTCACACACAGCAAAAGTATATATATTCATTCATTCATTCATTCATTATCTCCCGCTTATCCTCTATTAGGGTCGCGGTGGGGTTCCCCATGCCCATCCAGGGGAGAACGTCTCGGGCGCTGGGCAGATAGACCCAGGACAGGGCGCCAATCCATCGCTGGGCACACACTCACTCACACAGACACACCCTAAACGGGGCAATTTTTGAGAATTCAATTAACTTGATCCATGTTTTTGGACTGTGGGAGGAAACCGGAGAACCCGGAGGAAACCCACGCAGACACGGGGAGAACATGGAAACTCCATCCAGATGGGGATTCGAACCGGGAATCCCTAGCGCTTAGAGGCGAACGTGCTGACCACTAAGCCACCGTGCCGCCCTATATATATATATATATATATATATATATATATATATATATATATATATATATATATATATATATATATATGCATATACACACACACACACAACACCTGTTCACACACTCATTTTGTGGGGACGGCACGATGATCCCAACCATATAACATATTCAGTTTTAAAGGAAAAATTTAGTTTTTAATGTATTTTTTTTATACATTGATATAACATTTTATGATTGATATATGATTTTATGTTATTCATATTACCACTATGTAAATCAGAATAACAACATTATTGACATATTAATATGTCAAATATATTAATGTGTAAAATATAGCGATTTTGACAACAATGCAATCCCTAAAGATGTAATATTATGTTTTTATTTAAGAAATTTAAGAATTGTTTTTGTAATATACTGTGTATAGGATGTATCTTCAGTAGATAATAGTTTAAGAAGCAATGGGAGGCCCTGCCAAGAATTAATATAGAACAATATAGTTCATGGTTAGTGTGTATCACTTATTCAGAAATGTTGACATTGATTAGCAAATTAGACCTAAGTCTTGATCAAATCTTGAAAGATGGTTTAGAATTAGTAAAATTATCAACTATGTATATTAAATGCAAGAAATAATTCATTCATTCATTCATTATCTCCCGCTTATCCTCTATTAGGGTCGCGGTGGGGTTCCCTATGCCCATCCAGGGGAAAACGTCTCGGGCGCTGGGCAGATACACCCAGGACAGGGCGCCAATCCATCGCTGGGCACACACTTACTCACACAAACACACTCTATGGGGGGCAATTTGGAGAATTCAATTGACTTGATCCATGTTTTTGGACTGTGGGAGGAAACCGGAGAACCCGGAGGAAACCCACGCAGACACGGGGAGAACATGGAAACTCCACCCAGATGGGGATTCGAACCGGGAATCCCTAGCGCTGAGAGGCGAACGTGCTAACCACTAAGCCACCGTGCCGCCGCAAGAAATAATATATAAGAAAAATTATCCATTTTGCCTAGTGTGAGGAATCAATCCTCACATATAAAAACACTGAGTAAAGTGAGCACACACTGCCCACGCTGTGGGCAGCCCTGTACACGGCGCCCAGGGAGCAATTGGGGTTAGGTGACTTACCCAAGTGCACTTCAGCCATAGTACTAGATGAGACTGGGAATTGAACCTGGGATTCAAGGCTGTTTTTTTCTTCCTAAACTGCATCTCAAGTGACATGTTAACTGTTTATATTACAATTAATGTGTATGGGCATAACTCGTGTTAACTAAAATATAAATCCATTTAAAAATATTTAGGAGGTGAATAAATTTAGAATGATTTCATTCTAAATCATTGAACCATTGGCTTTGATGTTTGTTCTTACAGGACGCAGTACACGTTGAGAGTCCTACCTTTTCTACAAGCAGCTTGACTCAGTTCTGTATCCTCTTCAAGAGAACCTTCATAACAATATGTAGAGATCAGGGATGCTATGTTCTTTTTTTCATCTACACAACACTTTCTACCTTACTATTATTTTTTTTTAATTATTGTTGCATAATGCTGGTTCAGCATTCTAGATCTACAAAGAAATTTGCTTACATAAGTACCTTATTTGTACCTATAGGTGCTGACACACTTGCGTTTGATCTCACATGTCTTTATCGGCGTGTTAATAGGCCTGCTTTACCTCAACATCGGTAATGATGCGAGTAAAGTGTTCAACAACACTGGATTCCTTTTCTTCTCCATGCTATTTCTGATGTTTGGAGCCTTAATGCCTACAGTCCTCACATGTGAGTTGGGGGAAATGGCCTTATTGATTGCACAGTAGCTCTGAAAATGAAAGAAAAAGCTCATTAGCTTCTTTTACTTCAGTTCCTCTTGAGATGGCAGTGTTTTTGAGGGAACATTTAAACTACTGGTACAGTCTGAAGGCGTATTATTTGGCCAAAACAATGGCAGATATTCCATTCCAGGTAAGTGGTTGCATGAGCTCTCATCAACTAATGTATAAATTACAAACATTTACTTTTCATTTAGTCATTTAGCAGATGCGTTTATCAAAAGCTTATAAATCGAAGAAAAACACAATTCGGTAGTTAAAGAAAACAAGCTACACTGTAGTATAATCAAACCTGATTATTATCCCATGCATTTTTAAATGCAGTGGCACGGTGGCTTAGTGGTTTGCATGTTCTCCTCTCCCGGTTCAAACCCCAACCTGGGTGGAGTTTCCATGTTCTCACCGTGTCCGCATGGGTCTCCTCCAGGTTCTTTAGTTTCCTTCCACAGTCTAAAAACATCAAGGTCATTTGAATTCTCTAAATTGCCCCATATAAAGTGTGTTTGTGTTTGTGTGTGTGTGTATGTGAGTGAGTGTGTGTGTGCTCAGAGATAGATTGGTGCCCTGTCCTGGGTGTATCTACCCTCAAAATGTTCTCCCCTGGATGGGCATGTGGAACCCACCGCGACCCTAGTAAAGGATAAAGCGGAACATAAAAGATGGATGTATTTTTGATGTGTTTTTGGATATTTCTTTAAAATGCTACGTGGCTCAGTATTATGGACAGTGTGGGGAGTGTTTGAAGAAATTGAGGTTGAATCACCAGGCTACATTCATCACTAGAGTGCAGTGAACGAGTCGGAGTGCAGAGAGGGCAGATCCAGAGATCGTCCTGTAGATCAGCGTCAGTGCCTTGTACTGAATGTGAAAAGCTACAGGGACAAAACAAAACTAAATAACATGCTAAAATAAAATTTTACTTATTTATTAATTTACATTTTTTTATGTATTCATAAATTTCATTTTACAGGTAATCTGTCCAATTATGTACTGTAGTATTGTGTATTGGATGACTGAGCAGCCGCCGGAGGCAAGTCGCTACGTACTCTTTATAGCCCTGTCCATCTGCACTGCTTTAGTAGCTCAGTCTCTGGGTCTCCTTGTTGGAGCTGCTTCTACATCTCTTCAGGTAATTTACCAAAAAGCACATACATGTTATAAAGAACTTCTAAAATCCTATGCATTTTCAAACAATGAGGTTGTTTTATTTTATATTTCATATTCATTTCAGGTGGCCACATTTGTTGGCCCTGTTACAGCCATTCCTGTCCTTCTCTTTTCTGGTTTCTTCGTCAACTTTGACACAATTCCCAAGTACCTCCAATGGAGTTCTTATGTTTCATATGTTAGGTATGTCTCATTTGAATATACATTGATAAAACTCTAACCAGCCTTTCAATAGGTTTGCCATCTTGTTTTTACAATAATTGTTCATTATATCAGCGTTTTGTGCCATGAAGGTACACTGGTAGTTCTACAATATCTAATAATGCTATGTTAGTGCCATTATAGTTCCTTATTCTGTCCTCTAATACAGTGGTTTTAAACTGGTCTTAGCATGGGAACCACATTTTCTCATGGTCATTAATTTGTGACCCACTTTTATACAATTCAAACCAAACACATTTAACAATCTAAATGGATCTGTATAGTGTGTGTTTGGGTGTGTGGCTGCCATGTACATAATTGAGTATTTTTTTTATTCTATTTTATTTTATTTTTAATTTGTATATTCATTCATTCATTATCTTCCGCTTATCCTCTATTAGGGTCGCGGTGGGGTTCCCCATGCCCATCCAGGGGAGAACGTCTCGGGCGCTGGGCAGATAGACCCAGGACAGGGCGCCAATCCATCGCTGGGCACACACTCACTCACACATACACACTCTAAATTGGGCAATTTTGAGAATTCA
>JAFMOD010001469.1:145903-160347 GCA_019802435.1 Corydoras maculifer
ATTCGTTAATGCTGTACGTGGTCCGCACCGTGGGCAAGCTGGCCTACGATGGTGTGAGGAGCAAACGTGTGTCCATTTCAGAGAGCGACCTCGAGCAGTGGGTAGGGGGTAAGACGAAAACCGACGAAGAGCTTCAACAACTGGCTGTGTTCCGCACAGATGTGCTGGACTTCTTCCTGGTGCCGTGTGTCGAACATATTAAAAAGGGAACAGAGGCCAATGAGAAACACTTTGTGTTTGCGGTACCCGCCATGCAGGAGTACCTGGCCGCCCTTTATGTGGTTCTTGGCGAGAATAAGAGTGCTTTGGAGAAGGTGACGAAAGAAGTGTCATCTGCTCTTGGACAAGCAGGTGAAGACATCACCACCTTAATGTCCATTCTCTCCAAATTCATCCCTTTTAAAATCTTTGCCATTTTCAACCTAATTAAACTCTTTCCAAAGTTTTACGACCGGGTCACTAACCTCAGCTGGGGGCGCATCGCGAACACCATGGCTGCCGAGATGTTCCGCTCCGAGGACAGTTATAACGAGGACGTTCTTGATCAGGTGGAGCAGAGCCTCCTGGGAGTTCAAGGACCACGACCTCAGCAGGAGGACGACACCAGGTCGTTCGAACTGTATCCTATTTTCATGGGAGGGCTCCTTCACTATGGGAACAGAAGGCTGCTGTATCAGCTGGGATGTGACATCAAAAGCACGACGGTGGGTCAGATAACCCGGACCCTCAGGAAACAGCTGATCAAAGAGAGCCGGAAGCAGCAGCCTCCCGAGGAACTGATGGATTTGCTGGTTTTGCTCTACGAGCTACAAAACCCTCGGCTCACGGCTGAAGTGTTGCAGTCCGTCAAGGTCATCAACCTGTCCAGCGTGCGCATGACCCCGCTTAAGTGCTTTGTGCTGAGCTCGGTGCTGGATTGCTTACCTGACAGCTTCCTGCTAAATGAGCTCAACCTGTCTTCCTGCCATATCACTCCAGAACTGCTGAACATTCTGTGGCCAGCCTTCCACAACACCCAAAGCCTTAAGTAAGTACACTAGATGTGTAAATCACAATCAGAATCGTGCTTTATTTGCCAAGTTTCTCACACATACAGCGAATTTTTCTTTGCTCCCAGTAGCTCGTGGTGGACAGAGTTAACCAACATTACAGAAACACTCATCCTGTCCATCTATTTTCTCACGCACAACCCCACTCACGCACACTTACCCACCCAAACACACACCTGTACACTTGGACACGCAGTATGTACAATTCCAGTGATTGCAATTACAATTCACCTCTCAGCACTAGGGATTCCTGGTTCGAATCCCAATCTGGGTGGAGTTTCCATGTTCTCACTGTGTCCGTGTGGGTTTCCTCCGGGTTCTCCGGTTTCCTCCCACAGTGCAAAATCATGGATCAAGGTCAATTGAATATATGTGCCAATTACTCCATAGAGAGTGTGAGTGAGTGTGTGCCCAGTAATAGATTGGCACCCTGTCCTGGGTGTATCAGCCCAGTACCCGAAACGTTCTCCTGTAGCTAGAGACCACTTTCACAGCAGAATCTCCAATGTCCAGAGGGAGGTGGGTGTGTCCGCCCCTTCTGAAGTCCACAATCATCTTATTAATAAAGTAATAAGGCAGAGCGAGTCGTGCATTATCAATTGTAATAAAAGGCAAAGCCCTCACTCTAACTGACTCAGCACTCATTTTTCAACTTCTTGTTGAGGTAGAAGGTTAAAATTTGGCACGCTCATTCCATGCAGATTACTTACCAAAGTTATGCAGGTTTCATTTTGAAATTCGAACCATAACAGTCATAACGTTCGACCATATCCGCCATATTCAACTTTCTTACTCATTTCTCACTTACTCTCAGAATGTTGTGGGTTCAAATCTCAGGTCCACTGAAATTACCAATGTGGGTCCTTAACCCTTATTTCTTCAGGGGGGCTGAATCAACCCTGTGTTCTGACCCCAACTATGAACTTTGAAGAGATATTTGTAAGTCGGTTTGGATAAAATTGTCTGCTAAATGACCAAATTTTATTTAATTCCATATGCAGATACACCCAGGACAGGGTGTCAATACACTCAATCTTTGGGCATACACACACACACACACTACATAGGTTTCCTACCACAGTCCAGAAACATGATTTCAAGGTAAATTGCCCCTATATGAATTGGTGTAGCTTTGGAACCTAACCCCACACTCACTTTGAAATTAGTATAGCATTGTGTTAATGTGTATAATGACCTTATGGGTTTTTAACCAATAGCATGCTTGTGGGGTTTTTTTTAAGTTGTGTGTTTGTGTTTTTTTTGTTGTCCTTAGTTTACAGTTTAACAGTCTGAGTCCTGATTCGTGCATGCTGTTGCGAGATCTGCTCCTTGAACCCAACTGTACAATTAAAGCATTACAGTAAGAGTGCTTTTATTTGCACTTATACACTGACCTGGTTTAAAAAGTAAGTATCAAAAAGAATTATTTAAACAAGAATAGTTTGCAGGGCTTAACATTTTTAACATTGTGTATGAAACACTACAGAGTACTGCATGTTGAGTACCCTACTAAATAAATTAATGATTTAATAATTTCTGGTTAATCTCAGTAAAAACATTCACCCAGATGCTTTTTTGCAGGTTGTGTGATAACTCCCTAATGGACAGAGGAGTTAGTCGACTTTTAGACGCCCTTCCTGGCAATCAGTCCTTGCAGAAACTGTCTCTGATGCACACCAGCCTTGAAGACAGTGCTGCCATTGAGTTGGCTGAGAGACTGGGTCAGCATACTGGCTTACTGGAGCTGAATGTAGCATACAACAACATCGGTGATGATGCAGCAACTAAGCTGGTTGATGCCTGCAGAGAGCATCCTACTATTCACACTGTGCAGTGAGTATTACAGCTCTGATTACTATCTAAATAAACATTGGGATTTTTTTTTAGATCCTTACACATTTAAATTTATATCCATCCATCCATTATCCTCTGCTTTAACCTCTACTAGGGTTGCGGGGGGGTCCCCATGCCTATCCAGGGGTGAAAGTTTCGGGCGCTGGGTAGACACACCCAGGAAAGGGGGCCAATATATCGCTGGGCACACACACACTCACACAAACACACTATATAGGGCAATTTGGAGAATTCAATTGATCTTCATCCATGTTTTCGAACTGTGGGAGGAAACCGGAGAACCCAGAGGAAACCCACGCGGACACGGGGAAAACATGGAAACTTCACCCAGATTGGGATTCGAGATTGGGAATCCCTAGTGCTAAGAGACGAACATGCTAACCACTAAGCCACCGTGCTGTCTCATTTAAATTTCTACAAAAGAAAAAAAGAAACAGTAAAGCACAGGGTTTAAAATAAAGGTCCAGGGTTAAAATGTGGTCAGTTTAACGTGTAACCTTCAAACTCTGCTATATATCATTTTGAATTTTATTTTATTATTATTATTATTTCTTTTTTTGTTTTTTAATTCTACCTCTTAGGGTGAACTGGGTCCATGAAACGGAATTTCGTTTACATTTCATGTACCACATGTTATGTATATGCCAATAAAGTCTCCTTGTTAAATGAGATTATTTCCTTTTACCGTTTCCCCAGCCTGTACCTAAACCACCTGACAGATGTGGGAAAGCAGTCGCTGTATGTCCGTGGCGTTCCAAAAGAACAAGGTGGGAGAAAGGTGAAGGTGCTGGCCTCGGTAACCCAGGGCTCGGACATCTCCGAGGACTGGCACCCTATCCTCAGCATCATAGGTAAGAACTCCTTATCCTGGGAGAGAGAACGTGTACGGGAACAGCTGCTGGTCTTCCTGAAGGATCTGGAATGGGGTCGCAAGCAGCACCTGAGCATCTGGAAGAGGCTGCACTTCCGCAGAGTGGAGAGCATGGTGAGGCAGACACTGCGCATGCTGGAGAAAGGCAGCACTGCTAACTGATAACTAGAAGATTGATTTTTACCCAACACGAGCTGGAAACCGTGTAAACAAGTAAAGAATCTACGCCTGCCTGCCTTAATGAACACGACTGGGAAGCTTTCTGTTTACAAATCTTAAGAAATACTTGAAATGATCTTTAAAGCCAATCAACAAAGCTTCCCTGATAAGAACATAAATCGTATTTCCTTATTTTGACGTAAATCAGAGTTTCACTGATGTTCTATCAATAAGACATTTCCAAATTGGTGAACAGTTTGGGTAAATCGTGTGTTTCTGTAAAGCGTGCCAAATGGAATAATTTAAAATGATGTACTTTTTGTTATTTATTTAATGATGACACCCTTCAAAATGACTGCAGGTTAGAGAACACCGCAGAGAGATGTTTGCTGGCACAGCCCTGTGTATGTTTAGCACTTACTGTAAGTCTGACCCTTTACTGAACATGCTTTGCATATATTACAGTTCAACTATGAACTGCTATGCAATTTCTGGCGCTATGCATGAGTTGAACTGAAGCAGGTCTCATACTGTATGCTGCATAGTCGAAATAAAAAGTTGCATATTTGGAATATTTCGTTGAGCCACCTTTAACTTTGATTATGGAATTTACACTCAGTCCTTTAATAGTTCTACACTGCCAGAAATGAAATCCTAAAGTCAGCAAACCTTAAAGTGTAGCAAATTGAATTGATTTGAATTGAATTGATTGAAGTAAAATAAAACTTTAGAAACTTTTTCTGATTTTAAGAAATTTTAGCAAAATAAATTTACGGCGGCACGGTGGCTTAGTGGTTAGCACGTTTGCCTCTCAGCGCTAGGGATTCCCGGTTCGAATCCCCATCTGGGTGGAGTTTCCATGTTCTCCCCGTGTCAGCGTGGGTTTCCTCCGTGTTCTCCGGTTTCCTCCCACAGTCCAAAAACATGGAACAAGTTAATTGAATTCTCAAAATTGCCCGCTATAGAGTGTGTCTGTGTGAGTGAGTGTGTGCCCAGCTATGGATTGGCGCCCTGTCCTGGGTCTATCTGCCCAGCGCCCGAGATGTTCTCCCCTGGATGGGCATGGGGAACCCCACCGCGACCCTAATAGAGGATAAGCGGGAGAGAATGAATGAATGAATGAATAAATTTACTCAGGCGGCACGGTGGCTTAGTGGTTAGCACGTTTGCCTCTCAGTGCTAGGGATTCCCGGTTCGAATCCCCATCTGGGTGGAGTTTCCATGTTCTCCCCGTGTCAGCGTGGGTTTCCTCCGTGTTCTCCGGTTTCCTCCCACAGTCCAAAAACATGGATCAAGTCAATTGAGTTCTCAAAATTGCCCTATAGAGTGTGTCTGTGTGTGTGAGTGTGTGCCCAGCGATGGATTGGCGCCCTGTCCTGGGTGTATCTGCCCAGCGCCCGAGACGTTCTCCCCTGGATGGGCATGGGGAACCCCACCGCGACCCTAATAGAGGATAGAACATCAGGGCTTTATTTATCAGGCTAAATATCCTCCAGTGATATCCTCCAGTGAATGAATAAATTAACTCACTATGTTCATGTAGGGCGGCACAGTGGCTTGGTGGTTAGCACGTTCGTCTCTCAGCGCTAAGGATTCCTGATTCGAATCTGAGTTTTCATGTTCTCCGCAAGGGTTTCCTCCGGGTTCTCCGGTTTCCTCCCACAGTCCAAAAACATGGATCAAGGTCAATTGAATTCTCCAAATTGCCCCATATAGAGTGTGTTTGTGTCTGTCTGTGTGAGTGCATGCCCAATGATTTATTGGCACCCTGTACTGGGTCTATCTGCCCAGCGCCCGAAACGTTCTCCCCTGGATGGGCATGGGGAACCCCCCCCTCGCGACCCTAGTAAAGGATGTTCATTCATTCATTATTTCTGCTTAATCCTCTACTAGGGTCAAGGGGAATTCCTTATGCCCATCCAGGCAATTTTTTGAGTACTGGGCAGATATACCCAGCACAGGACAGGGACAGGACTTTTTTACTGGGCACACACTCACAAATACACACACACACACACTAAATGTGGCAAATTAGAGGCTTTTAATTTACCTTCAATCCATGTATTTAGACTGTGGGAGGAACCTAGAGAACGTGCTAACCACTAAGCCACCGTGCCACCCTACTCGGCAGATAATTTTACTTGATTCATGTACAGTTTTCTTCTTGTGTATGCAACACATATTTTTCCCAAACATGGCGGCATTTAGTTTTGGCCTAGATCTTGTTATGATGTCAGGAGATGTAAACCACTTGGTCAAGTCAGTCAAGTCTAGCAGAGATTCCTTGTGCATCCTGAATCACACTTTCACAATTTTAGCCTGATAAATAAAGCCCTGATGTTCTAGAAAAGGGCTGTGCCATTAGCTAAAATCAAATCACCGACATGATCACCTGTATATTCAGTGCCTTCAGGTCTTCCTTTGTTTTTATCATATTGCTTTGTACTGTTAATGTGCCTCAGCCTAAGATCATAACTGAGAAGGCCTGGCAGTGGGGAACAACAGCACTATTGGATGATATTCCAACAGGTACTTAGATCTTTATCTAAAAAGACTTATTGCTGGATCTTTTAATGTATTATTTTTGTAACTCAGCATTGAAAACTACTGAAACTCAGCTGGTGGAGCTAGGTTTATTTTTTAAAATCAGTAAATCACTTTAAATGTCAGCCACTTAGTAAACCTTGGGGCGGATGCAGAAATTGAGTTTTTTTTTCACTCCACAATGGTGACTTGTGAATTTGAGTTTGTGCTGTAGGTTTAAATCCTTTAATATTATCACCTAAAGCAAAATGTGGTATTTTCAGACTAATTTTCTGCATAATCCCTATCTGTGATGTACAATGGTGCTAAATTTATGCATGAATGTCACATAAACCAGTTAAATTTTGGGGATTTAATGAATTAAAAGAAAGTGTATGGGTGATATAAAGTGGGATGAGTGTTTTCTCAGCCCGTCCCTTAACTATCTGACTGATGTAGGGAAAAATAATGCAGGATGTTTTAATTTATTTGTTATTTTTGATAACACAGTGTTTTAAACTACTGAAACACAGCTGTAGAATTAGGTTTATTAAAAAAATACAAAGGGTGATTCAATACCCACCTGACACATTTACTTTACAGACAGTACAGTGTGTTTTTGCACTACAGATTACATTATAAACAAAATTTATTCTGAATATAACGAATGTATCTGTAACCATGTGTTTTTTAATGGAAAGTCCCCAGACATTTGACTAAATAAAGGAGCAATAGATTCTCATGGTGGTATTTAGTAAAATATTCGTAAATAAGTTTCTCGTATTGTACTGATCAGCGTGTCAAAGTGTTTTGTTTTGACTCTGCCATTGTCATTAAAGAGCCGGATGTTGCCAGGGGCAATTGACTCATGAACCCCAGATTAAATATTTAACCTCTGTAAGTTATTGTGGAGGAGAAAGTCGGAGTCCTTCTGAGTGAACAGCTTCATGCTTCAGATGTGCACCTTGGACCCTATGTGTCAGAAATTCATTTCTACATACGACACATAGAGCAGCTGAGCCATGAGGTACACCACAGGTAAGTTTTAAAAAATTTTAAACATGGTGCAACAAGTCAGGATGGTTTTAGATGATCTCTAGTTTGCAGGTGTAATTGTCTGTTAGCTTCTATTGCTTGACATTGTAATATCAGATGTGAAGTCGTGGTGGGCGGCACGGTGGCTTAGTGGTTAGCACGTTCGCCTCTCAGCACTAGGGATTCCCGGTTCGAATCCCCATCTGGGTGGAGTTTCCATGTTCTCCCCGTGTCTGCGTGGGTTTCCTCCGGGTTTTCCGGTTTCCTCCCACAGTCCAAAAACACGGAGCAAGTCAATTGAGTTCTCCAAATTGCCCCATGTGTGTCTGTGTGTGTGAATATGTGCCCAGCGATAGATTGGCGCCCTGTCCTGGGTGTATCTGCCCAGCGCCCGAAATGTTCTCCCCTGGATGGGCATGGGGAACCCCACCACGACCCTAATATATAAAGCGGAAGATAATGAATGAATGAAGTTGTTGTTGATGTCTAGACTTAGAGGTCAGACCATTAAAAGGCATTCCAACATAACAAGTCTTTAATTCTTGCTCAGATGTAGTTTTCTTATTCACACATTATGTCTGAAATGTTATCTGTGGTTCTCCAGCTCGGTCTGAAAGCAAGGCCCTCATTGCTTTTCGGGGTGCTGTATCATAACTTCCTCTGTGCTCAGACCCCAGCCATCAAGTTGGAAAACCTATACGTCAGTTTGCATGAAAGCGTGTACAAAATAATGTAATATGACATTTACAATAATAAACAAAGATGCCTTTGTCACTTGACACATTCGAGCACAGTCCACCTCTCAGCATTAGAGATCCAATCTCTTGGGGTTTTCCGTTTTTATCCCACAGTCCAAAAACATGGACTCAAGGTAGATTAAATGCTCTAAATTGCCCCATAAAGTTTGTATGTGTGTGTGTGAGTGAGTTAGAGTTGATAGATTGGCGCCATGTCCTCAGTGTATCTGCCCAGCACCAGAAATGTCCTCTCTGGATAGGCATGGGGAATCTGAACCACCCCTCACCCCCCCGACAACCCTAATAGTGAAGTGGAAGGTAATGAATGACTAATAAGAATAATCTTTAAGATTATTAATAATGATTCAAAGACATTTTGTGTATTGTTATCAGAGCTATAGATCAGTTTAATGATGGACAGAGTTTAGTAAGCAGTCAGCTCTGGCGGGAAGGTTCTGGTCCAAGGCTCCTGAAGCGCATACCAGATCGCTACTGCTTTTTAGATTTGTTTGTGTGCAAATATAAGATGTGCAGCTTGTGTTTGTGTGAATTGAAATTGAAGTTGTTAACTGTATGCACTGATTCATTCTAAATAATGAAAAGGATCTGGGTGTCCACCCCCAGTCACGACAGACTTAGTGTTGTGTTTCAGAATGATGTCAAAAGTATGATGGTATTTATAACATCGCAGGGTATTGGCTGTAGAACATTTTATCCAGTGCACCTTAAGTTTTAATCATTTCATTTAAATTTAATTAGTGTATGATGTTAAATAAATCAGTGCAGAGATGTTTAAGGTGATTATGGTTCTTTAAAATACTTATATTTACAGAACCAGTGGATCCCACAGAGCTGGCAGCGTGAGTCATTGTTTTTTTTACTTTTTAAGACATGAACGAGAAATAAAGTCTAATTGCTGAGCGCAGTGTTCCACTGTATTCACCTTAAATAAATTTATTCCTATGATCTGCAACAGGATTGTTACTGGAATACATTGATACTGGGAGTTGAATCAATGTTTTGAGTGACAGATACACTGTTCCACTGCGTTCCAAAATATTATGCAAATGATATTGTTCTCTGATTTTTCTGCTCTATGCAAATAACAATCATTATAATAAGTCATCAACGTTGACCTGTAAATCAAGTTTTATAGAACAAACCTCCCAATAATAACAGTATATTCTACACAATGATCTTCTCCAAATCATTCTTCACAACAGAGTTTCATCTCATTTTATAGTTTTAAAGAACTGCAAATGGTCATTTGTTGAATTTGCAGCTTCAAATACCTGTTTGCTGGTTTGTAATGGGACGCCACTGTGTCTTAGTGGTTAGCACGTTCGTCTCTCAGCGCTAGGGATTTCTGGTTCGAATCCCAATCTGGGTGGAGTTTTCATGTTCTCCCCGTGTCGGCGTGGGTTTCCTCTGGGTTCTCCGGTTTCCTCCCACAGTCCAAAAACATAAATCAAGGTCATATGAATTCTCCAAATTACCCCATATAGAGTGTGTCTGTGTGAGTGAGTGTGTGTCCAGTGATAGATTGGCGCCCTGTCCTGGTTGTGTCTGCCCAGCGCCCGAGACGTTCTCCACTGGATGGGCATGGGGATAAAGGATAAAGGATAAAGCGGAAGATAATGGATGGAATCCCAATCTGGGTGGAGTTTCCATGTTCTTCCCATGTCGATGTGGGTTTACTCAGCGTTCTCTGGTGTTCTTCCACAGTCAAAAAACATGGCTCAAGGTCAATTGATTTCTCCAAATTGCTACATATAGAGTGTGAGTAAGCATGTGCCCAGTGATAGATTGGTGCCCTGTCCTGGGTGTATCTGCCCAGCGCCCGAAACATTCTTCCCCGGATGGGCATGTGGAACCCCCCATGACCCTAGTAGAGGATAAAGCAGAAGATGATGGATGGTTTGTAATGGGCAATTGTATCTCGTTATGCCTTTATCTGCATGATAATCTAGTAGAGGATTAAACTGAGGTTGATGAATGAATTTGGAATGTGGTGTATACCTACAGTATATAAGCTAAATGTTTAATTAATTTTTTTTTAGAAAGTTTACATTTAATCCCAAAGAGGGGATTGATAATCCAGCGCTGGTGATCACAGATGATGCAGGTAGACAAGACATCTTATTTTAGAATCCCGGTGAGAACATGTGGCATTTACATCGATAGACTGAAGTTTAACTCTGTCCTCAGAGCCAGACTTGTGTCCTCGATTATGTCTACTGACGCGAGAGGAGGGCCAAGGCTTTGGTTTCCATCTGCAGAAAGAGAGTGGTTGCAGGGGACATGTGGTGAGGCAAGTCGCCCCGTGGAGTGCAGCAGAACGCTGTGGACTGAGGGATGGTGACCGGATTCTGGAGGTCAACGAGCACTTTGTGGACAACCAAGAGTTTTCAAAGGTCTAAATGAACTTTTAATTAAACGTGCTGTAAATTAACTTTATTATTACTGAAGTCAATGCATTTCAATAAGTGATATGCACCATAACTAGATGTGTGTATATATCTATCTATCTCTATCCATGTTCTCCCCGTGTCCGCGTGGGTTTCCTCCAGGTTCTCTGGTTTCCACCCACAGTCCAAAAACATGGATCAAGGTCAATTGAACTCTCCAAATTGCCCCATATAAGAGTGTGTTTGTGTGTGTGTGTGCGTGTGTGTATGTCTGTGTGAGTGAGTGTGTGCCCAGTGATAGATTGGCGCCCTTTCTGGAGTATCTGCCCAGCGCCTGAAACGTTCTCCCCATGCTCATGCAGGGACCCTAGTAGAGGATAAAGAGGAAGATGATTGATGGATATATATATATATATATAAAAACCCAATCCATCGCTGGGCATGCTCACTCACACCCACACCATATAAGGGAAATTTACAGCATTCAATTTACCTTAAGTGTTTGGACTGTGGGAGAAAACCAATGCAGACTCATGGAAACATGGAGAACATGGAAACTCCACCCGGATTGGAATTGGAATCTGGATTCCATTCGATGTTCCCCATGATCATAAATACATTTTTCCTCAAATGATTTCATCTTCATTGCTCAGCTGACATTCCTGACGGTTTTTTGGCAGGTAGTGCTGAAGGTGCATGAGTCTGGGCTGCAGCTGTGTCTGTTGGTGCTGAGTGCTGAGGAATATGAGGCAGCTGTACATGAGGATACAGATCTTCATGCTCTGGCCAGGGCTCAGCGAGGTGAAGGTTGTGCACGCCCTAGGTTGTGTTACATCAAAAGGGAGCCTAACTTTGGCCTGGGATTCAGTGTTGTCCCTATTGAAGGTACTGTGTAATACTAGATAAGTGTGAGGATGGAATAATGTAAGGAAAAATAAAATGTTCGTGGTGCTAATGTGTTGATACATCCATTTATATTATATAATTATTATTTATATAATAATTTTATTTGTATATATATATATATATATATATATATATATATATATATATATAGTGTTATATAGATACCCCCAGGACAGGGCACCAATCCATCGCTAGGCACACACTCACCCACACAGACACACATACAGAGGCACACTCTATATCTATATGGGGCAATTTGGAGAATTCAATTGACCTTGATCAATGATTTTGAACTGGGAGGAAACCAGAGAACCTAGAGTAAACCCACCCGGACACGGGGAGAACATGGAAACTCCACCCAGATTGGGATTTGAACCGGGAAGCCCTAGCGCTGAGAGGCGAACGTGGCTAACCATGAAGCCACCGTGTTTAGCATGTTTAGCTTTGATTATTTAATTTCATCTCTGGATCTGCCCCCTCTTACCTTCACCTCTACATTTCCAAAATGCTCTCCAACTTGTTCACTCCACGCTAGTGATAAATCCTGGAGATTCCACCTCACCGTAATGCCCTCTAATTCTCACTTCATATTGTTCACTATTGCATGATGATGGAACTGTCTTCTGTACTCCTAACTCTGTCAGTAATGCTGAATCATTTAGTGTCTTAAAGAAACAACTCAAAACACATCTCTACCACAAACACTTGATATCAAAAAAGGCAGTATCGGATAATAATCATCCATTCATTCATTATCTTCCGCTTTATCCCTTTACTAGGGTCGCACCCATACAGGGGAGAACGTTTTGGGCTCAGGCCACCAATCCATCACTGGGTACACAAACACACACACACACTCTCTATATGGGGCAATTTGGAGCATTCAATTTTTCTTGATCCATGTTTTTGGACTGTGGGAGGAAACCGGAAAACCCAGAGGAAACCCACGCACCCACATGAAAACTCCGTTGAGAGGCAAACGTGCTAACCACTGAGCCACCGTGCCACCCCGGATAATGATCAGATGTAATAATTCAGCTACATTGTAGCTGGTTTTTCCTTAACTACTGACTTGTGTTCTCATCTGTAAGTCACTTTGGATTAAAGTGTCTGCTAAATGACTGAATGAAATGTAAATGATTATGGTTCTACAAGCTTGTGGAAGCTCATGATTACTGCAGTTATAAAACTGCTACATGAATACTTACATTCCATACATCTGAATCTATAGATGCTTGTTTGTTAGAGAATTTAACAGATAAGTTATTTTTTTAGGCATAGGTTGAATGTTGCTCCCGTGTGTGTGTGTGTGTGTGTGTGTGTGTGTGTGTGTGTGTGTGTGCAGGTGTCAGAGGGAAGTATCATCTAAATACAGTAGTAGATGGTCCAGCAGAGAGAGCAGGGGTTCAGACTGGGGACCGTATGATCTGGATTAATGGTGTCATGGTTTCTACGCTTACACATTCCACACTGGTGAAAATGGTTAGTTGGGATGGAATTTGTTCTGAAGTTCTTTACTTCCCTCAGTCTTTTTCCAACTGGCTGCTTGTTCTCACTCAGGTGAAGAGATGTGGCGAGGGTGTGACCGTGTTGGTTATAGACAGTAGGAGTGAAGGGAGCTACACACGGCGAAGACTGCCCATTCTTCCTACTTTTGCCAGCCCACATAACCTCCCACACGAGCCTAAGACCTTAAACATGATACAGGGACGAGAGGGGTACGGCTTCTTTTTAAGACAGGAGAGACTGACCTTAGGGAAAATCGGTAAGATGGTGTCAGCAATATATAAAACTTTAATAATTCATTCATTTGTTTTTGCTTAATCTTTAAATAGGGTCCTGGGAGGGGTTCTCATGCCCATCCAGGGGAGAACATTTCGGGTGCTGGGCAGATACACCCAGGACAGGGTGCCAATCTATTGCTGGGCACACACAGACACACTCTATACACAAATTTGAGCATTCAGTTTAGAGAATCCATGTTTTTGGCCTGTGGAAGAAAACCAGAGAACCCGGAGGAAACCCACACAGACACAGGGAGAACATGGAAACTACACCCAGACTGGATTCGAACCTTGAGCCCCAGCGCTGAGAGGCAGACGTGATAACCACTCAGCTACGTGCTGTGCTGTGATAAAAAGCAACTTTTTATATATATGATTTCATCAATATAAACAATTCTACAGTGTAGCCGGTTTTCTTCATAACTAGTGACTTGTCCATCCATCCATTATCTTCCGCTTTATCCCATATTAGGGTCGTGGTGGGGTTCCCCATGCCCATCCAGGGATGAAAGTTTCGGGCACTGGGCAGATACACCCAGGACAGGGCGCCAATCTATCGCTGGGCACACCCTCACTCACACATACACACTCTATATGGGGGAATTTGGATAACTCAATTGAATTGATCCATGTTTTTGGACTGTGGGAGGAAACCGGAGAACCCGGAGGAAACCCACGCAGACACGGAGAGAACATGGAAAGTCCACCCAGATGGGGATTCGAACCGGGAATCCCTAGTGCTGAGAGGAGAACATGCTAACCACTAAGCCACCGAGCCCCCCCTACTGACTTGTGATGTTCTTATTTGTAAGTCCATCCATCCATTATCTTCCACTTTATCCTCTATTAGGGTCGCAAGTGGGTTCCCCATGCCCATTTAGGGGAGATACACACAGGACAGGGCGCCAATCTATCCCTGGGCACACACTTACTCACACAGACACGCACACAAACACACGCTATATGGGGCAATTTGGAGAATTCAATTGATCTTGATCCATGTTTTTGGACTGTGGGAGGAAACCGGAGAACCTGGAGGAAACCCACGCAGACACGGGGAGAACATGGAAGCTCCACCCAGATGGAGATTCGAACAGGGAATCCCTAGCGCTGAGAGA